>OZ024799.1:22066806-22606806 GCA_964017045.1 Omphiscola glabra
CTGTGTCTATGACTTAGCTACAAAATGAAATGTCTGTGTCTATGACTTAGCTACAAAATGAAATGTCTGTGTCTATAGCTTAGTTACAAATGAAATGTCTGTGTCTATGACTTAGCTACAAAATGAAATGTCTGTGTCTATGACTTAGCTACAAAATGAAATGTCTGTGTCTATGACTTAGCTACAAAATGAAATGTCTGTGTCTATGACTTAGCTACAAAATGAAATGTCTGTGTCTATGACTTAGCTACAAAATGAAATGTCTGTGTCTATGACTTAGTTACAAAATGAAATGTCTGTGTCTATGACTTAGCTACAAAATGAAATGTCTGTGTCTATGACTTAGCTACAAAATGAAATGTCTGTGTCTATGACTTAGCTACAAAATGAAATGTCTGTGTCTATGACTTAGCTACAAAATGAAATGTCTGTGTCTATGACTTAGTTACAAATGAAATGTCTGTGTCTATGACTTAGCTACAAAATGAAATGTCTGTGTCTATGACTTAGCTACAAAATGAAATGTCTGTGTCTATGACTTAGCTACAAAATGAAATGTCTGTGTCTATGACTTAGCTACAAAATGAAATGTCTGTGTCTATAACTTAGTTACAAAATGAAATGTCTGTGTCTATGACTTAGCTACAAAATGAAATGTCTGTGTCTATGACTTAGCTACAAAATGAAATGTCTGTGTCTATGACTTAGCTACAAAATGAAATGTCTGTGTCTATGACTTAGCTACAAAATGAAATGTCTGTGTCTATGACTTAGCTACAAAATGAAATGTCTGTGTCTATGACTTAGCTACAAAATGAAATGTCTGTGTCTATGACTTAGCTACAAAATGAAATGTCTGTGTCTATGACTTAGTTACAAATGAAATGTCTGTGTCTATGACTTAGCTACAAAATGAAATGTCTGTGTCTATGACTTAGCTACAAAATGAAATGTCTGTGTCTATGACTTAGCTACAAAATGAAATGTCTGTGTCTATGACTTAGCTACAAAATGAAATGTCTGTGTCTATGACTTAGTTACAAATGAAATGTCTGTGTCTATGACTTAGCTACAAAATGAAATGTCTGTGTCTATGACTTAGCTACAAAATGAAATGTCTGTGTCTATGACTTAGCTACAAAATGAAATGTCTGTGTCTATGACTTAGCTACAAAATGAAATGTCTGTGTCTATGACTTAGTTACAAATGAAATGTCTGTGTCTATGACTTAGCTACAAAATGAAATGTCTGTGTCTATGACTTAGCTACAAAATGAAATGTCTGTGTCTATGACTTAGCTACAAAATGAAATGTCTGTGTCTATGACTTAGCTACAAAATGAAATGTCTGTGTCTATGACTTAGCTACAAAATGAAATGTCTGTGTCTATAACTTAGTTACAAAATGAAATGTCTGTGTCTATGACTTAGCTACAAAATGAAATGTCTGTGTCTATGACTTAGCTACAAAATGAAATGTCTGTGTCTATGACTTAGCTACAAAATGAAATGTCTGTGTCTATGACTTAGCTACAAAATGAAATGTCTGTGTCTATGACTTAGCTACAAAATGAAATGTCTGTGTCTATGACTTAGCTACAAAATGAAATGTCTGTGTCTATGACTTAGCTACAAAATGAAATGTCTGTGTCTATGACTTAGCTACAAAATGAAATGTCTGTGTCTATGACTTAGCTACAAAATGAAATGTCTGTGTCTATGACTTAGCTACAAAATTAAATGTCTGTGTCTATGACTTAGCTACAAAATTAAATGTCTGTGTCTATGACTTAGCTACAAAATGAAATGTCTGTGTCTATGACTTAGCTACAAAATGAAATGTCTGTGTCTATAGCTTAGTTACAAAATGAAATGTCTGTGTCTATGACTTAGTTACAAAATGAAATGTCTGTGTCTATGACTTAGCTACAAAATGAAATGTCTGTGTCTATAACTTAGTTACAAAATGAAATGTCTGTGTCTATGACTTAGTTACAAAATGAAATGTCTGTTTCTATGACTTAGCTACAAAATGAAATGTCTGTGTCTATGACTTAGTTACAAAATGAAATGTCTGTGTCTATGACTTAGCTACAAAATGAAATGTCTGTGTCTATGACTTAGCTACAAAATGAAATGTCTGTGTCTATGACTTAGCTACAAAATGAAATGTCTGTGTCTATGACTTAGCTACAAAATGAAATGTCTGTGTCTATGACTTAGCTACAAAATGAAATGTCTATGTCTATGACTTAGCTACAAAATGAAATGTCTGTGTCTATGACTTAGCTACAAAATGAAATGTCTGTGTCTATGACTTAGCTACAAAATGAAATGTCTGTGTCTATGACTTAGCTACAAAATGAAATGTCTGTGTCTATGACTTAGCTACAAAATGAAATGCCTGTGTCTATGACTTAGCTACAAAATGAAATGTCTGTGTCTATGACTTAGCTACAAAATGAAATGTCTGTGTCTATGACTTAGCTACAAAATGAAATGTCTGTGTCTATAGCTTAGTTACAAATGAAATGTCTGTGTCTATGACTTAGCTACAAAATGAAATGTCTGTGTCTATGACTTAGTTACAAAATGAAATGTCTGTGTCTATGACTTAGTTACAAAATGAAATGTCTGTGTCTATGACTTAGCTACAAAATGAAATGTCTGTGTCTATGACTTAGTTACAAATGAAATGTCTGTGTCTATGACTTAGCTACAAAATGAAATGTCTGTGTCTATGACTTAGCTACAAAATGAAATGTCTGTGTCTATGACTTAGCTACAAAATGAAATGTCTGTGTCTATGACTTAGCTACAAAATGAAATGTCTGTGTCTATGACTTAGTTACAAATGAAATGTCTGTGTCTATGACTTAGCTACAAAATGAAATGTCTGTGTCTATGACTTAGCTACAAAATGAAATGTCTGTGTCTATGACTTAGCTACAAAATGAAATGTCTGTGTCTATGACTTAGCTACAAAATGAAATGTCTGTGTCTATAACTTAGTTACAAAATGAAATGTCTGTGTCTATGACTTAGCTACAAAATGAAATGTCTGTGTCTATGACTTAGCTACAAAATGAAATGTCTGTGTCTATGACTTAGCTACAAAATGAAATGTCTGTGTCTATGACTTAGCTACAAAATGAAATGTCTGTGTCTATGACTTAGCTACAAAATGAAATGTCTGTGTCTATGACTTAGCTACAAAATGAAATGTCTGTGTCTATGACTTAGCTACAAAATGAAATGTCTGTGTCTATGACTTAGTTACAAATGAAATGTCTGTGTCTATGACTTAGCTACAAAATGAAATGTCTGTGTCTATGACTTAGTTACAAAATGAAATGTCTGTGTCTATGACTTAGTTACAAAATGAAATGTCTGTGTCTATGACTTAGCTACAAAATGAAATGTCTGTGTCTATGACTTAGCTACAAAATGAAATGTCTGTGTCTATGACTTAGCTACAAAATGAAATGTCTGTGTCTATGACTTAGCTACAAAATGAAATGTCTGTGTCTATGACTTAGCTACAAAATGAAATGTCTGTGTCTATGACTTAGCTACAAAATGAAATGTCTGTGTCTATGACTTAGTTACAAATGAAATGTCTGTGTCTATGACTTAGCTACAAAATGAAATGTCTGTGTCTATGACTTAGCTACAAAATGAAATGTCTGTGTCTATGACTTAGCTACAAAATGAAATGTCTGTGTCTATGACTTAGCTACAAAATGAAATGTCTGTGTCTATGACTTAGCTACAAAATGAAATGTCTGTGTCTATAACTTAGTTACAAAATGAAATGTCTGTGTCTATGACTTAGCTACAAAATGAAATGTCTGTGTCTATGACTTAGCTACAAAATGAAATGTCTGTGTCTATAACTTAGTTACAAAATGAAATGTCTGTGTCTATGACTTAGCTACAAAATGAAATGTCTGTGTCTATGACTTAGCTACAAAATGAAATGTCTGTGTCTATGACTTAGCTACAAAATGAAATGTCTGTGTCTATGACTTAGCTACAAAATGAAATGTCTGTGTCTATGACTTAGCTACAAAATGAAATGTCTGTGTCTATGACTTAGCTACAAAATGAAATGTCTGTGTCTATAGCTTAGTTACAAAATGAAATGTCTGTGTCTATGACTTAGCTACAAAATGAAATGTATGTGTCTATGACTTAGCTACAAAATGAAATGTCTGTGTCTATGACTTAGCTACAAAATGAAATGTCTGTGTCTATGACTTAGCTACAAAATGAAATGTCTATGTCTATGACTTAGCTACAAAATGAAATGTCTGTGTCTATGACTTAGCTACAAAATGAAATGTCTGTGTCTATGACTTAGCTACAAAATGAAATGTCTGTGTCTATGACTTAGCTACAAAATGAAATGTCTGTGTCTATGACTTAGCTACAAAATGAAATGTCTGTGTCTATGGCTTAGCTACAAAATGAAATGTCTGTGTCTATAGCTTAGTTACAAAATGAAATGTCTGTGTCTATGACTTAGCTACAAAATGAAATGTCTGTGTCTATGACTTAGCTACAAAATGAAATGTCTGTGTCTATAGCTTAGTTACAAAATGAAATGTCTGTGTCTATGACTTAGCTACAAAATGAAATGTCTGTGTCTATGACTTAGCTACAAAATGAAATGTCTGTGTCTATGACTTAGCTACAAAATGAAATGTCTGTGTCTATGACTTAGTTACAAAATGAAATGTCTGTGTCTATGACTTAGCTACAAAATGAAATGTCTGTGTCTATGACTTAGTTACAAATGAAATGTCTGTGTCTATGACTTAGCTACAAAATGAAATGTCTGTGTCTATGACTTAGCTACAAAATGAAATGTCTGTGTCTATGACTTAGCTACAAAATGAAATGTCTGTGTCTATGACTTAGCTACAAAATGAAATGTCTGTGTCTATGACTTAGTTACAAATGAAATGTCTGTGTCTATGACTTAGCTACAAAATGAAATGTCTGTGTCTATGACTTAGCTACAAAATGAAATGTCTGTGTCTATGACTTAGCTACAAAATGAAATGTCTGTGTCTATGACTTAGCTACAAAATGAAATGTCTGTGTCTATAACTTAGTTACAAAATGAAATGTCTGTGTCTATGACTTAGCTACAAAATGAAATGTCTGTGTCTATGACTTAGCTACAAAATGAAATGTCTGTGTCTATGACTTAGCTACAAAATGAAATGTCTGTGTCTATGACTTAGCTACAAAATGAAATGTCTGTGTCTATGACTTAGCTACAAAATGAAATGTCTGTGTCTATGACTTAGCTACAAAATGAAATGTCTGTGTCTATGACTTAGCTACAAAATGAAATGTCTGTGTCTATGACTTAGTTACAAATGAAATGTCTGTGTCTATGACTTAGCTACAAAATGAAATGTCTGTGTCTATGACTTAGTTACAAAATGAAATGTCTGTGTCTATGACTTAGTTACAAAATGAAATGTCTGTGTCTATGACTTAGCTACAAAATGAAATGTCTGTGTCTATGACTTAGTTACAAATGAAATGTCTGTGTCTATGACTTAGCTACAAAATGAAATGTCTGTGTCTATGACTTAGCTACAAAATGAAATGTCTGTGTCTATGACTTAGCTACAAAATGAAATGTCTGTGTCTATGACTTAGCTACAAAATGAAATGTCTGTGTCTATGACTTAGTTACAAATGAAATGTCTGTGTCTATGACTTAGCTACAAAATGAAATGTCTGTGTCTATGACTTAGCTACAAAATGAAATGTCTGTGTCTATGACTTAGCTACAAAATGAAATGTCTGTGTCTATGACTTAGCTACAAAATGAAATGTCTGTGTCTATGACTTAGCTACAAAATGAAATGTCTGTGTCTATAACTTAGTTACAAAATGAAATGTCTGTGTCTATGACTTAGCTACAAAATGAAATGTCTGTGTCTATGACTTAGCTACAAAATGAAATGTCTGTGTCTATAACTTAGTTACAAAATGAAATGTCTGTGTCTATGACTTAGCTACAAAATGAAATGTCTGTGTCTATGACTTAGCTACAAAATGAAATGTCTGTGTCTATGACTTAGCTACAAAATGAAATGTCTGTGTCTATGACTTAGCTACAAAATGAAATGTCTGTGTCTATGACTTAGCTACAAAATGAAATGTCTGTGTCTATGACTTAGCTACAAAATGAAATGTCTGTGTCTATGACTTAGCTACAAAATTAAATGTCTGTGTCTATGACTTAGCTACAAAATTAAATGTCTGTGTCTATGACTTAGCTACAAAATGAAATGTCTGTGTCTATGACTTAGCTACAAAATGAAATGTCTGTGTCTATAGCTTAGTTACAAAATGAAATGTCTGTGTCTATGACTTAGTTACAAAATGAAATGTCTGTGTCTATGACTTAGCTACAAAATGAAATGTCTGTGTCTATAACTTAGTTACAAAATGAAATGTCTGTGTCTATGACTTAGTTACAAAATGAAATGTCTGTTTCTATGACTTAGCTACAAAATGAAATGTCTGTGTCTATGACTTAGTTACAAAATGAAATGTCTGTGTCTATGACTTAGCTACAAAATGAAATGTCTGTGTCTATGACTTAGCTACAAAATGAAATGTCTGTGTCTATGACTTAGCTACAAAATGAAATGTCTGTGTCTATGACTTAGCTACAAAATGAAATGTCTGTGTCTATGACTTAGCTACAAAATGAAATGTCTATGTCTATGACTTAGCTACAAAATGAAATGTCTGTGTCTATGACTTAGCTACAAAATGAAATGTCTGTGTCTATGACTTAGCTACAAAATGAAATGTCTGTGTCTATGACTTAGCTACAAAATGAAATGTCTGTGTCTATGACTTAGCTACAAAATGAAATGCCTGTGTCTATGACTTAGCTACAAAATGAAATGTCTGTGTCTATGACTTAGCTACAAAATGAAATGTCTGTGTCTATGACTTAGCTACAAAATGAAATGTCTGTGTCTATAGCTTAGTTACAAATGAAATGTCTGTGTCTATGACTTAGCTACAAAATGAAATGTCTGTGTCTATGACTTAGTTACAAAATGAAATGTCTGTGTCTATGACTTAGTTACAAAATGAAATGTCTGTGTCTATGACTTAGCTACAAAATGAAATGTCTGTGTCTATGACTTAGTTACAAATGAAATGTCTGTGTCTATGACTTAGCTACAAAATGAAATGTCTGTGTCTATGACTTAGCTACAAAATGAAATGTCTGTGTCTATGACTTAGCTACAAAATGAAATGTCTGTGTCTATGACTTAGCTACAAAATGAAATGTCTGTGTCTATGACTTAGTTACAAATGAAATGTCTGTGTCTATGACTTAGCTACAAAATGAAATGTCTGTGTCTATGACTTAGCTACAAAATGAAATGTCTGTGTCTATGACTTAGCTACAAAATGAAATGTCTGTGTCTATGACTTAGCTACAAAATGAAATGTCTGTGTCTATAACTTAGTTACAAAATGAAATGTCTGTGTCTATGACTTAGCTACAAAATGAAATGTCTGTGTCTATGACTTAGCTACAAAATGAAATGTCTGTGTCTATGACTTAGCTACAAAATGAAATGTCTGTGTCTATGACTTAGCTACAAAATGAAATGTCTGTGTCTATGACTTAGCTACAAAATGAAATGTCTGTGTCTATGACTTAGCTACAAAATGAAATGTCTGTGTCTATGACTTAGCTACAAAATGAAATGTCTGTGTCTATGACTTAGTTACAAATGAAATGTCTGTGTCTATGACTTAGCTACAAAATGAAATGTCTGTGTCTATGACTTAGTTACAAAATGAAATGTCTGTGTCTATGACTTAGTTACAAAATGAAATGTCTGTGTCTATGACTTAGCTACAAAATGAAATGTCTGTGTCTATGACTTAGCTACAAAATGAAATGTCTGTGTCTATGACTTAGCTACAAAATGAAATGTCTGTGTCTATGACTTAGCTACAAAATGAAATGTCTGTGTCTATGACTTAGCTACAAAATGAAATGTCTGTGTCTATGACTTAGCTACAAAATGAAATGTCTGTGTCTATGACTTAGTTACAAATGAAATGTCTGTGTCTATGACTTAGCTACAAAATGAAATGTCTGTGTCTATGACTTAGCTACAAAATGAAATGTCTGTGTCTATGACTTAGCTACAAAATGAAATGTCTGTGTCTATGACTTAGCTACAAAATGAAATGTCTGTGTCTATGACTTAGCTACAAAATGAAATGTCTGTGTCTATAACTTAGTTACAAAATGAAATGTCTGTGTCTATGACTTAGCTACAAAATGAAATGTCTGTGTCTATGACTTAGCTACAAAATGAAATGTCTGTGTCTATAACTTAGTTACAAAATGAAATGTCTGTGTCTATGACTTAGCTACAAAATGAAATGTCTGTGTCTATGACTTAGCTACAAAATGAAATGTCTGTGTCTATGACTTAGCTACAAAATGAAATGTCTGTGTCTATGACTTAGCTACAAAATGAAATGTCTGTGTCTATGACTTAGCTACAAAATGAAATGTCTGTGTCTATGACTTAGCTACAAAATGAAATGTCTGTGTCTATGACTTAGCTACAAAATGAAATGTCTGTGTCTATGACTTAGCTACAAAATGAAATGTCTGTGTCTATGACTTAGCTACAAAATGAAATGTCTGTGTCTATGACTTAGCTACAAAATGAAATGTCTGTGTCTATGACTTAGCTACAAAATGAAATGTCTGTGTCTATAACTTAGTTACAAAATGAAATGTCTGTGTCTATGACTTAGCTACAAAATGAAATGTCTGTGTCTATGACTTAGCTACAAAATGAAATGTCTGTGTCTATGACTTAGCTACAAAATGAAATGTCTGTGTCTATGACTTAGCTACAAAATGAAATGTCTGTGTCTATGACTTAGCTACAAAATGAAATGTCTGTGTCTATGACTTAGCTACAAAATGAAATGTCTGTGTCTATGACTTAGCTACAAAATGAAATGTCTGTGTCTATGACTTAGTTACAAATGAAATGTCTGTGTCTATGACTTAGCTACAAAATGAAATGTCTGTGTCTATGACTTAGTTACAAAATGAAATGTCTGTGTCTATGACTTAGTTACAAAATGAAATGTCTGTGTCTATGACTTAGCTACAAAATGAAATGTCTGTGTCTATGACTTAGTTACAAATGAAATGTCTGTGTCTATGACTTAGCTACAAAATGAAATGTCTGTGTCTATGACTTAGCTACAAAATGAAATGTCTGTGTCTATGACTTAGCTACAAAATGAAATGTCTGTGTCTATGACTTAGCTACAAAATGAAATGTCTGTGTCTATGACTTAGCTACAAAATGAAATGTCTGTGTTTGGATATAAAGCTGCGGTTCTTTTATGTTGCAAATAAATGTTGAATGAGCTACAAAGTATAACTGTAACTAAGTAACACATGGATGTAGGGGCTGTTTGCTGTAACTAAGTAACACATGGATGTAGGGGCTGTTTGCTGTAACTAAGTAACACATGGATGTAGGGGCTGTTTGCTGTAACTAAGTAACACATGGATGTAAGAGCTGTTTGCTGTAACTAAGTAACACATGGATGTAGGGGCTGTTTGCTGTAACTAAGTAACACATGGATGTAGGGGCTGTTTGCTGTAACTAAGTAACACATGGATGTAGGGGCTGTTTGCTGTAACTAAGTAACACATGGATGTAGGGGCTGTTTGCTGTAACTAAGTAACACATGGATGTAGGAGCTGTTTGCTGTAACTAAGTAACACATGGATGTAAGGGCTGTTTGCTGTAACTAAGTAACACATGGATGTAGGGGCTGTTTGCTGTAACTAAGTAACACATGGATGTAAGGGCTGTTTGCTGTAACTAAGTAACACATGGATGTAAGGGCTGTTTGCTGTAACTAAGTAACACATGGATGTAGGAGCTGTTTGCTGTAACTAAGTAACACATGGATGTAAGGGCTGTTTGCTGTAACTAAGTAACACATGGATGTAAGGGCTGTTTGCTGTAACTAAGTAACACATGGATGTAAGGGCTGTTTGCTGTAACTAAGTAACACATGGATGTAGGGGCTGTTTGCTGTAACTAAGTAACACATGGATGTAAGGGCTGTTTGCTGTAACTAAGTAACACATGGATGTAAGGGCTGTTTGCTGTAACTAAGTAACACATGGATGTAAGGGCTGTTTGCTGTAACTAAGTAACACATGGATGTAGGGGCTGTTTGCTGTAACTAAGTAACACATGGATGTAAGGGCTGTTTGCTGTAACTAAGTAACACATGGATGTAAGGGCTGTTTGCTGTAACTAAGTAACACATGGATGTAAGGGCTGTTTGCTGTAACTAAGTAACACATGGATGTAAGGGCTGTTTGCTGTAACTAAGTAACACATGGATGTAAGGGCTGTTTGCTGTAACTAAGTAACACATGGATGTAAGGGCTGTTTGCTGTAACTAAGTAACACATGGATGTAAGGGCTGTTTGCTGTAACTAAGTAACACATGGATGTAAGGGCTGTTTGCTGTAACTAAGTAACACATGGATGTAAGGGCTGTTTGATGTAACTAAGTAACACATGGATGTAAGGGCTGTTTGCTGTAACTAAGTAACACATGGATGTAGGGGCTGTTTGCTGTAACTAAGTAACACATGGATGTAAGGGCTGTTTGCTGTAACTAAGTAACACATGGATGTAAGGGCTGTTTGCTGTAACTAAGTAACACATGGATGTAAGGGCTGTTTGCTGTAACTAAGTAACACATGGATGTAGGGGCTGTTTGCTGTAACTAAGTAACACATGGATGTAAGGGCTGTTTGCTGTAACTAAGTAACACATGGATGTAGGGGCTGTTTGCTGTAACTAAGTAACACATGGATGTAGGAGCTGTTTGCTGTAACTAAGTAACACATGGATGTAAGGGCTGTTTGCTGTAACTAAGTAACACATGGATGTAGGGGCTGTTTGCTGTAACTAAGTAACACATGGATGTAAGGGCTGTTTGCTGTAACTAAGTAACACATGGATGTAAGGGCTGTTTGCTGTAACTAAGTAACACATGGATGTAGGAGCTGTTTGCTGTAACTAAGTAACACATGGATGTAAGGGCTGTTTGCTGTAACTAAGTAACACATGGATGTAAGGGCTGTTTGCTGTAACTAAGTAACACATGGATGTAAGGGCTGTTTGCTGTAACTAAGTAACACATGGATGTAGGGGCTGTTTGCTGTAACTAAGTAACACATGGATGTAAGGGCTGTTTGCTGTAACTAAGTAACACATGGATGTAAGGGCTGTTTGCTGTAACTAAGTAACACATGGATGTAAGGGCTGTTTGCTGTAACTAAGTAACACATGGATGTAGGGGCTGTTTGCTGTAACTAAGTAACACATGGATGTAAGGGCTGTTTGCTGTAACTAAGTAACACATGGATGTAAGGGCTGTTTGCTGTAACTAAGTAACACATGGATGTAAGGGCTGTTTGCTGTAACTAAGTAACACATGGATGTAAGGGCTGTTTGCTGTAACTAAGTAACACATGGATGTAAGGGCTGTTTGCTGTAACTAAGTAACACATGGATGTAAGGGCTGTTTGCTGTAACTAAGTAACACATGGATGTAAGGGCTGTTTGCTGTAACTAAGTAACACATGGATGTAAGGGCTGTTTGCTGTAACTAAGTAACACATGGATGTAAGGGCTGTTTGATGTAACTAAGTAACACATGGATGTAAGGGCTGTTTGCTGTAACTAAGTAACACATGGATGTAGGGGCTGTTTGCTGTAACTAAGTAACACATGGATGTAAGGGCTGTTTGCTGTAACTAAGTAACACATGGATGTAAGGGCTGTTTGCTGTAACTAAGTAACACATGGATGTAAGGGCTGTTTGCTGTAACTAAGTAACACATGGATGTAGGGGCTGTTTGCTGTAACTAAGTAACACATGGATGTAAGGGCTGTTTGCTGTAACTAAGTAACACATGGATGTAAGGGCTGTTTGCTGTAACTAAGTAACACATGGATGTAAGGGCTGTTTGCTGTAACTAAGTAACACATGGATGTAAGGGCTGTTTGCTGTAACTAAGTAACACATGGATGTAAGGGCTGTTTGCTGTAACTAAGTAACACATGGATGTAAGGGCTGTTTGCTGTAACTAAGTAACACATGGATGTAAGGGCTGTTTGCTGTAACTAAGTAACACATGGATGTAAGGGCTGTTTGCTGTAACTAAGTAACACATGGATGTAAGGGCTGTTTGCTGTAACTAAGTAACACATGGATGTAGGGGCTGTTTGCTGTAACTAAGTAACACATGGATGTAGGGGCTGTTTGCTGTAACTAAGTAACACATGGATGTAAGGGCTGTTTGCTGTAACTAAGTAACACATGGATGTAAGGGCTGTTTGCTGTAACTAAGTAACACATGGATGTAAGGGCTGTTTGCTGTAACTAAGTAACACATGGATGTAAGGGCTGTTTGCTGTAACTAAGTAACACATGGATGTAGGAGCTGTTTGCTGTAACTAAGTAACACATGGATGTAAGGGCTGTTTGCTGTAACTAAGTAACACATGGATGTAAGGGCTGTTTGCTGTAACTAAGTAACACATGGATGTAAGGGCTGTTTGCTGTAACTAAGTAACACATGGATGTAGGGGCTGTTTGCTGTAACTAAGTAACACATGGATGTAAGGGCTGTTTGCTGTAACTAAGTAACACATGGATGTAAGGGCTGTTTGCTGTAACTAAGTAACACATGGATGTAAGGGCTGTTTGCTGTAACTAAGTAACACATGGATGTAGGGGCTGTTTGCTGTAACTAAGTAACACATGGATGTAAGGGCTGTTTGCTGTAACTAAGTAACACATGGATGTAGGGGCTGTTTGCTGTAACTAAGTAACACATGGATGTAAGGGCTGTTTGCTGTAACTAAGTAACACATGGATGTAAGGGCTGTTTGCTGTAACTAAGTAACACATGGATGTAAGGGCTGTTTGCTGTAACTAAGTAACACATGGATGTAAGGGCTGTTTGCTGTAACTAAGTAACACATGGATGTAAGGGCTGTTTGCTGTAACTAAGTAACACATGGATGTAAGGGCTGTTTGCTGTAACTAAGTAACACATGGATGTAAGGGCTGTTTGCTGTAACTAAGTAACACATGGATGTAAGGGCTGTTTGCTGTAACTAAGTAACACATGGATGTAAGGGCTGTTTGCTGTAACTAAGTAACACATGGATGTAAGGGCTGTTTGCTGTAACTAAGTAACACATGGATGTAAGGGCTGTTTGCTGTAACTAAGTAACACATGGATGTAAGGGCTGTTTGCTGTAACTAAGTAACACATGGATGTAAGGGCTGTTTGCTGTAACTAAGTAACACATGGATGTAAGGGCTGTTTGCTGTAACTAAGTAACACATGGATGTAAGGGCTGTTTGCTGTAACTAAGTAACACATGGATGTAAGGGCTGTTTGCTGTAACTAAGTAACACATGGATGTAAGGGCTGTTTGCTGTAACTAAGTAACACATGGATGTAGGGGCTGTTTGCTGTAACTAAGTAACACATGGATGTAGGGGCTGTTTGCTGTAACTAAGTAACACATGGATGTAGGGGCTGTTTGCTGTAACTAAGTAACACATGGATGTAAGGGCTGTTTGCTGTAACTAAGTAACACATGGATGTAAGGGCTGTTTGCTGTAACTAAGTAACACATGGATGTAAGGGCTGTTTGCTGTAACTAAGTAACACATGGATGTAGGGGCTGTTTGCTGTAACTAAGTAACACATGGATGTAAGGGCTGTTTGCTGTAACTAAGTAACACATGGATGTAAGGGCTGTTTGCTGTAACTAAGTAACACATGGATGTAGGGGCTGTTTGCTGTAACTAAGTACACTTGGATGTATGGGCTATTTGCTGTAACTAAGTAACACTTGGATGTATGGGCTGTTTGCTGTATCTGCTAAGTAACACTTGGATGTAAAGGCTGTTGGCTGTAACTAAGTAACACTTGAATGTAGGGAATGTTTGCTGTAACCAGTAACACTCTGTCGGGTCAAGGTGAAATCTCTGTGTCAACTCTGGCCCTGGTTTAAATACATAGAGGGGTGGGGCATGGGTGGTTTTCTAATCAAGTCTCGACTTTCAGTGGTGTGGGGAGTTGTGCGGTTGGGGGGGGGGCTATGATGGGCACCCCGCAAGGCCACAGGGGAAGCAGGATACCCTCGAGTTGCCCTCGACACCTCCCAACACCTTGGTGTCAATGCAAGAGCCATTAACGCCTCTTTCACATGTCAATATGGGCTTTACACCATAGGCCTAGGATACAACACCTCTGAGATTAGTGGCAGTCTGCGCTGCCATGGCTGTGTGGGGGGAGAGCGGGGAGACTGGGGAGATAGGCAGTTCAATTGTTCAGGCATTGTCTAAGATTTCTCGGGGAAACATCATGAACTTCAATGCTATTTTGAGTGATGTCTTGATTGTGCAACAATGTTGCCAGTGTGGCTGTGTAGCGACCTGCTTTTGAATTACCTGATAATTGAAACAACAGAAAATATTCCAGTCATAGTTTAGACTCAGGAAATCTAGCGACCCAGGACGCTAAATGGTTCAAATGTTAAAAGAATATACGGTATTTTGCTAAAAGAAAAAGAAGAAAGTTGATAAAGGACATTTTTTTTTTTGAAGTTGTCTCTGGAAAGAAACTATAAAGTAAGTTTGCAACGAAAGAAAATGGTTAACAAGATTTGATACGAGCATCAACATATCTATTCGATCTCACAGTTTTGTAAGATCTTTTTACTTTAGCAAAACCTGGATTACCTTTGAACTTTTCTTTATTTGATTTGATCCCAAAGTTGAAGAAATCATGGCCCTGTTTTTTGGGGTATTATAAAACAGATACTCTATGTACTCGAAAGTCTTTTTGGGTATTATAAGACTTTCGAGTACATAGAGAATACAGGTTAGATAAAGAAAACAGAGAACGTAGAGAATAGAGAGAACACAGAGAAGATAGATAACATTAGAGAACAACATCAAGATTGTAGCATTGCATAATGTCTTCTCAATGGTCCATTTTCAATTTCTTTCTACGTCTTCATCAAATAATAGAGCGCTGTAGAAACATTGACGTTAAAAGGTGAACAAAGGTTAATTCCTGGAAGCGATGCCAAATAATGATTGGTCAACACAAGTGTTGTGTCAGGATATTTGGGAACTACATCCTTAGTTATAATAAATTGATATTTGGGCTCTTATTTATATATTTTTTTTTTTTAAACAGAATTGTCTGGCAAACTTTGCCAAGTCTGGCTATCTTTAGATGTCTGTTTCAAAGTCTGTGTATGTTTCTAATTGTGGTATGTAATACGTCCAAGGAAATCTTCAGTGGTACAACTTGGAATGTGAATTGGGCGTATTTTTACGTGGGGAGCATCTTGTTAGTTGACGTGCATTGCACAAACCCGGTCATTTCAATGAAACGGTGAGTTATCTGAGTAAGGATATATGTAGCAACTATTCACCTATTAAATTTAAGATATTATAGTATTAGAGAGAGAGAGAGAGAGAGTGAGAGAGAGAGAGAGAGATAGAAAGAAAGATGGCGACAGAGAGTTAGAGAGATAGAGAGATAGAGAGAGAGTTAGAGAGAGAGTGTGTGTTCGAGAGAGTGAGAGAGATATGGAGATAGAGAGTTAGAGAGATAGAGTTATATAGAGAGAGTGTGTGTTCGAGAGAGTGAGAGAGAGAGAAAGATGGAGATAGAGAGTTAGAGAGATAGAGAGTTGGATAGAGAGAGTGTGTGCTCGAGAGAGTGAGAGAGTTGAACAAGTTGACCGGGCACACGACGTAGCACATACTACGTCACACACATAACGTCACACATACCGCGCCACAAATGCGACGTCACAAACACGACGTCACACACACACACCTGGTCACACACACACACACACACCACGTCATACATACGACGTCCACATACCACGTCTCACACGTACACGACTTCACACACTCGGGTAAACAACAACATGACACACATGCAATAAACAGGGAGACAGGGGAGACCAGAGGATCGCTCTAAGAACAAGGGTACTCACTCTGTGTGCTCCAGCCAGCCAGGTCAAGTTGACCGTGTCAATCTCAGGGGGGATGATCAACCTGTCAACCACTTCCGGGCTGTTGACATACGGGGTGACTTGACCATCTGAGATGATGGGGAAGTCCATATCCAGTCCTGTGAACACAAACAAACACATGGCACCAAAAAACAGAGATGCATAACCTGCACGTGACGTGGTATGTGGTGCATGCACATTGCGTCACTGCACGTTTCACGAGAGTGTCCATTTTATGACCTGAATATATGCAGATGAGAATTAGAGATTTGTGTGCACTTGCTTGATGAATTAAAGATTTGTGTGCACTTGTTTGATGAACTGGAGATGTGTGTGCATTTGCATGATAAATTAGAGATTAGTGTGCACTTGCTTGATGAATTAAAGATTTGTGTGCACTTGTTTGATGAACTGGAGATGTGTGTGCATTTGCTTGATAAATTAGAGATCAGTGTGCACTTGCTTGATGAATTAAAGATTTGTGTGCACTTGTTTAATCTCATCACAATTTTGCAGCCCAGTTTTTTAAATTAGAAAACAAAACAACTCTTATTGAAATGTGTATCCAACCATTTCTAATTGCTTCATTGCCAATATATCATTGTTTTTAACATTTGGCAAGACGTTTGCAAGCCGCACAAAGTGCTCACTCGCCGCATGTAGTGGAGAATTGACATATTTCTTGACCAGACCCAATCCGGAGCTGGAAGGTCTGATCTAACAAATGGCTTCGGTGCCACCCCACCCCAATACACTTTAAGCTTCGGTACCACCTCCCATGAGTCACTCTAAGCTTCGGTGCCACCTCCCATGAGTCACTCTAAGCTTCGGTGCCACCTCCCATGAGTCACTCTAAGCTTCGGTGCCACCTCCCGTGAGTCACTCTAAGCTTCGGTGTCACCTCCCATGAGTCACTCTAAGCTTCGGTGCCACCTCCCGTGAGTCACTCTAAGCTTCTGTGCCACCTCCCGTGAGTCACTCTAAGCTTCGGTGCCACCTCCCGTGAGTCACTCTAAGCTTCGGTGCCACCTCCTATGAGACACTCCAGGCGCACTGATTTTCACTGAATTACCATTTATCCCTGATGCATCTAGTCCAGCTACAAATAAATATAATCTTGTCTAGCTACCAAAAATCCCATTTTATCCTACCAAAAATCCAGTATATCCAATTACCAAAAAAATCCCATTTTATCCATCTAAAAAAAAATACATTTTATCCAGCGACCAAAAATCCCACTTTATCCAGATACCAAAAATCCCCTTTTATTCAGCTAATAAAATCCTTTTTTATCCAACTACGAAAAAGCTCATTTTATCCAGCTAGCAAAAATCCCATTTTATCCAGCTAGCAAAAATCCCATTTTATCCAGCTCCCGACCAATCGAATCTTGTCTACCTACCAATAAATCTCATTTCGTCCAACAACTTGAAATGAAAGGTCTCATTAAGCCTGGTAAAAGGTAGATGGCGGGAAAGCAAGACCGAGCCTTTTAACTAGCTGATAGGGAGCACCCACAGGACTTGGACTTGTGCACTTAACACCAATCGTCTGCCGTACCTGAAGCACGTACCGACCACAGGCAAGCTTGGATCTCCCCCCCCCCCCCCCCCCCCCGACCGGAAAACCTCTCTTCATAACTCGCTGATTTACGGCTTTTGACTTCTGTGGGGGTCCTCGCAAGGCATGCTGGGTGGTACACGGGCCACCATAATTTGTCCAGTCTCCACAGAGCCATCCTGGAAGGGACCTGTGTGTGCGGTGAGCTGACCGGGGGGAGCAAATTTATATATTTACAGACTCAACAACGTGGACCGGCCTTCTGGGAGACGAGAAATATGGGTGGGGTTGGGGGGGGGGGACACTTTTTATTACAATGTCAAACATGCGCTCATCTGAGAAGGCGCAGACAGGTGTGTAGAGTCATGGGAAACTTGAAAAGAGTATTTATGACCAGTTGATTTGTACCTGGTTTTATTATACGACCACACCTGCTGCCCCCCACCCCCTTTTTTTTTTTCATGTCCCTGTACCGGATATTGGAAACATACAAGCCAGCCACTCAGCTGGAAATCACAATATAGAGAAATATACAGAAAAAATTATATTTGCCCTATTCCACTGTACTTAGTGTGTTTGAAATACAGATACATTATCAGTTAATTAATGAAGCCTACACTAATCAAGGCCTTGAACAACGATTTCCTTTACTTGTAAGCTTTCCGACCCGTGAACTCGGTTACAATCTGTCAGTAGAGACCACTGACATGAAACTAGTGCTGACATAAGAATATGAGATTTTAAAGGAAATCGGAAATTTTAAATTAAAATCTACAATGCTAGATGAAGCGTAAACTAAGACTCCAAGATTATTATAAAGAAGTGAATGGAGAAATAGGCAAGATGTAAAAACATTTCTTTTTTGGTATAAAGTGGAATGTCGAGCAATGGGGGTGGATGTGGGGGCGCTGAAAATTTGACAAAACATGCAGTGAAATCAGTGTCATCGTATTTCCTTCATCTCCCCCCCCCCCCCCTGACAAACAGGACAAACGGAGTGTTGGGGGTTGGGTGTTGAAGGGTGGGGCTGAACACGTGCCAGAATGTGTTGTCACTGGCAACGAGTCTATGTGCCGGGTTTCAGCTCGATGGGTTGACGGGAAGTGGGTCAATTAGGCGTCCGAAGATTTTTTGCCAGCCAGCCACGACCAAAAGCTAAATTAATATTAATGATCTTTTAGTAGAAGCTGTTACCTATGTATAGAGTCCTGCGTTTTGTTGATTCCATCTCATTGAATGACTTATTGTTGTTTTGTTGATTCCATCTCAATGAATGACTTATTGTTGCTTTGTTGATTCCATCTCATTGAATGACTTATTGTTGCTTTGTTGATTCCATCTCATTGAATGACTTATTGTTGCTTTGTTGATTCCATCTCATTGGATGACTTATTGTTGCTTTGTTGATTCCATCTCATTGAATGACTTATTGTTGCTTTGTTGATTCCATCTCATTGAATGACTTATTGTTGCTTTGTTGATTCCATCTCATTGGATGACTTATTGTTGTTTTGTTGATTCCATCTCATTGGATGACTTATTGTTGCTTTGTTGATTCCATCTCATTGAATGACTTATTGTTGCTTTGTTGATTCCATCTCATTGAATGACTTATTGTTGCTTTGTTGATTCCATCTCATTGAATGACTTATTGTTGCTTTGTTGATTCCATCTCATTGGATGACTTATTGTTGCTTTGTTGATTCCATCTCATTGGATGACTTATTGTTGTTTTGTTGATTCCATCTCATTGGATGACTTATTGTTGCTTTGTTGATTCCATCTCATTGAATGACTTATTGTTGCTTTGTTGATTCCATCTCATTGAATGACTTATTGTTGCTTTGTTGATTCCATCTCATTGAATGACTTATTGTTGCTTTGTTGATTCCATCTCATTGAATGACTTATTGTTGCTTTGTTGATTCCATCTCATTGAATGACGTAGTGTTGCAAACATTTGGTTTTTTTCCCCATACAGTTAGCCCCGAACAAGCTTTTTAAAAAAATGATTTCTGTTGTCGGTCGCCCAGGGTGCTTCAGATGGGTCGCTTACCCTGCTCGGCACTGTTGCGAAATATTAACGAAGACAATTCAATTTTGATATATTTTCTATCAAAACTTATAAATCATCCTTGAAATGTTATGGCTTTTTCAAAATTTTATAAGTTATTTGTGCTATGAAAAATGGAAGAAAGAGAGGCCTCAAAACACAGCTAATTAAAAATTATTTTTTTTAAAAAAAGGCATTTAAATAAAACTAGACACAACTAATACAAGGGTCACATAAGGGGGAAAACTCCTATGAGAATGACGCGAAAGTAAATATTTCATTGAACTGGATCAAGCAAAACTCGAGAAAAGACGAAACAAATTAACATACGTTTGGACAAAAGGCCTTCTTAAAGGATTGAACCCCTGTCTTACAAGCTCAGAATGGTGTCAGTGCGATGTGCTTTCGGAATTATTTTGTCAAGTCTGGTCACGTCTTTTGAATGTCTTGAACATTTCTTGCATGCACAACTGTTCATAATTAGCACATGCAGTTATTTTTACAACCCAGGTTGATGGCATTCCCATATTAATATTTAGTCAAGTTTAACCTATTTGTGTGTACCAAATGTCGCATAAGAGATGGAATCGGTGGGCCGTCGAGCGTGAGCTCTTAATGCCCCCCCCCGGCGCTCCCCCACACAAACCAGAGCACTGAAGGACTTAACCCGACTCCAGCCCGTGCGGGAGGGCGCCGGGAACCTCCCCCTTGACCTAGGGGAGGCCCGGTCGACCGAGGACGCTGCGTTTAAAGCGTCCGCAGTTAACTCTCTGTGGGTCAGGACGGCTTTGCTTCCACTCCGGTGGTTTGGTGTTGCGTTACCAACCCCCACCGCCCAAGGAGTCTTTCGGTCGGGACGTTGGTAGTGGCGGGACGAAACGGTTGCCTAGGGGCGGCTTTCTCACGGCCGCGTAGTTAAAATCATCGGCATGGGTTTTGAGGGCCACCCAAGCCTCATACCCATTAACAGCAACTAGTAATCATGTTAGTGGCAGCTCCCGTTGCGTTGGGAGTCATGCGTTTGGCCGGGGTTTTTTAGCTTCGGGTGGACAAGTCCCCCCTACTAGTCCGCCACGCCGCGAAGAGGCAAAACCCCATGTGGACGCCCCCGAATTTCTTCGAGGACGCGGTCGCTTTCGCAACACCAGATTTGTGTGTACCCGAATATTTTAATGCACTATTTCATTAATAAATCTTCTAGGTGAATCCTTTTCATTAAAAAAAAGGCTGTTACCGCCCTTTATTAATTCTGACATTTCTGGAATTTCTCGCAGATGATTCCCCCTGTGTTAGGAATTAACTTGAGTTAAGCCAATTAATGACAGCAGGGTCACGTGTCTGGTGAGAAGCTGTGCAGCTTGTTAGGACATTTCTTATTATCACTTAACAGACGTCTTTGAAATCGTATTTATAAACTAATGCTTAACATTTATTGGGACATTTTTTCTATGATATTTAGACACACATTTTGTAGAGACAGAACTATTTTTCGAATGGGCAATGCCAGTGGCCCTAGGCATACCTAAGGGTTGAAAATGGAGACAGATGTCCCCGGGCGCCGGACTAGTGGGGGCGAAAAATGCGCTTCTTTGGTATGAAATTAATAGGTTTCATAGTTAATCGGGGCGGAAAATGAATATTGTCACGTGGCGCCAAACACCAAGAGAGGCGAAGAAAAGTGTGTGGGGGGGGGGTGGATGTCCTCCCAAGGGTCACTTTTTCTTTATATGGAAGGGCGGTATTTTCGGACAACTGCAGAGCTTGTATCGTGATAGGGAGCGCGGCAAGTCTCTTGGCCTGCCCACGGCAGCACTAAAACTCCATACGCCTATAGGGCATGTATCTATCTAACGGCATTGGCCTGCCCACGGCAGAACTAAAACTCCATACGCCTATAGGGCATGTATCTATCTAACGGCATTGGCCTGCCCACGGCAGCACTAAAACTCCATACGCCTATATGGCATGTATCTATCTAACGGCATCAAATGTGGCGATCAGGGCCAGTTGACAGTCATTTTTATCGGCAATTTCAAGATGGAATTTAAAGGCGCAGATGGCTCTTAAGCAGAGGGAAAAAAGTATGTGTGTGTGGTGGGGGGGGGGGGCGTTCCGGAGAGACCTGTCTCATACTTTTTTGATTATTTAAAAATCTAGAGGTGAATTTTCGTGTGTACCTGAATTCAGTGTTTCTATTCAACCATTTGATCGGGAGAAGGAATATTGCAAGCGTCCAGGAACGGCATTATCGCACCAAGTGCCATACATAAACAGAATTCCCTCAGGTTGTGACACGCCACAGGGTACTCATTCGGCAAAAGCTTAGATTCAACCCAGTATTGTCACATTGACGAGAAGGGGAGGTCAGAAATTGAGAGTACCGAAGACACTCGGGCAAAATCGGGGGACGGCTTCCACTTTAAAAGTCATGCTATTATGATGAAATATAATTTAAAAAACATAATGCACATATTCGATACTTAACAAGAACTATATGAAAATAATAGACCTTTATTTTGATGTACAGGTAGCTGGTTACCGTGCTGTTGAAGTCTTTAAACTTGGGAAGCTGCACAAACTATTTATAAAATTTTAAAAGAAATATGCAGCAGGAAGAATTAAGACTCCGGATTATAATCAGGAGCGGCCAATTCCGGGAACAACACGATATACTTTTTAATCGAATACTGTAAGCCTCTGACACGATTAGCCTTAATAAATATACGTATTATCAAGAACAACGAGCGTATCGATATTTTATTGACTGCACCAAGTGTAATCGATAACAGGCAGCAGTTACTATACTTGTTTAAAATGTTACAGAAATGACAAATTAGTCTTTTGTTATAAAATATATGTTCGGTTTTTTTTGGTATACATTTTTCTCCGGCCGGGGGCGAAAAGGGTGGGGGGGGGGGAGTTGACTCTTTCTTCGGATGGGCAAGTCCCTCCCCCCCCCCCCCTTTTCTTCGAGAGGTGTCTGAAAGAAACACAGCAGGCATGTCAAAAAATGTTGAGGAAATGTGTGTATTGACAGGAAGATAACATTTTGATATCACCTTTACACTAAGAGAAATAGGATTCTCTACAATGTGGCGAGAAATGCCTGGTGACCTTAACATTGTACTGAACGTTTAGCCTCGATTGTGTGCTCTACTTGAGGATTATAACCACTTAGTAAGTATATCCCATTATAAAAACCAAGTAAATACATCCGAAATAACAATTCTCTAGGTTCAGCTGAAAAAGTCCCAGGAAAAAAAGTCACGAAAAATGTCAAAATTTTTGCTAGAAAAAAAGGTCTCAGGAATAAAAGTCACGAGAAAAAAAGGTCCCAGGAATAAAAGTCACGAGAAAAAAGGTCCCAGGAATAAAAGTCACGAGAAAAAGGTCCCAGGAATTAAAGTCACGAGAAAAAAAGGTCCCAGGAATAAAAGTCACGAAAAAAAGGTCCCAGGAATAAAAGTCACGAAAAAAAGGTCCCAGGAATAAAAGTCACGAAAAAAAGGTCCCAGGAATAAAAGTCACGAAAAAAAGGTCCCAGGAATTAAAGTCACGAGAAAAAGGTCCCAGGAATAAAAGTCACGAGAAAAAGGTCCCAGGAATAAAAGTCACGAAAAAAAGGTCCCAGGAATAAAAGTCACGAAAAAAAGGTCCCAGGAATAAAAGTCACGAAAAAAAGGTCCCAGGAATAAAAGTCACGAAAAAAAGGTCCCAGGAATTAAAGTCACGAGAAAAAGGTCCCAGGAATAAAAGTCACGAGAAAAAGGTCCCAGGAATAAAAGTCACGAAAAAAAGGTCCCAGGAATAAAAGTCACGAAAAAAAGGTCCCAGGAATAAAAGTCACGAGAAAAAGGTCCCAGGAATAAAAGTCACGAAAAAAAGGTCCCAGGAATAAAAGTCACGAAAAAAAATCACAGAAAAACATTTATTTAACCGTAATTTTATTTGTAAGTCCATATAAATGTTTACTATAGACTAAATATCCGTCAATGGAAGTAAGAGACGGCTCATTAGGAATGTGGTTTCATTCTTGCTTGGGATTAAATGTGTGTGTTTTATTTTTATTACATATACATATTATCATCACACATTTAATTCTATGATTTATTCATAATTATTTACAATGTTTCGCATGAAGCCAATCAAGCCAAATGCATGTTTTGTCTTGTAACTTCAGTAGGTGGAAAGTTCACGCATCGCCGTCGGCCAGAGTAATGGAGTTTTTTTTCTATAGTAACAAATACATCTCATTTCGTTAGACCAGGGTTCTCAAGCCTGTGGCCCGCTCATCACTTTGGTTTTCATCAGTGTGTTTCGAAGGGTCCATTTACTCGGAGTGATGACCCCATACTTAAATTTAATATTGGTGGTCCGTTGGCTTTACCAGAATTGAGAATAGCTTTACATAAATGTGAGGCTACAAATGATGAGACAAAGCTACATGTCAACTAAGTATGACGTTGCTGGACTGTTCCTGGGTAATGTCGGTGAAGAAAGGGTGATGTTTTGAATCTCATTTGATTAAAATAAAGGGAGGGAAGGGAGGCGGTTGAATGGAGTTGGTGGAGCGGGTGGAGGGGGTGGGATTTATGTGGTCAGCAAAGCGGTCAAAATGTTCAGGTTTTGTGGTAAATCTGTCAGTAAATAAGGATGAAATAAGCCGTTAGGAATCAATGCGGTTTTTATTAGTCATTGAGTCTGAATGGCGTAGACAGAGAGAGAGAGAGAGAGAGGGAGAGGGAGAGAGAGAGAGGGAGAGAGAGAGAGGGAGGGGGAGGGAGAGAGGGTTAGTGCGAGGTCTACCCAACCGGTACTTTTTGTTTAAGTGGAGGTGGGGGCAGCGTCGTTTTCGGTAATCATCATATAAAATATATGTCTTATGTTTGAGGGGTATTCTGTATGATTTTCGTGAGTCAGAGGCGGCAAAAACGTGAAATGAGACATGAGTTGTGACCTGGAGATAGTACCATGATTTGGGAGCATGAAATGAGACATTAGTTGTGTCCTGGAGATAGGACCATGATTTGGGAGCATGAAATGAGACCTTATTTGTGTCCTGGGGATAGGACTATGATTTGGGAGCATCATATGAGACCATAAATATATCATGTTAACATGTGATCTCCCTTTTTAAAAAATTCTACGTCGTTCATTTTCATCGCTGATTAGTTTTAAAAGCAATGGCAGGATATTTTCATGATATTTTCATGATATTTCCATGAAATTTCCATGATATTTCCTTGATATTTCCATGATTTTCTCCTATTTCCTATTCGCCAGTTCACCGGAGCTCCTTGACTCCGAGCGCCTTCAAAGACGTCATGTTTACACTACGCGTGGTCTCCCTTGGAATGAGAGACCATTCCTTTTATCTGTTAACATAATTAAATTCTACATCTCCAAGGAGACAGGTGTTTCGACTCGTCATATCAAAGAGCAGGACATGTAGCTCTTCGCTCAGCCATTCAAAATGTTCATGTAGCAACACGAAATATGGGTATGATAAATGTGTATGTTGAGCCGTTGATATAGATCTCTAGGCAACAGGAAATATGTGTATGATATTTGTGTAAGATGAGCCTTTGATATGGGGTTTTAGGCAACAGGAAATATGTGTATGATACATGTGTATGAGCCATTGATATGAAGCTTTCGTTAATTTAATATAACATATATGTATGTTGTATATGCACCCAGAATATGTTATAAATGTTAAAGGGAAAGCCTAGAGAATGATTTTGTAGAGCCACTTCCCTCTTCAAGAAATGGTTTTAAATTACCAAAACGGTTTAAATTTTTCACTTGTACAGCATTCTCAGAACAACTGTGTCTCACTTGTACAGCATTCTCAGAACAACTGTGTCTCACGTGTACATCATTCTCAGAACGACTGTGTCTCACTTGTACAGCATTCTCAGAACAGCTGTGTCTCACTTGTACAGCTTTCTCAGAACGGCTGTGTCTAACTTGTACTGCATTCTCAGAACGAATGTGTCTCACTTGTACAGCATTCTCAGAACGACTCAATTTTTTTACATATAAAACACGTTGAAATTATACTTATAAAAATTCAGTAAATTTGTATTGCATCATGTATGTATGCCATGTATATCCCGTATGCGCACCTATACCATTCATCCGATTGTGATCAATCTTTGATGAGTTGTCCGCACGCTCGCAATTATTTCTGAATTATTTCAAACATTTTTACAGTATTCCGTTTTGGACCCATGGCCCTAAATTCGTTTTTTTTTCTAATGTGAGCCATGGAAATATAATTTCCGTATGCGTTCCTTGGCCATTCATCCGATTGTCATAAAACTCTGGTGAGTTCTGGTGCACATGCCTTACAAGGTTTCTGAATCAGTACAACCATTTAAAAAATATTCCGTTTTTGCCGGGGGCCCTAAATTCGTTTTTTTTCTTATATGACCGTTATAAATATAATTTCAGACCTAATACATGGATGGATGGAGTTTAAATAAAGTACAAATAGTGACATAAAATTTTATTTGTGACATAATAAGTAGGTTTCTGAATTAGTATAACCATTTTACAATATTCCGTTTGGGGCAGGCGCTATAAATTATTTTTGTATTCTCTGAGCTATATAAATATAATTCCAAAGATGCTAATGCATGGGTGGATCAATTGCTACAAGTGTGTGGACTAAATTTTGAAAATCCATGGACAGCTGTGTGTGGCCTGCTCACGCGTCAAAAATCCTTCTAACTTATTCGTGTACGCACCAGACGGAAAAAAAAATTACTTCAACAAAGTAATTAAAACAACAACACAAACACTTTCTTTCTTTGAGTAGCATTGAAACGCATGCCTGGTATTCGCTAGTTATACATAATTAGGTCCCAAAATATTTGTTTCCTAAAAAGATTTAATGACTATGAAGGTTTGTCAGGATGCGCAAAACGAATAGTGAGTGTCTCTGACTAGTGAATGCCTCTGACTAGTGATTGCCTGTAACTAGTGAATGCCACTGACTAGTGATTGCCTGTAACTAGTGATTGCCTCTGACTAGTGATTGCCTGTAACTAGTGATTGTCTCTGACTAGTGATTGCCTGTAACTAGTGATTGCCTGTAACTAATGAATGCCTCTGACTAGTGATTGCCTGTAACTAGTGATTGCCTCTGACTAGTGAATGCCTGTAACTAGTGAATGCCACTGACTAGTGAATGCCTGTAACTAGTGAATGCCTCTGACTAGTGAATGCCTCTGACTAGTAAATGCCACTGACTAGTGAGTGCCTCTGACTAGTGAGTGCATGTGACTAGTGAATGCCTCTGACTAGTAAATGCCTCTGACTATTGAATAGCGGTGAAGAGATACACACCCCGGATGCCAACTTGAATAAGCATTTGTCACATAAAATATATTTTTAAATATAAAATGGATGGGGGGGGGGATAGGGCGCCTAAATTTAGGTTTAGTCCCAAATGCAGATTTTGTGTGTTTGAATGTGGTCAAATTCCTCGTGCCATTTTTGTGCGTTTAACTGTGGGCAACTGTGGTCCAAACATTCTAGGTTCGCACTTCCACAAATGTTGCTATAATTAGATCTTCCTCAGCACAGAGTGTCATTTATTTTGGTTTATTTGAACTTCATCACGTGCTAGTCATTTCTGACAACCGCATGTGCTGACCTCATTCACCAAGTCATCAACGCGTCCCACATGCGCCCTCTGACGCAAAAGCTTCCGTCGACCCACCCACGCACCATATACAGACGCTAAAGTACTTTATGACTGATTGAGAGCGAGGCAATAATTTAATCTAAAGAACTCACTGCGTCTTATAAGCGGAAACTCCGTGAAGTGTCTGAGTCTGGTCGTGTGAGACAGACAAAGACTTCCCACAAAGGTTTTAGTACTCCCAATTTGACCTTGGTCATGGTTGACCTTACTGCATGATGTGCTGATAGTCATGGTTGACCTTACTGCATGATGTGCTGATAGTCATGGTTGACCTTACTGCATGATGTGCTGATAGTCATGGTTGACCTTACTGCATGGTGTGCTGATAATCATGGTTGACCTTACTGCATGATGTGCTGATAGTCATGGTTGACCTTACTGCATGATGTGCTGATAGTCATGGTTGACCTTACTGCACGATGTGTTGATAGTCATGGTTGACCTTACTGCATGATGTGATCGAATTCGAATAAAACTAGGATGTGTCAAAGACGTCAGCATGGCAAATTTTAAAATAAGTAACCAGAAGTCGTGGAGTCGGAAAAGACAATTCCGATGCCAAGAATGCTTTCACCAAGTCAAGTTATTTACCAAGTCACGTTATTTACCAAGTCAAGTTATTTACCAAGTCACGTTATTTACCAAGTCACATTATTTACCAAGTCACGTTATTTACCAAGTCACGTTATTTACCAAGTCACGTTATTTACCAAGTCAAGTTATTTACCAAGTCACATTATTTACCAAGTCACGTTATTTACCAAGTCACGTTATTTACCAAGTCACGTTATTTACCAAGACAAGTTATTTACCAAGTCAAGTTATTTACCAAGTCAAGTTATTTACCTAGTCAAGTTATTTACCAAGTCACGTTTTAGACCCACAGCACTTCTTCGGCTCGCCTTTCTATAAAACAAACTCACACCGAAAATCTTAATTCTAGCCTGAGTATTTAAACGATCTATCTAAACATTACCCAATCAATAACTATTTTCTCATCAAACATCGGAAACAACAAAACACTTGTTATCATTTGGACAAGTTTACTTCATCTCTTCATTTCATTTTGATTTTTAGATGTAACCATTCCAACCGCCTCCACCGCTCGGTGCTTACTGTGTATCCATATCTACCTGGAACATATGTTGATTGGAACATAGCACCGCCCCCCTGCAATCTTCAAGTCCCCGCGGGTACGCCGATGGTATTGCTCCGGAATTTATGCCCTTGTCTGAGATCGGACTGGGAAGGCACCAAAACGACGTGTCTGTGGGTTTACAGCTTACAGGGGTCACCAAGCACTTCTGTCCCTGCTACCAGACGAACGAGTTTTAGTGGTCATAAAAAGAATGCAAACGGGGGGAGATGGATCATAATACTTTTCATCAGTGTTTCCCTGCGGAGTCTCTTGTTGAACGGCAAGGATAGGCAACAGTCATGAGTCCAACGGGATCGCCGGAGGGTAAGTTGCTAGACGGCAAGGGTAGGCAAGAGTCATGAGTCATATGGGATCATTGAGGAGTTATTTGCTGGACGGCAAGTGTAGAAAAGAGTTAAATGTCTCTGAGACCATTGGGGATTTTCTTGTGGGGCAGCGAGGATATGCAACAGTCACGAGCCTCTGAGATGAACGGAGACAAATTGCTGAGGAATCAGCAGGTGTAGTTCTAGGCTAGAGACCGTGGAAATATGGGGTAGGATTATGGTAAAACAAAGTAGTCATTGACTGTTTAAGAAAAGTTTAAAGAAGATCCCATACAAGTGGCACCATCTATGTGATAACAGTAATCACTAACCAGGGAATATATGGAGACATCCAAGATAAAGTAGTGCTTAACCAATGTATACCAAATGGTACCTATATGTTTGTGATGAAGTCCTTGGTGAGAAAAAAATGGAGTTAAAGGAAATAGTTTGTATTTAAGACATACATATGCGTCTACACATATGTATGTCTTTAATGCTAACTATCGGGTGGGGAGAGGCAAAATTAGCTAAAATAATGATCAGAGAATCTTAAATCACCACCAGTGGGACGTAAACTAAATTCATTCTAGATGTTTCCTAGATTATTCTCACTTCTTAAATAATAATAGTCCGCAGAATTGTTTGATAAATTAAAAATATGGGAATTTAATTTTGCAAAATTCAACACTTAATTGGAGAGCAACGGAAGAGATTAAAAAAATGTAAGTGTCACTTAACTTTAGAACCATCGTGTGCGCCTAGCAACCCCTACGATGCTGAGTGAGACGGATATTTTAGGAGTTTAAAGATGTGATGAGGTTATTTTCTTAATTATCATCTTTCAATGCAAGTTGGAAAAAGGGGTGATAATAATTAGACTACCTTTTCTAAATATTTCTAAATTTTACCAGAGTAAAAAAACATCAAAAAAGTATGATTTTTTTCACAAACAAGTACCAATAAAATAAAAATTAAAAGAACTGACAAGACTATCGAAATGTTTGTTCACAAATATCTTTTTTTTTTTTTTTTTTTTTTTTTAAGTTTTCTGATAGATTCCTATCTAGAAAAAATATTTTTTTTTTTTTTATAAAAATCAGCGCAAATAGGGAAGGCATAATAAATATATGCAACTTATTTTTTAACCTCTGTTATTCAGAAAACATTGTTATAAATGTAGCACATTAAAAGAAAACACAAGCACTTTCGATATAATTGTTGATGAAATATGAACTTTTTGTATGCATCCGTTAAATTCTTTATTTAAAAAAATTAACTCATTTTTTTTTTAAATTTTCCATTTTCTATAGCTCAATACACATGGAATCGACTAAATTTAAAGCTTTGCTAATAAAAATATTTGTTTTAAAGACTAATGCAATCATACAATGTATAATTAACACCTATCCCAACTTGAAAGGTCATGCTTTTATGATGAAATATCATTAGAAAATTGATTGCGCATTTTTGATACTTGGCAAGAACTGTTGTTAAAATTGTAGACCTTTATATTGATGTAAAGCTATTTAAATACAGTGTTTTTAGAATAATGAAACTTGTGAAGTTAACAAAAATAAATGAATGAAAATACCGATTGGACGCCAACTACAAGAAGTAAGACGTCGGCTTATAATCTTGAGCGCCCAGTGCGATATTTATAATCGAATACTATACGCTTTTAACAAGATAAGCCCCGAATATACAGATCATCAAATATATCGAGCGTAGCGATATTTCATAGTTTCCACAAATTTCAATCGGTTAAAGGCACCAGATATGAATCTTTTTTAAGACTGTTTAGAGACAATTTAGTCGTTTTATCTTTTTAAAAATGTATAATCTTTATATTATTATACACATTTTGCTCCGAGGGCGGGCTTAAGGGGGGCGATGCCCCCCCCTCCCCGGAGATGTGCTTCAAGAAACCATGTTGTTTATTATTATGGTACATTTAACTGTCCATATATAAAAAGTGAAGGAACTCTTTGTTTCGGTAACCCTAACATTGGCTTTGAAACACGCAGTCTTATTGGTCAAAATTTTAACTTTTTTCCGTTTCTCCGCATTTATCATTTAATTTTGTTGATAACTGTATAAACTTAAGGTTTCTTAATTTTCAATTAATAAACATTTTTTTTTTACAAAAATTAATAATCGAAATGTAACTATGCCCCAGGATTTTTTCCACAATTCTATTCCTTGTTGCCTCTGTAAGCTTATGGCAACATTCATGATCATGATAATGATAAATCAAAATGGATGTCACAAAAGAATGAATTAAATTATGAACCTAGGGTTCTCAAAATTCAAAATTAAATTTTTTCAACAAAACTATTTATTTTTGCCTAAGCCTAATTCCTAATTTAATTTTTTTTTTAAATATTGGACAAGTAGGCCATTCTGCAGACGTAGGCGGTGTTCGCAGATGATTAGGCATATATGATACGATGACTGCAAAGCGTCGAGCAATAATGAGTTTCGGATCGCCGGCCGACAGAAATACTGAGTGACCGTTCTGGCAGACTATGCCCTTAATTCTATTATACAGCCTGTGATGGTACTAGTCCTAGGTAACCGTTTCGCCGCCCCTGATTATTGACTTGTTCACTGGAAAACCACTTTTAGAAACACTATTACAGGGCGTCTGACACTTAGCCCGCCATGTTAAGGGGTAGGAAAGTTATATACATTCATCTCTGTTAAAGAAAGTTCGTTCGCTGGGTTTTTACGAGAACAGCACTACCCACCGACCAGGGGCTTCTTGGTTGATATTGCACCACTTGCATGCTCAATTGATCGGACGGCGGATGGGTGCTCGGCGGCCGAGTACCTCAGCGTGCCGCTTCGTGGCCCAAAGTTTCCCTTATAAGGGTTGATGGAAAAAGAAGTGGTTTGGGGAAGGCGTAATGAGCAACGACTCAAGAGGTCTGCTCTTTTACTTAAGATATTCAATTAGTGGAGTCAGTCTTATAAATGCGAGCCTGATGCTTAAATAATGACTCAGCATTCAAACAATGGCCCAACTTCTACCACCACCCCCACCCCCCCAAAAAAAAAAGAAGGCAAGGAAATCAACAATACAAAAACAATTAAAATATAAACAAATAAAAAAACAGCTCATTGAATTCGCTAAAAATTTAAAACGTCCGTATCCAGATAATTCGTTGTCCAACCAACATTTTGACATTAGTTTTAAATACTTGTTATTTGATGAACTCCACATTTTTAGGGTATTCGGTTCATCTCCAGAAATGCCCACATTCCTAGACTGTGATATTTGTATCTCTAGAAAGTGCCCACATTCCTAGAATGGGATATTTGTATCTCTAGAAGTGCCCACATTCCTAGAATGGGATATTTGTATCTCTAGAAGTGCGCACATTCCTAGACTGTGATAGTTGTATCTATAGAAGTGCTCGCATTCCTAGACTGTGATATTTGTATCTCTAGAAAGTTCCCACATTCCTAGACTGTGATATTTGTATCTCTAGAAGTGCCCACATTCCTAGAATGGGATATTTGTATCTCTAGAAGTGCCCACATTCCTAGAATGGGATATGTGTATCTCTAGAAGTGCCCACATTCCTACAATAGGATATTTGTATCTCTAGAAGTGCCCACATTCCTAGAATGGGATATTTGTATCTCTAGAAGTGCCCACATTCCTAGAATGGGATATTTGTATCTCTAGAAGTGCCAGCATTCCTAGAAAGGGATATTTGAATTTGGGATGGCGTTGTTTACGTTATGCACCGTGAAAGAAAAAAGGAAGATTGCAGTAGGAAGACATTTTAATAATTCAAGTACTTGAACACTGCTTGGTTGGCCAGAGATGGTACACAGGTGTTGTGTGTGTTTATTTTTGTTTGAAACAGGGACGCCTCATTTCCTGCATGGCATTAACTGCCTGCTTCAAATATGCTTTCAATGACACACTTTGTCTCACCGCCTGCGCAGGAATGTAGTGCGGAATAGGTTGCGTAGGAAGATGGTGCGGAGTGGGTGGCGAAGGAAGGTAGTGCGGAGTGGGTGGTGCTGGTAGGTAGTGTGGAGTAGGTGGCGCAGAAGGTAGTGCGGAGTGGGTGGTGCAGGTAGGTAGTGCGGAGTAGGTGGCGCAGGAAGTTGGTGCGGAGTGGGTGGCGCAGGAAGGAGGTGTGGAGTGGGTGGCGCAAGAAGGTGGTGCGGAGTAGATGGTGCAGGAAGGTTATACGGAGTAGGTGGCGTAGGAAGTTGGTGTGGAGTGGGTAGCGCAGGAAGGTGGTGCGGAGGGGTGGCGAAGGAAGGTGGTCTGACACGCCCAATATTTTTATACATCTGTGTCTGACACGCCCAATATTTTATATACATCTGTGTCTGACACGCCCAATATTTCCTATACATCTGTATCTGACACGTCCAATATTTCCTATACATCTGTGTCTGACACGTCCAATATTTCCTATACATCTGTGTCTGAAACGCCCAATATTTTTATACATCTGTGTCTGACACGCCCAATATTTCCTATACATCTGTGTCTGACACGCCCACCAACAGCCATGAACATTAAAGAGTTTTCAATTTTTTATTTAGTTAATTTTTCTATTAAATACTGAGGAAAGCTAACAACTCCCGAAAACCTATCTCCACGTATGGTTCCACTGTCGATAAGTCTTTAAGCGTATGGCTAGCATCCTAACTCACAAGTCTTTATTTGACCAACATCCTAACCCACAAGTCTTTATTTGACCAACATCCTAACCCACAAGTCTTTATTTGACCAACATCCTTAACACACAAGTCTTTTTTTGACCAACATCCTTAACACACAAGTCTTTATTTGACCAACATCCTAACCCACAAGTCTTTTTTTGACCAAGATCCTAACCCACAAGTCTTTATTTGACCAACATCCTAACCCACAAGTCTTTATTTGACCAACATCCTTAACCCACAAGTCTTTATTTGACCAACATCCTTAACCCACAAGTCTTTATTTGACCAACATCCTTAACCCACAAGTCTTTATTTGACCAACATCCTTAACCCACAAGTCTTTATTTGACCAACATCCTTAACCCACAAGTCTTTATTTGACCAACATCCCTAACCCACAAGTCTTTATTTGACCAACATCCTTAACCCACAAGTCTTTATTTGACCAACATCCTTAACCCACAAGTCTTTACTTGACCAACCTCCTTAACCCACAAGTCTTTACTTGACCAATCTTCTTGACTTGTTTGTTTGTTTGGTCTATGTTTTGCACCCATTCCTATTCATTTCTCTTATTTCGGTAGGATACACGTATCTATATTATTTACATTAGTTGTATACTTATTTAAATGTCTTTTTGTTACACCGATGTGCCGAAATGATTACTTGTGTATTATGTAACATTATTATCAACGTTAAATATATATTGTTATATTGACAGAAAATTGTTCGTGTCTAATTAGTTTATTTGAGCAAAAAGTCTACAATTTCTCTCGCCATTTGCCGAAAAAAGAATTGTGTAAGATTCAGACTCCTGCCTTCCGCTCCAGGTGAACAGATCAGTCTATAAGTGTTTTTGTCTCTCCTCGTGCAACGGTCCGGTCATGTATGCAGAGGCGTGGCTCGAGTTTGTGGCAGCCGAGGCGGTCTTTGACTTTTCCGCCCTTAATTCCCCCAAAACCACCAAACATACATCCAAACTGATCTATATAAAGTACATAGCGCTGACCAAACACGCCGCCACCATGAAAGGTTCCGCCCTCCGTGCCCCTCTTTTCCTACGCCCATGCATGTATTCCATTTCACATATGCAACCCGTTGAAATGTTGTCTCACAACAATAAAACAACAACCCATTTTACACACGTCTTTTATTTTATTTCACAATTAATGTCAACCATTTTTTGTCTTTAACTTCTCCGACTACCCCTACCCCTCCATAAAACAAAATTGCACTCCACTGCTTCCCACTGCCTCCCACTGCTTCCCACTGCCTCAAATGCCTCCCACTGCCTCCCACTGCCTCCCAATGTCTCCCAATGCCTCCCACTGCTTCCCACTGCCTCCCAATGCCTCCCACTGCTTCCAACTGCCTCCGAATGCCTCCCATTGCTTCCCAGTACTATTACTGATTCAATGTCATTGGTTAACTTAAGGAAGCTGGTCACGTGGCATCACGAGTGTATGATAAATAGATCAATAATTGTGGACCGTTTAAATGTAAACATTTCCAATACCAAAATATCGTTACGAAATTTAACTTCGTGTTTGAAGATTGACTTATGTCGACGCTAGTCAAAATAGAGTTGAAAATGTATCTCACAAAGAAAAGAAAAACATTGGTGACAGTGGAACAGTCAGTTTAAAACCTTGGATCGCACAATTACGGTAAGGTTGATAATATCTCAAGAAGGTATAGATACGCCAGAAAGTATAGATGCGCCAGAAGGTATAGATACGCCAGAAGGTATAGATACGCCAGAAGGTATAGATAAGTCAGAAGGTATAGATACGCCAGAAGGTATAGATACGCCACTTTTTAAATGCTTTTTGCAGCAGTCTGTGGCGTAACTGACAGGAGATAGGGAGTGTGAGAAGCAGCCCCGCCTTGCAGGTCTGTCTTCAGAATCCAGGCACGGCAACGGATTCGTGACATGTCACTGTGAAACACTATCGCCCTGTGGAGCAAAAAATGCTAGTGGAAATCCTGGTTCAAATCTGATAGCCACGCCCATCGCTACAGTTCACAACCAGCTGAAAAAATAGAATTGTTCTTTTCATTGTATTTTTACTTTAGATCTGACGCTCACTTCATTTGGTATTTTGTAGGGTTAGTGTTATGCACTTTGTGAGACAGAGGCTATAAAGACACGGACATTGTAAGACAGAGGATATGAGACACAAACATTGTGAGACAGAGGCTTTGAGACACGGACATTGTGGGACAGAGGCTCTGAGACACGGGCATTGTGAGACAGAGGCAATGAGACACGGACATTGTGAGACAGTGGCTATGAGACACGGACATTGTGAGACAGAGGCTATGAGACAAGGACATTGTGAGACAGAGGCTTTGAGACACGGACATTGTGGGACAGAGGCTATGAGACAAGGACATTGTGAGACAGAGGCTTTGAGACACGGACATTGTGGGACAGAGGCTCTGAAACACGGGCATTGTGAGACAGAGGCAATGAGACACGGACATTGTGAGACAGTGGCTATGAGACACAAACATTGTGAGACAGAGGCTATGAGACAAGGACATTGTGAGACAGATGCTTTGAGACACGAACATTGTGGGACAGAGGCTATGAGACAAGGACATTGTGAGACAGAGGCAATGAGACACGGACATTGTGAGACAGAGGCTATAAAGACACAGACATTGTGAGACAGAGGCAATGAGACAAGGACATTGTGAGACAAAGGCTATGAGACAAGGACATTGTAAGACAGAGGCTATAAAGACACAGACATTGTGAGACAGAGGCTATGAGACAAGGACATTGTGAGACAGAGGCAATGAGACAAGGACATTGTAAGACAGAGGCTATAAAGACACAGACATTGTGAGACAGGGGCTATGAGACAAGGACATTGTGAGACAGAGGCTTTGAGACACGGACATTGTGGGACAGAGGCTCTGAAACACGGGCATTGTGAGACAGAGGCAATGAGACACGGACATTGTGAGACAGAGGCTATGAGACACGGACATTGTGAGACGGAGGCTATGAGACACGGACATTGTGAGACAGAGGCTCTGAAACACGGGCATTGTGAGACAGAGGTTATGAGACACGGACATTGTGAGACAGAGGCTCTGAAACACGGGCATTGTGAGACAGAGGTTATGAGACACGGACATTGTGAGACAGAGGCTATAAACACGGACATTGTGAGACGGAGGCTATGAGACACGGACATTGTGAGACGGAGGCTATGCGACACGGGAATTGTGAGACAGAGACTATGAGACACGGACAGTGTGGGACAGAGGCTATAGAGAAACGGATATTGTGAGGACGAGACACAGACATTGTGAGACAGAGGCTATGAGACAAGGACATTGTGGGACAGAGGCTATGAGACACGGACATTGTGGGACAAAGGCTCTGAAACACGGGCATTGTGAGACAGAGGCTATGAGACACGGACATTGTGAGACAGGGGCTATAGAGACAAGGACATTGTAAGACAGAGTCCATGAGACACGGACACTGTGAGATAGAGGCTATAAGACTTGTGTCTCATGTACAAATGTTACGAGGACAATGTTAGACTTGTGTCTTATATACCAATTTTACGATGGCAATAATAGACTTGCGTCTCCTATGTCAATATTACGATGACAGTGTTACACTTAATAAGTCGAGTATTTTGTTCCGATAGGGCGTTATGATCTAAATGAACCAATTAAGTTTGCCTTGCCTCAATCAAAAGCAAGAAAAAAAGAACAATTATCTTAGGACGTACTGTTACAATTATTTAGATTAAATCTTTATGTGTATCCTATTTTGTTTCTTTGAAAAATGTGTAAAAAAAATAATTTGGTTTTTCTACCAATGCAACAGCACCCCTTTGTACACACCCGACCCCCGGGTATACACCCCCACACACACCCGACCCCGGGTATACCCCCACAAACACCACCCGGGGTATACTTCACCCCCACACACACCACCCTGGGTATACCTCCCCCCACACACACCACCCTGGGTATACTCCCCCCACACACACCACCCCGGGTAAACCTCCCCCCACACACACCACCCTGGGTATACCTCCCCCACACACACCACCATGGGTATTGCTCCCCCCACAAACACCACCCCGGGTAAACCTCCCCCCACACACACCACCCTGGGTATACCTCCCCCACACACACCACCATGGGTATACCTCCCCCCACACACACCACCCTGGGTATCCATCCCTTAAACACACCACCCTGGGTACACCTCCTCCCAACGCACACACCACCCTGGGTATACCTCCCCCCACACACACCACCCTGGGTATACCTCCCCCCACACACACCCCCCTGGGTATCCATCCCTTAAACACACAAACATATTGATACGTGGCCATAAATCTGATGCACGTTTAGATTCAGTGTGTGTCTTGAGTGAATCTATTGCCCTGTTCATTTCTGATGTGGTCCACTAGAGATCATGTATTGACAGGCTCACTGGGGTTCATCCGGGTCCGATAAGGGTCAAATGGATTCACTAGGGATCAGATGGGTGGGTTGGATTCACGAGGGATCAGATGGGTTTCTGGAAGGTCAGTTGTGTTCACTAGGGGTCATCTGTGTCCAAGAATAACCCGCTGGGTCCAGTAACGTCCAGTTGGGTCAAAGAATATCATTGCCACCTTCTTGATAGGGACAGAAACACGAGATCAAATATTTGCTGAGTTAAGGTAGCGACTATTTCAGTGGTAATCATTCAAGGCAGCGGTTCTTAAAGCTGTGGGTCGCGACATCTTTGGGGGTCGAACGACCCTTATTCAGGGGTCGCCTAAGACCATCGGAAAACTCATATTTTTGAAGCATCAAACGAAAATAATTTTATGTTTGGGGGTCATCGTGGCATGAATAACTTTATTTAAGGGTAGTAGTATTAGGATGGTTCAGAGCTACTGAGTTAAGGTCATGTGATATTAAAAAAAACACCAAAAAAACTAGGTCCTCCCTGTTAGGTTTTCACACACCTGATTGCCACGCGGACGGTTTCTATTTATATGCCTGGGAGCATTCTTCTAGGATTATAAACTGGATCCCAACAGCAAATCGCCTGTCTCCACGCCGCTGGATAAACCCAAGGGAACATCAACTTTATGAACTTATTCTTTGGGTATCAACTGTTTTTGAACAAAGACGTTGTCCGGGAATGAATCCGTCGAAGTGTGTACCGGATTATCAATAAATTAACTGACATCGCTGGCAATAGATTTTAAGATAGAAATCAAACAAGTTCTAATCAAATATGGGCGTGGTCTAACATGTCTGCGATTGGTTGCTAAAAAAGAATTGATATTTTTTCGACAGTTGAGTCTAAGATTTCAGAATTCGAAAGAAATTAAAACTCAGGGCCGCGAATCTTAAAAGATGATGAACATTTCCTTGGCGTTACTTCTCAATCTCTTCAGTTATATTCATTTCGATCCCGTCAGTTTAACCAGAGTGTTATTTCATTTTCATTCAGGGTCCTTCAGTGTGTGCAGTGTCAGATTTCCAAACTCAACTACCAAGACGAACCTCGGTCCTCCCACCTAATGTTCTCTTCTCCTTATCAGTTTTTTTAAATCTTAGACTCACGTAGTAGCACATCAGGAGACGTATATTTACAGCGAGTCTTGCGCCTAGACCAAAGATTCTCAACAAATGACGTACACCATTGTACACAACATGATGAAAGTACACAGAGGGGCCGAAGACCACCAAAACTTTAGACCCACTGTTTACAGTGACCGTCACAGAGGTTAGTTTAATTTCTCATTACATCGGGAGATTAACACATGGTAATCTGGAGTAGCATGCCAGACAATGTCTACATTTGTAAGTCACATACAGTGAAAGACCAATCTTCATTGTAATCTAGGAAGGAAATGTTCTAGAATGTCTACATTTGGGAGACACAGTGAAAGACCAATCTTCATTGTAATCTAGGAGGGAAATGTTCTAGAATGTCTACATTTGGGAGACACAGTGAAAGACCAATCTTCATTGTAATCTAGGAAGGAAATGTTCTAGAATGTCTACATTTGGGAGACACAGTGAAAGACCAATCTTCATTGTAATCTAGGAGGGAAATGTTCTAGAATGTCTACATTTGGGAGACCCAGTGAAAATACAATCTTCATTGTAACCTAGGAAGGACATGTTCTAGAATGGCTACATTTGGGAGACACAGTGAAAGGACAATCTTCATTGTAATCACCTCGATGTGGCAGCTGTTTTTATTTTGTTTGTATCTGTGTGTGTGATTGCAATTTCAAAGATTCTCCCCGACGCTTATCACATAGCAATCAAGGGGAAGCAAGGGGCACTGCATTGTGGTAGTGGTACCAGTTTAGTGATAACCCTATCCAGGCAAAGCACCAATGGTCTCAATATGGTCAATGCGGCATCAGACCCAAAGATATAAAAATGCATTTGTTCCCCAATCCTATCAGAATTGACCAATGTGCTCCCCCGGCTGTTCTCATAAAGAGAGTTCAAAATTTTTATTAATATTTTTTTTTTACATATTTTTGCTTTCAGACGAATCTGTTGCTTTGTTCATTTGACACTCACCAATGCATATATACTTATATCTTTTGTGTAAATGCATCTGATTGTCATAGTTTATTAATATCTCTTTTTTATGCGATTTGGTTCGATTTAGTGATAATTAGTGTATGATATATTCAAGAAAAAGTTTTTCTGTGAATTTTTGTCCTACAATATGATAGCCCAACAATCAGGTAGCCCTATAATTAGGTAGCCCTGCAATCAGGAATGTGGATGTGACAAAGGAATGTGGATGTGACAAAGAAATGTGGATGTGACAAAGGAATGTGGATATGACAAAGGAATGTGGATGGTGTTTGCTGATTTTAAAAATGATTTCCTTCCTTTTCCTCCCTTTGTATCTATTTATATTTCAAATGGTGCAGAGTTGTTTGTCTTTAGGCTTATGAGTAGATATTTACGATATTAAAAAAAAAAAAAAAGAAAATACGGTCTACCATGGGCGTATCTAGGGTAAGGTCTGCTATGGGCGCAACTAGGTTAGAGCTTGTTTTTTTTTTTTCAAACATAAGTCATTTCTACTTCTCCTTTAGCTTTCTAAACATTAACCATTTTATGAGAAGTTTCGGGGAAAAGTGGGAGGGGGGCATCAAGACAAATTCCACCCCTGACTACCAACTTACCGATAAGACTTTTCACCTGATGTCTGTCTATCCACAGGGCAAGTCTGTTCTTGGAGGAACGCGGTCGCCCCACGGCAAGGGCGGGCGGGGAGGTGAAGGTGCAGCAGAGCAGCAGCAGGACACACAGTGACACGGGCGTCATGGGACGACGCATGACGCTTTCAACACCTGTTGAGCACCTTCTCGAGGTGCCCCATATCACCAGCGTGACGAAGGACGCGCACAGCAGCAGCGCCTGGGTTCCACGCGATCTGAAAATCGGTGGCTTGAAGAAGAAGAAGTTCGCCGGACCTATGTTTGTGGAGGGATCTCGCGGGGGCCCCGAATCGTTGCGTTGCTGAGGACGCAGGAGCTTACCGAGAGCACCCGGCAAACTAATCTACCTACACAGAGAAAAACGAGTGTTGGGGGGGGGGGGGGGAGTTAAACGTTGCTGTTAGGTTAAGTCAATGTACTGGCTTTTGTGATAAGACGTTTGAAATCTCGGGGAGGTGCACGTAATCCGTGGATTCTTCCGCTGCCAGTAATCCATGGCGGAAACAGAGTTCCATTAATGACCAATCTTCAGTACAACTGGTCAAGTAAACATGTCGCGTTCTTTAATCCCTGAGGTTTGACAACTGGTAGTAGCCCTGGGAGGTGACAACTGGTAGTATCCCCTGGGGATGTAACAACTGGTTTCCGTGTGATGTGACAATTGGTAGTATCCCTGGGATGTGACAACTGACAACTGGTAGTATCCCTGTGGTGTGACAACTGGCAGTAACCCTTGGGTGTGACAACTAGTACTATCCCCCCCAAAAAATGAGACAACTTGCAGTATCTTTATCACCTAGTTGTTTCTGTGATCTAGTTTCAGACGTTCAATCTGTAGATCGGCGAAGATGTTTCACAGCCTTGTTGTTGTGTTTTGACTTTTCATACAAAGCCACTTCAACTGCTTTGATTAATTCCCTTTCCCATTAGACTCGACTGGTCTCCCTGTAATCAGGCAAAGATAATAAAACAAATTTAAAAAAAAAAACATTTTTTTCGTTAAACTGGGTTAGAATTTTAAATTAAAATAGTCTTATGGCAAAGTGGTTCTAAAGCAATCTAAATAACAAAACGGTGAATTATGTAACAATCTTTGAATAGAAAACGAATCGCAGTTTCAATTTTCTTTTACTGTCAATTTTAACTACACAAAAAGACTGACATATTTAATTTGGAAGCTGATTTTGTAAATTAAAAAGAACAATTTGTTGTATGGTGGATTTTAGTTTATAAAGAAACATTTAAGAAACGAAATAGGTTTTCGTTTTTTTTTGTTTTAAATTTACAAGTTACATTGAGTGTTTAAAGAATAACAATAACAATGAAAATGCATGCAAGATAACTTTCATTAAAATAAAATCTTATCTTTGGATTAAGCCGATTGTGCTCAGTGTTAAAATAGTGTCCCCCCCCTTATTTAAGCTACGGCTAAAAATACATTTCAGTATTAAGTATGGCAATCCGATATAAAATGAATAATAAATGAATAATACTAACGATAAAGAGATATGGACTACAAAGATTGAAACAGTACAGATCATACGTGATTGAGGTACATCTTCATCTTGATTGCTTGGGGTCGGTGAAAGGAGCATTGAAGAGCAATATTTATATGTTTTTAAAGATAATTATTTATGTTTGAAAATTATTTACTTTAAATAATTGCATTATGTCGTTATATATATATATATTTGATATTGAATTGAATGATGTATTGAATTGAATGATGTATAGAATTGAATGGTTTGTTTAATTGAATGGTGTATTAAATTGAATGAGTTAATAAATTGAATTATCTATTGAATTGAATTATCTATTGAATTGAATGATGTATTAAATTGAATGATGTATTGAATTGAATTATCTGTTGAATTGAATTATCTATTAAATTGAATGATGTATTGAATTGAATAATGTATTGAAATGAATCATATATTGAATTGAATGATGTATTGAATTTTTTTATCTATTCATTAAGTATTGATTGTTGAACTGCAGCTAACACCACATTTCATATTCAAGAGAAATCAAAGGGAAAACATCGATGTATTTAAGCGTTGTTATTTGTTGTATTTTTGTTGTTGTTTTTTTGTATGCCAAACATGGTCAGAGAACCGTTGTTACAGGGAAACATGAAGCAATGTATTTATAGCATGGGGAAAACATTTATTTTATTATTTTAAAAAAAAACTAAATTTTAGGACATAAAGCTGAGATTCTTCATTAACAAATCCTTGAATTGAGTGAATTTAAATAGGAACAAATGCTCAATACTTAACATTCGATACCACCTTTATTAAAAATTGGAATAACTGCTCGATATTTAACATACGATAGCATGTAGATTTAAACTGAGCGATTTCTTCTGAAATACAAATGTGCGATATCTTCTGAAATACAAATGTGCGATATCTTCTGAAATAAATATGTGGGAGATGTTCTGAAATCAAAATGTGCGATATCTTCTGAACTCAAAATGTGAGATATCTTCTGAAATCAAAAGGTGCGATATCTTCTGAAATCAAAATGTGCGATATCTTCTGAAATCAAAAGGTGCGATATCTTCTGAAATCAAAAGGTGCGATATCTTCTCAAATCAAATGGTGCGATATCTTCTGAAATCAAAATGTGCGATATCTTCTGAAATCAAAATGTGCTATATCTTCTGAAATCAAAGTGTGCGATATCTTCTGAAATCAAAAGATGCGATCCTTCCTTGATATAAAATGAATGAGGCCTTCTTCGAGGAAGAAAAATGGTTTCTGGGTTTGGGGTCGAACGGTTAATTGAATAAAAAAATACATCTTTCTCATTGGTTCTTTCCGTGATTCATTAAGTGAAAACGTATTAGAAGAGGTTTTTCAAAGAGGAGGGGAGTTGGTTGGAGCGCATATTGTGAGTGTATCTTAAGGAGACTATGACAGCATCATCCACAAAGCAAGGGCTGTTGTACATTTTGAAATGTTATTGAACTTGATAGAAAGTGTTATTTTTATGAAACCATTCAAGTAGCCAATAGCACTGTGCTTGGCGTGAGAACATCTTGGTGTCTTTTAGCACTGTGCTTGGTGTGAGAACATCTTGGTGTCTTTTAGCACTGTGCTTGATGTGAGAACATCTTGGTGTCTTTTAGCACTGTGCTTGGTGTGAGAACATCTTGGTGTCTTTTAGCACTGTGCTTGATGTGAGAACATCTTGGTGTCTTTTAGCACTCTCCTTAGCGTGATAACATCATGGAGTCTTATAGCACTGTGCTTGACGTGAGAACATCATGGCGTCTTTTAGCACTGTGCTTGATGTGAGAACATCTTTGTAACTTATAGCACTGTGCTTGATGTGAGAACATCTTTGTGACTATAGCACTGTGCTTGATGTGAGAACATCTTTGTGACTTATAGCACTGTGCTTGATGTGAGAACATCTTTGTGTCTTATAGCACTGTGCTTGATGTGAGAACATCTTGGTGTCTTTTAGCACTGTGCTTAGCGTGATAACATCATGGCGTCTTTTAGCACTCTCCTTAGCGTGATAACATCATGGAGTCTTATAGCACTGTGCTTGACGTGAGAACATCATGGCGTCTTTTAGCACTGTCCTTAGCGTGATAACATCATGGAGTCTTATAGCACTGTGCTTGGTGTGAGAACACCTTGGAGTCTTTTAGCACTGCTCTTAGCGTGAGAACTTCATGGATTCTTCGTTCCAGCTCATATCTTACAGTGGGGAACATGTATGGATCATCGATGATCTACGGTTACACAATTTATTAACCACCGATTGACAAATAATGGACGGTTGATTGAATAATGATTTATGATGTATTATCATCAATTACTGGACACATAAATTGAAATGGCTATGAATTAAATAATCCATAGCATATTTTAAAATATGAATAATAGAAGTTTCATTTTCCATTTTTTTCAAATATCCAGCACTTTTTTTTTTACACAGACAATTCACCTGCCAATTCACCTCCGCACATATTTATTATTTTTCTAATGTAGCGCCCGTACTTGGATAATTTAATATAAATAATTATTCGAAGTTTGGTCTTCATTTAAGTTTAAATATAAAGGAAAACCAGAAAGCAGTTGTGTATGTCAAAAGTTGGCCGAATGGTTGTGCAAATGAAAACAAAAGTGAGATACGATATTTCAGCTAGAAGCGTTCATCAATGTTTGGGTGTCTTTAAACAACAAGTTATCTTTTTTAAAAAAACAGAGTAAACGATAAAACATTCAATACAATACACACATACTGATAAGAAGAAGAAGAAAGAAACGAAACGAAAATACATATTATTTTGTTTATTACATTTACTTCGAGTATTTTGTTGGATTAGACTTGTGAACTGGTGGATGTTACAGACCTGTTTACCCTCAAACTCTTCAAATCGTACAATATCATCATAAAATATTTCAATGCATTATCTTAATAGTAAAAAATAAACATACAGTATGTATAATGTATACACCTCAAAATCGTACATTGTACACCAAAATCGTAAGAGTAAACAGGTCTGATGTTAGATGCTGAAACGGCTTGTCTGGTATTATTTATTTATTTATTTTACATTTTATATCAGTTTCACCATGCTTGTTTACTAAAAACATCTGATTTGTGTCTTCCATTTATTCAAATCGAAATTAAATTATTACACCATAATTGTTTTCAAGGCAGAAATGACTCGAATGTGGTTTGGGGGGGAAAAAGGGGGGGGGGGAATATTTCCTAATTTAATGCATGTCGTCCCACATCCCCCCGCCTAAATATTCCCCACAACTCATGTATAATCTTTTCCCTGCTACAGCTTGCAAAAACCTGGCAGTGGCTCGGCCAGCCATTGAATGAACCACCCCCCCCCCCCCCCAACCCCCAAGAAAGTGGCTTTCTTTTCCAGACTTGTGCTACGTAGCACGCTTTCAAACACAAACAGGCGGACGGATGGGCAGACAATCTCTTAATTAAGTTTACGCCTTTAAAAAACCCGTGACACCTGAACATGTCGGGAAATAATGCCAATCAGGTCGGCTCCTCAATGCTGAGTCTTCCACAAGGTGTTAGAGCTTTTAAAACGTTTATTTTCTGTTGTTTCAAAACTCATTTCAGACCCGTTAGCAACGATTGATGGAGGCAATGTGAGACAGCTAACGTGGGATGATGATGGAGGCATAGTGAGGCTGGTAACATGGGATGATGATGGAGGCATAGTGAGACTGTTAAAGTGGGATGATGGAGGCATAGTGAGGCTGTTAACATGGGATGATGGAGGCATAGTGAGGCTGTTAACGTGGGATGATGATGGAGGCATAGTGAGGCTGTTAACGTGGGATGATGATGGAGGCATAGTGAGGCTGTTAACGTGGGATGATGATGGAGGCATAGTGAGGCTGTTAACGTGGGATGATGATGGAGGCATAGTGAGGCTGTTAACGTGGGATGATGATGGAGGCATAGTGAGGCTGTTAACGTGGGATGATGATGGAGGCATAGTGAGGCTGTTAACGTGGGATGATGATGGAGGCATAGTGAGGCTGTTAACGTGGGATGATGATGGAGGCATAGTGAGGCTGTTAACGTGGGATGATGATGGAGGCATAGTGAGGCTGTTAACGTGGGATGATGATAAAAGCAAAATAAAAAAGTTAACATGGGATTATGCTGGTATATAAATTACACTGATAAATGATAAATTATTACATCAACAAATTAAGGAAGCTATACTTCAGCTCCGGGGGGTAATTTTAATCCATTGAGGAACAATCCCTTTGCTTTATATGAAGGAGCAATCCCTTAGCTTTATCTAAAGGAACAATCCCTTCGCTTCACCTAAAGGAACAATCCCTTTGCTTTACCCAAGGGAACAATCCCTTTGCTTTACCTAAAGGAACAATCCCTTTGCTTTACCTAAGGGAAAAATCCCTTTGCTTTACCTAAGGGAACAATCCCTTTGCTTTACCTAAAGGAACAATCCCCTTGGTTTACCTAAGTGAACACTCCCTTTGCTTTACCTAAAGGAACAATCCCTTTGGTTTACCTAAAGGAACAATCCATTGCTTTATCTAAAGGAACAATCCCTTGCTTTATCTAAAGGAACAATCCCTTTGCTTTACCTAAAGGAACAATCCCTTTGGTTTACCTAAAGGAACAATCCCTTGCTTTATCTAAAGGAACAATCCCTTTGCTTTACCTAAAGGAACAATCCCTTTGGTTTACCTAAAGGAACAATCCATTGCTTTATCTAAAGGAACAATCCCTTGCTTTATCTAAAGGAACACGCGCGTTGCTTTACCCACTGATGGTATTCAAATTGTAAACCTTGTGTAGGTGTCATTGAACGATGTAAAGAAATATTGTAAAACTTTATGAAAGCAATTTTCTTAGTAGTTCACAGAGAAGTTTATTTGGTAATCGTCTGAGCAGTTGTCGGAGCAGTTGTCGGAGCAGTTGTCGGAGCAGTGGTATAACCACTTCTTGGAGCAGCTGCATGAGTAGTAATTAAAACAACAACTTAGCTTAAGTGGTGGCTTGTTTATTGCGAACATGTCAACACTGTTCCGTTTGAGCCTAAAAATAACATTGTACAAGTATGCGACTGTGCAATTGTGTGCTTTACTTCAAGTGAACTCAGTTTCAGCCAGAGATTGACTTGAAGCGCGCTTGAAGAAGACCCGAGATTTCTGTGCACAAAGATGAACCCACCCAGGCTTACGCTGTGGTCGGGCCGCGAGCGCCCCCTGCCGTCAGGTCAAGTGGATGAGTTCGACAGAGACGCCGCTCTCCTACCCAGGTCACGTGACTTCCAGAAAGTCTTCCACGCAAAAAGCCGTGTGGATTCGTTGTCCAGCCAGTGGATACCTTACGTGTGCAATTGTTGTAGTTTTTCATACGAGCGGTTGCGTTTCCCTGTTGTACTAGTTTATGTGCTGTAGAGTTTGCCTGTGTTTCGGTGTGTCACGAAACACACCTAACGCCGGGGATAAAAAAATCAATCTTCCTGGCCGGGGCCCTTTTCCTGGCCGGGGCCCTCTTCCTGACCGGGGCCCTCTTCCTGGCCGGGCCCTCTTCCTGACCGGGGCCCTCTTCCTGACCTGGGCCCCCTCCCTGGCGGGGCCCCCTCCCTGGCCGGGGCACTAAAAAGATCCGTAACACATGGTATTCAGATTCCAGTCATTCCTTTCTTCATCGGCTGATTTCTATCTGTGCTCGTTCCAATTCGAATGACTTCAATAGAGAAGCATTGTTTGCGTTAAATTTTATTGTGTTTGCTGATGGTTTTCTGTTAATCCATCTAGTAATAGTGATCGGTGACCTACTAGTAACAGTGATCGGTGACCTACTAGTAATAGTGATCGTTGACCTACTAGTAAAAGTGATCGGTGACCTACTAGTAACAGTGATCGGTGACCTACTAGTAATAGTGATCGGTGACCTACTAGTAATAGTGATCGTTGACCTACTAGTAAAAGTGATCGGTGACCTACTAGTAACAGTGATCGGTGACCTACTAGTAACAGTGATCGGTGACCTACTAGTAACAGTGATCGGTGACCTACTAGTAATAGTGATCGGTGACCTACTAGTAACAGTGATCGGTGACCTACTAGTAATAGTGATCGGTGACCTACTAGTAACAGTGATCGGTGACCTACTAGTAACAGTGATCTGTGACCTACTAGTAATAGTGATCGGTGACCTACTAGTAACAGTGATCGGTGACCTACTAGTAACAGTGATCGGTGACCTACTAGTAATAGTGATCGGTGATCTACTAGTAACAGTGATCTGTGACCTACTAGTAATAGTGATCGGTGACCTACTAGTAACAGTGATCGGTGACCTACTAGTAACAGTGATCTGTGACCTACTAGTAATAGTGATCGGTGACCTACTAGTAACAGTGATCTGTGACCTACTAGTAATAGTGATCGGTGACCTACTAATAACAGTGACCGGTGACCTACTAGTAATAGTGACCGGTGACCTACTAGTAATAGTGATCGGTGACCTACTAGTAACAGTGATCTGTGACCTACTAGTAATAGTGATCGGTGACCTACTAGTAACAGTGATCTGTGACCTACTAGTAATAGTGATCGGTGACCTACTAGTAACAGTGATCGGTGACCTACTAGTAATAGTGATCGGTGACCTACTAGTAAAAGTGATTGGTTACCTACTAGTAACAGTGATCGGCGACCTACTAGTAATAGTGATCGTTGACCTAATAGTAACAGTGATCGGCGACCTACCAATAACAGTGATCGGCAACCTACTAGTAACAGTGATCGGTGACCTACGACTCAAGGATACAGATGGGATTGATGTGGCTTCCAAAATATCCTCTTAGCAGATTTAATTTATAAAAGGCCTCTCAACTACTCAATATAAAAATAAAATTACAAAGGTTCTGTCGGCCTCTGGTCTAGTAATGGTCCAGAGACAATGGTGAGAGGTCTAGTAAGAGTCCAAAAGGCAATGGCTAGAGTTCTAGTAGGAGCCCAGAGACAATGGTTATAGAGGTCTAGTAAGAGTCCAGACGATGGGTATAGAGGACTAGTAAGAGTCCAGAGACAATGGTGAGAGGTGTAGTAAGATTACAGAGACAATGGCTATAAAAGTCTAATAAGAGTCCATAGACAATGGCTAGAGTTCTAGTAAGATTCAATAGACAATGGATATAGTAGTCTAGTAAGAGTCCAGAGACAATGGCTATAGAGGTCTAGTAAGATTCCAAAGACAATGGCTATAGAGGTCTAGTAAGATTCCAAAGACAATGGCTATAGAGGTCTAGTAAGATTCCAAAGACAATGGCTATAGAGGTCTAGTAAGATTCCAAAGACAATGGCTATAAAAGTGTAATAAGAGTCCATAGACAATGGCTAGAGGTCTTGTAAGTCCATAGACAATGGCTAGAGGTCTTGTAAGTCCATAGACAATTGCTAGAGGTCTACTTAGATTCCAGAGACAATGGCTATAGAGGTCTAATAAGAGTCCAGAGACAATGGCTAGAGGTCTAGTAAGAGAAATGGCTACATTATTATTAACATTATCATGCTTACACGAATAAAAGTAGTACTGTAGTCATTTTATACATAAAATATTTCAATTGAAAGGGAAATGAAAAGGATCCTGCAACCATTATGCCAACCTGACTGGTAGAAAATCCATGGAACAAAAAAAAAGATGTTAACTATATTTATGGGTTTTAACCTAATTATTATAAGATTATTCATTGTTGTATGCCTCATTACACAAACCATCATTATATGCTAAACTAATTCAACATAATTTTATCCTACTTTGATTAGTCTACTCTTATCATATTTTTTTATAAAATCTAATAATAATCATAATAAAATGTGGACGCTGTTATAAAAACCATCTCATATATGAAATGTATTTGCTTGAGTATATTGCGTGAGATTGGAAAGATATAAGTTTGAGTATACCGTGAGTTTGAAAAGGTTGACAAATGACAAGCACTGGTCTAAAGTAGTGTGACGTCATATATATTATCTGATGGCTCCCAATTACTGAGTAAGAAATATATTTGAATATTTAAATACCTCTCAGATTTTCATGTTAATAAACTTACCTTTTAGACATTTGTAAGTTATATTGAAAAAAATATTCGTTGAAAAAAAGTTAATATTTAAAATCATTTAAGCATAGATCAGTTTTGATATTTTGCTCAGGCTCCTCTCATATCCACTCTTCCCCGACCCACCCCTCCCCCCCCCCCCCCGCTTCCACCAAAGTTATGCTTTCTACAAAAATGTAGGGAGTTCCCTGTACACGCCCATACACGTTCTCTAACAGTAGTGGAGAAAGCTCAAACTCTGTGCACTGTTAGAATGACCATATTGCCAGAACTGCATTCTTACATGATACACCTCCTGCAGCGTCCCACTACATTCTAAGCTAATGTTACGATCCACAACATTTTTAGTTAAAATGAACACCTACTGTTAAATTGTAAGCCATCTAATGTCAAAATTTTTAGTGATAACAGTGGCGTAACTAGAGGTGGGGGCGAAGACTGCGGGCGTGAGCGGTTGGCACATTTAAGGCTTATATAAATAATATAAAAAGTTCCACAAGCAATGTGTTTGTTGAGGGCGCAGTCGGTCAGTTTGTTAAATCAGGCCATTGAGGACCATCAGACGTGTCAAAATTTGTTGGTAATAATCCACATTTTATATGCAGACGTGTGTAGAGAAAGTGTCTCAGTGCAGGCGTGTGTAGAGAAAGTGTCTCAGTGCAGGCGTGTGTAGAGAAAGTGTCTCAGCGCAGACGTGTGTAGAGAAAGTGTCTCAGTGCAGGCGTGTGTAGAGAAAGTGTCCTCGCCTTTCAAATTATTGAATTCAGAAATCTGGTGTCAACATGAAAACATTTGTATAAATATTTCATTGTTTTAAAAAACTAGATATCAAAGCAAATTACTGGGCCGTCACGGGGAACTGCAAGCCATTCGCAGGGAACTTTGTAGCAGTTCAGCTCTGTTTATATTGATTCAAAACTCGCAGCGACAAGCATATCTGTTATAACGAATTAGATTCACGACACATAAATTAATCCATCACGCTTCAGATGAATTGATCGATCGTTGTAGATGTCGTATGTTCAATATTCGTACCCATCAACTAGATCATCATAGGGTTGAAGGGTTGACATTCATGATTAACAGCATAGTGTTTATAATAAGTATGGAGAGATTGTAATAAGATTAAGTAGATTGATATGTGTTAAACAACTCTCCCCCCCCCCACACAAACAAAACACACCAAAAAAAACGTGTCGACAAGAAGCCTTCTTCAGCGAACAAACAAAGACCCAAAAAATTTTTTTTTTTTAAATTAACTTAATACTTAGCTGAAATTTACTACAGAAATACATGTGGTGATGACTAATTCAGATACGCATGTGCTGATTCAGATACACATGTGCTAATTCAGATACGCGTGTGCTAAATCAGATACACATATGCTAATTCAGATACGTATGTGCAAATTCAGATACTCATGTGCTAATTACTATTCCATGTGCATACTAGCGGTAGAGTTATAATTCTTGAGTTTGAAAAGATTGTGTTCAGGAAATAACCACAGCATGAAATCTCAGCGAATCTAAACGACTGGCACAAGCCCATCCATAATGAGCCCCCCCCCCCACACACACACAAACAAACCATTCCACACACACTGTCACAAACTCCCGTCACAAAAGCTGCACCCCACAACCCCTTCACAAACCATGTCACAAACCAAACCCCAGTGCCAACCTCAGAAACCCAGCCCTAATCCTTCCTTAAACTTGCCAAGTTCTTTCAACATCAAGTCCGGGTTTCCTATGATCACGTGACATTTACCGGTTCCGCCCACTGACAGTTTGAACCAATTGCCACTCATGTCGTAAATTTTGGTAGGAACATTCAGGAAGAACACGGGGGAAAAAAGGTGTAGGGTGTTAGTTGATCAACATTGAACTATTACAGTATATTGAGTTGTTTTATTAATAAAAACCGGCAATAAATTTATTAAGTTCACAAATCAAATTGATGTAAAATATGTTGAGAAAACGTTGTTGTAACAAAATTAGCTACCGCCATCTATGTGTGTTTATGGGGGTATGTGTATATGGGGTATGTGTATACGGAGTATCTGTATATGAGGTATGTCCACATTTTTTTTAAACGGAGTAACTAGTCCTTGGACAACTTCCACTTTAAAAAAAAATCCTAGTAGTATTTATTTTTGAAATTTTTCTGAACTAGATTCTAGTTGAGTCGAGCTATATAATATATATAAATATATGCATTAGTGTATTTTCATTTTGAATTATTTATTTTCATTTCAGTTCATGTTTTTTGTCGTCCAATCCCTGTTTACAATATGGATTGACCAATGACACACAGCCAAACGACGGTGGCGACGAATCAGATGAAAGCGGAACAACCCCAAGAGCTCTTGTCGTGGACTTAATCATTTGCACGGCTCTGTAACTCTCTTTGACATAAAATAAGATAATACTATTTCATTAATCCTAATAAATAGTCATGTGTTTCGATTGTATTGTAATTGTATATATTAATTTTCAGCACATGCATAAATATTCTTGACAAGACAATATTTTTTCAAAATTGACCAATAGCCATTGGGGGGGGGGGGGGGGAGATTCACACTGATCAATCTCATCTAAGTATCTGCGATGAAGTGGGTAGGATCAGTGGCGTAGCTAGGGTGGGTTCCGCCTGGGATGGGACAAACATTTTGTCACCCCCTTCCTCGAAAAATACTTTGCACCAGGCCGAGAATGTCACCCCTTAATTTAAAGAAAAATGTGCCGACCGGAACCCCTCCCCCCCCCCCGGCCACCCCACGCACACCCTGGGATGTATGCTCCAAAAAGATGTTTAGTTTTACAAATGCGTTTCTTTTTCTTCAAAGATCATCCATGTATAATCAGTATAATCAGTATAATCAGTATATCTCACACAAAAATATATTACGTAAAAGCGATTATTTGAAACATGTAAGATACAGTTTACATTGTCGAATAGAAGGAAGCAGTGGCTGCTTTTCTGACACAGATTACAGTAACTACTTAATTTATTTGAATCAACATTGGTATCAATAGCCATTGGCTTAGAACAGCATACCGTTTTGACACACTTAGAACAAGAGACAGTTTTCATACAATTCGAACAACATATAATGTTGAACCAGACCAGCATACATTTAGGGAACCCTTGTAAATTTGCTCAACTAAACAATTGATTTCAACGCACATGTGTTACCTCAATCTGTTGTGGCATAATTCAATTTTCTCAAATCCAAAATGTACTGAGAAATGGATTTTTACAATAATTGTATCTCCCCTGTTCGCGCCACGCATACTTTGCACAGACTCGGCTTCTGCTTTCACTTTAAATTCCCTATTGACTCAGAGGACTAAATAAACCAACGTCACGGGCCGGACGCGACCCGCGGGCCGTAGTTTGGCGACCTCTAGACAAAATATAAGTTAACTTAAGCAGAAGTTACAAGAGCGACGAAGTCACCAGCTTGAGAATTATCAAGAGCTAGCACCTAGTCTTGGTGGAATAGTTCATTGTGTGATAACAGAGACATAGAAAGCATTTATTTGTGTTAGTACCTAGTCTTGGAGAAAAATTACTTTTGTTAGCACCTAGTCTTGGAGAAAAATTACTTGTGTTAGCACCTAGTCTTGGGGAAAGGTTACTATTATTAGCACCTAGTCTTGGAGAAAAATTACTTGTGTTAGCACCTAGTCTTGGGGGAAAATTACTTAAGTTAGCACCTAGTCTTGGAGAAAAACGACTAGTATTAGCACCTTTTCGTAGGTAGAATAACACTGTCTGATGAAAATGAAGTACTTTCGAAGATCCCAGAGAGTGTGACTACATATCTACTTGATAAATTGCCAACGTAGAGCGTCTAACCAGGGCTTCAAGTATCAGATCTGTATCCACAAGACAGGAATAGCATTCTACGGACATTTGGTGCAGGTTGAAAATAAACCCGGGCACAAATAGTCTTATGAACGCATCGACGATGTCATAGTTTTAAAAAACAGGGATTCGAATCGTCACATATCTCAGCCAATGGGAATAAAGGGTCTGTCCGGGGAAATGAAAAACTAAATAATTAAGATAACCGGATATAAGACCTGACGAGAGACTTCCACACGCAACACAAACATGCATGATGCTTGATCCTTTATGCATGATGCTTGATCCTTGATGCATGATGCTTGATCCTTGATGCATGATGCTTGATCCTTGATGCATGATGCTTGATCCTTGATGCATGATGCTTGATCCTTGATGCTTGATCCTTGATGCATGATGCTTGATCCTTGATGCATGATGCTTGATCCTTGATGCATGATGTTTGATCCTTGATGCATGATGCTTGATGTATGATGTAGGCGTCAATGGGTGAGTCTGCCACACACAACACAAACATGCATGATGCTTGATCCTTGATGCATGATGCTTGATCCTTGATGCATGATGCTTGATCCTTGATGCATGATGCTTGATCCTTGATGCATGATGCTTGATCCTTGATGCATGATGTTTGATCCTTGATGCATGATGCTTGATGTATGATGTAGGCGTCAATGGGTGAGTCTGCCACACACAACACAAACATGCATGATGCTTGATCCTTGATGCATGATGCTTGATCCTTGATGCATGATGCTTGATCCTTGATGCATGATGCTTGATCCTTGATGCATGATGCTTGATCCTTGATGCATGATGTTTGATCCTTGATGCATGATGCTTGATGTATGATGTAGGCGTCAATGGGTGAGTCTGCCACACACAACACAAACATGCATGATGCTTGATCCTTGATGCATGATGCTTGATCCTTGATGCATGATGCTTGATCCTTGATGCATGATGCTTGGTCCTTGATGCATGATGCTTGATGTATGATGTAGGCGTCAATGGGTGAGTCTGCCACACACAACACAAACATGCATGATGCTTGAAGTAGGCATCAGTGGGGTGAGTCGGTACAAGCAAGGCATTACCCCCTTGTCCAAACTATGTTTTGTAAAACAGATTAGCTAGTTAGAAGAAGCATGGATCAGTTTGATTATATGACTTAATTATATGCTATTTCTAATAATAATTACTATATTTAACGTGAATTAATGTTTAAATAGGTTTTTTAGATTTCAGAAATTAATGACTTGCTTTGCTAAACATTGTGATACGTCCCTATCTCATGAAGACAAATTTATTGGGGGGGGGGGGGGGGGAGAGACAAATTGAGGAACGAAATAAATATGGATTTTTTCCTAGCTGTAGCTGAGTTTCTTGCAATGAATAGGTTGCTAGCCCACTGCAATGAATAGGTTGCTATCCCACTGCAATGAATAGGTTGCTATCCCACTGCAATGAATAGGTTGCTATTCCACTGCAATGAATAGGTTGCTATCCCACTGCAATGAATAGGTTGCCATCCCACTGCAATGAATAGGTTGCTATCCCACTGCAATGAATAGGTTGCTATCCCACTGCAATGAATGGGTTGCTATCCCACTGCAATGAATAGGTTGCTATCCCACTGCAATGAATAGGTTGCTATCCCACTGCAATGAAAGGGTTGCTATCCCAATACACAGCATGATACAATAAGTTGCCTCGTACTTAATGCGTGCTTGGCCGTGACTTATTCTACTCCTATATTAGGTCCTGTTATTTGCACAAATATAAACAAACATGTTGGTGTTTTTTTTTTTGGTCATCTCACTTAATAGAAATGTCTATCCGTAAAATGTCCATCTAAATTATTTTATTTTCTGTCCGCTAACTGCATCAAAGTTGATCAAATGATTGTTTCAACATCAATATCTAGGTCTGGATCATAGATGTTTTAGTTCCACTGGGGTTAAACTAGGTTATTGGACACGGTTCGCAAAGAGTTCAGTTCATGAACTTCATCTTTAAAAAATACTAATGCTGGGTTCAACCTGTCCTTACCATTGTTCTAATTAGACTGCCAAACTTTGACAAGTTAACGGCCAATGCGTCATATGATTTGAAATGACAAAACTTAAGAACAGACCCTAGAGAAAAACTAAACATAATATTTGTAATTGATGAAACTGTGCCGTTAAACTGAATATATAATTTTTAATGTTCAAATGATGACGCAATATATTGCGTTATTGACAAAGTAACCAAAAAAGTACAAATCATGACAGAATATCGAATCTGATTTGTGGTATCGGAGGACTAACTCCAGAGGGGGAAATCTATTCCCCCCCCCCCCAAATTAGGTACATTTACTGGAAAAAGGGGGGAGTGGAGGGCGACGATCCGCCCCGGGCGAAAATAACCCTAGCTGCGCCACTGGGAGCATTTGTAGCTGTGGCTAATGAGTCATAAAATTCACACCAACCTATTTTAAACAAAGGCACGGAATGTACAGTTGAGATAAAAAAAAAAAAAGAAAGTCTGTGACATCATCGTCTGACCACACTTTGATGTTATATTGGCTGCACGGGGGGGGGGGGGGGGGGGGGGAGAGAGAGGGCTAGTGATCAACCAATCAGAATGTTCAGTTTTATTCAAGGGATATCGCAGAATGCTGATTAACTCTATTATTTTTACAAAGAACATAATTGAAAATATCAGTATTAAATGGGGTACGACCATGAAGGAAAAAAACAAAAACTATTGTATTTTACTGATTATTTTCCCCCCAATAGGTGACTAGGTGACTAGACGTCTAGGTGACTAGATGACTAGGACTAAGTTAATAATTTTCTGTTGCTTTTAACATAATGATGACGTCACTTACGGTTGAGGTCATCGTGGAATATTGCATAGATAATTTGTGCATCTATTTTAATGTTATCTATGGCATCGACTGCATTATTGAATGGCTGAACAACTTCCTTTTAAACTAATTATTATTATTATTAGAAAGAGAGGGTTGGGAGAGAGAGAGAGAGAGAGAGAGAGAGGGAGACATAGAGACAGAGAGTGAGAGAACGAGAGAGAATAAAAATTAAAATCATTTCACTGGATTTAAATGGTCAGAATGTTAGAACACTTTGTTAATGCAACAGAAGTCAAAAGTTTGCCTCTCTTCACCTGTAGATTCTGTTTGGCGCAAATAATAAGGCTACAGTACATAGCAATTAAATACAGCATGCAAATTCAGGGGGGGGGGGCAAATGCCCCCTGCCCTACCCAAATGACATCCCTGATGCCCATTGTTATGATAGAGCAACCCCTGGCTGCTCCATGAGAAGATGATAGCAGCAAGAAACTGTACTATAATTGTCAGCTTTACTGACAATAATCATATTTATACCACAGACAATGATATATAGTCTTTAACAACCTTTTAATTGATTCTGCATTATAAAATTTAAGTGTAAAAACTTTTTAACGTGGTGATTAGCAAGCTAAAGATGTAATAAAATGTTTTCCCCACAATTTTGTGCTATTAAGATAGATCAGCACAAAACAAAATGTATTTATACATTTATTTATATTCCTTTTATTTATTTTTTTTTGTGGGGGGGAGAAAAATTTTGACATAATTAAATAGGGGGGTCATTGAAATTTTGACGGTTGTTAACAAGGGTGGGGGGTGGTAGGAATTGCGTAAAAATTGTTGACGTAATTAATGGACGACCTCTTACCAATATTATTACTACAACTACTAGTAGGCTTATTACTACAAGTACTAGTAAACTTATTTCTACAACTACTAGAAGGCTTATTAATACAACTACCAGTAGGCTTATGACGGCAACTGCTTACAGGGTTATTAATACAACTACTAATACTATTATTATTATTATTATTATTATTATCATCATCATCATTGTTATTTCTCTCCCTCTGAATATTTTTTGTAAAATAAATATTATTATTATCGTTGCGCTGTTGCCAAATTAAGAATTGTGTTTGTTTATCTAAGTGGCTCATGTTCTATATGTTTTATATGTTCTATATGTTCTATATGTTTTATATGTTCTATATGTTCTATATGTTCTATATGTTCTATATGTTCTATATGTTCTATATGTTCTATATGTTCTATATGTTCTATATGTTATATATGTTCTATATGTTCTATATGTTCTATATGTTCTATATGTTATATATGTTCTATATGTTCTATATGTTTTATATGTTCTATATGTTCTATATGTTCTATATGTTTTATATGTTCTATATGTTATATTTTGACCCTTTCCTTCATTATTTTGTTTTGATAGTTAACAACCACAATCAAACAAGTGCTCACAAAAGTAAATCCAATCAAAATAATGAGCTTCTTTTAGTTCGTGTAACGGTTTGATTGTTGTAACAGTTTGATTGATGTAACTGTTTGATTGTTTAACTGTTGATAACACATGTTTCGTTTCAAATAAATTAAAGCCAGCTTTTTTTTCTTTAAAAAAAAATACTTATTATAATTATTTACATGACCCAGCAGAGAAAAAACTAAACATTTTGACTTTTGCCAACAATGGAAAATGTAGTGTAACATACATCTAACCGTAAATTGATTATTTATCGTCTGCTCTGAGTCCGAGTTTTATTTTAAGTTTTAAATTTGACAAATCTTTTCAAAGTTTCAATCTTCATCCCAAACCACACTTACCAACAACATTACGCCAACCACACTACACCAGCCACACTACACCAAGCCATCACCATCCCACAGCACATACTGAATGGTATGTGTTAAAACTGCTAATTATGCCAGTGATTGTCCAACTATTGTAATTGCGTCCGTTGTAGCGTGACCTTAACCTTGTCTGTATTAGACAACTACCGGGGCCCGTGCCCTCCTCGATCTCCGCCCATGACAATAACATTAAATTATCTCTGGTCCACCAACCAGCATTTAATCAGTTAACTTTCAAGTGGGAGACTTGTGAGACTTTATCAGCGAATGAGAACCACTGCGAAGCATGTACCCACAGGAATACTGATTGAGGCCTGGACACAGCTTCCCCTATCTTTTTTTTTTTCCTTCCACCGTAACGTTATGCAAACAGCGTCAAACGAGACCTAAATCACCAAAATAGTCCGACGTCATCTAACCTTTCCCTGAGCAGAATTAAGTCAACATAATTTTAATTTTTTACTGGCCCAAACATTATGAAACAAGACTCTAGGCTTTCGTCTACCTTCGTCTACATCTATTAAATGTTTACCAACAATAAAATAAAATACCGAGCAAAACTAAAGGATTTCTATTCAAGTGAGGTTGTTGTGTATGTTCAAGTGAGGTTGTTGTGTATGTTCAAGTGAGGTTGTTGTGCATGCTCAAGTGAGGTTATGGTGCATGTTATGTTGCTGTGCATGTTCCAGGTCAGGTTGTTGTGGTTTTAAAATGCAAAGAAGAATAATGATAATTATTTTAGAATAAAAAGGCTGATGATTTGGAGAAAGGGAGATTGGGGGGGGGGGGCGCGCTTTTCTCAAAAATAAACATAACATCTAGAAGAAATGTCAGTGCTTAAATGATGGGATTACCGTAAGTCACGAAGGTAACAGGTAACAGTCTAATATTATATGGAAATTGAATTTACGATATTTTATTATTATTACTCACGGATTTTTTTTCTTCAAAATTTTCTCTCCCCCCCCCCCACCCCCATCTGTCATATCGTGTACAAATAAAACTGCGTCCATAACAAAGCAGCCATATTGCGCAACAACGATTTCTAATTATTATGTCCAAATAAATCACTCCTAAATATGTGCATGAAAAAAGTGTTCCCGTAAAATAATTTGATAGATAAACCGTGTATCTATTTTTCTCTTCTCTTTCCAACATCAATGTTTTCTCCTTTCAACACAAACATGGTTTCTAATGTTACCCCAATCCTGCCACTAACCAGCCACCAACCTAGACTTATTTCCAACGCAATCGAATCACTCTGCTTCTTAAGTTACATTTTCAATTTATCATCAGCAAGGAATGTTTTGCCTGTATCTCTAACCTTATGTTCTCGCCTCGATTTTCAAAGCGAAGTCTTGAAAGATATATTTCTAGAAATTATTTTTTTTTAAATCCACCCCTCCCTTTAAAAACTAAAATCATACGAAACAAGCATTTGTGGCCATTGAGTCCTGCCATTGTGATAACTTTTAAAGACCACGTTTCTAAAAAAAAAGGTAAATTTTCCTTATTTATTTTAAACTCCAATTGTCACCTTGATCACGATGTCCCTGAGCGTCTACCAATGAATATATCCAATGACAAGGCACAGAACTCCTGCTTGTGTTCAATCACCGTACGAGAACGGCCAGCAGACGGCACTAGAATGATTAGCCTCCCCTCTCGGCCAGCCAACAATTCAAGATCCGCTGAAAAACGCGAGCGTTGCAGACTGCCCCCCAACCACTCTATCCCCCCCCCTTACAACCTGGTTCCGGGGTGCCGTGATCCCAGCGCGCGCACACACGTTCACATTTGGTGGGTGGTAATCGCGGTGGTCCGACCGCCTGCAGTATCCAGGTAGAAACGATACCATGGCATGCTTCCTGCGGGGACTTCGATACCGTAATCGAAATGGGGCATATTTTAATTTTTGCCATACGTTTACCTATCAAATCTAAATTCACTTGGCAATGTTTAACTTCACAAAAAAATGGATCTGACGACAAAATGTCTCCATGTCCGATCTGGAATTAGTTGTACCAACAAAACATGGATGTGTTGACATACGAATACGAGCATCCGTAGGAATGTCCGTTAACATCGGTTTTTGTAACCTAATCATTAGGCTAATGTCCGGTAACATCGGTTTTTTTAACATAATGTCCGGTAACATTGTTTTTTTAACATAATGTCCGGTAACATTGGTTTTTCTAACATAATGTCTGGTAGCATTGGTTTTTCTAACATAATGTCCGGTAACATTGTTTTTTTTAACATAATGTCCGGTAACATTGGATTCTCTAACACAATGTCCGGTAACATTGGTTTTTCTAACATAATGTCCGGTAACATTGTTTTTTTTAACATAATGTCCGGTAACATTGGATTCTCTAACACAATGTCCGGTAACATTGGATTCTCCAACATAATGTCCGGTAGCATTGGTTTTTCTTTGTTCCCATGACTAGTTATGTTTCTTGGCTGTCTATATGTTACTCACATACTGATTATGTCTAGCTTATGCCTAATTTTATGCTACGACGTGACGGGCTTGGGGGGGGGGGGGGGTGTAGGTCTGCGTATATCCTTAGGTGTGTTCCTTGTCGCTATTTTCGCAAAGTCTTATTCGTCATTGACTGGATGTTGACGAGAGGCAAACGGGTTTATTTAATCTAAATTAAAACTAACACAAGATGTTGTTAATAAAATTTAAATAACTCAATTCAAAAGAAGATAAAAAAAAAAAAAAATAAAAAAAAAAAAAAAAAATATGACATTTATTCCACTGGTTGGTGTCTTCAAGAGCCAGTCAATATTTTAAACTAATATCTCTGTATGTTAGGATCAGGACAAGGCACCTCCCCCCCCCCCCACACACACAGAATTCACCCCCCCCCCCCCTTTTTTTTTCCCAAATAAGGCCTGTCTGTACTCAAATAACAATTTAATGAAGATGTGTATTTGCTGAATATTGTAAATGAAATATACAATAGTTTGGGTCAGTAACACACAGCGCTCTGCCAGTCAGACTTTCCGTTATACAGTTAGTAGCAGTAACACACAGCGCTCTGCCAGTCAGACTTTCCGTTATACAGTTAGTAGCAGTAACACACAGCGTTCTGTCAGTCAGACTTTCCGTTATACAGTTAGTAGCAGTAACACACAGCGCTCTGCCAGTCAGACTTTCCATTATACAGTTAGTAGCAGTAACACACAGCGCTCTACCAGCCAGACATTCTGTTATACAGTTAGTAGCAGTAACACACAGCGTTCTGCCAGTCAGACTTTCCGTTATACAGTTAGTAGCAGTAACACACAGCGCTCTGCCAGCCAGACATTATGTTATACAGTTAGTAGCAGTAACACACAGCGCTCTGCCAGCCAGACATTATGTTATACAGTTAGTAGCAGTAACACACAGCGCTCTGCCAGCCAGACATTATGTTATACAGTTAGTAGCAGTAACACACAGCGCTCTGCCAGCCAGACATTATGTTATACAGTTAGTAGCAGTAACACACAGCGTTCTGCCAGTCAGACTTTCCGTTATACAGTTAGTAGCACTAACACACAGCGCTCTGCCAGCCAGACATTATGTTATACAGTTAGTAGCAGTAACACATAGCGCTCTGCCAGTCAGACTTTCCGTTATACAGTTAGTAGCAGTAACACACAGCGCTCTGCCAGCCAGACATTCTGTTATACAGTTAGTAGCAGTAACACACAGCGTTGTGCCAGACATTCTGTAATATAGTTATTACAAGTAACAGGCAACAAGGACCATCATGAAAACGAAGTCATGTACAAGGGAGGTAAAGAAATCCAAGGGAAAGAAATAAATCCAAGAAAGAGAAATCTAACACCTAATAAATCAGGGCAAGATTTTAACATCTGTATTCCATGGCAAGCGCCGAGAAACTACCGAACCTGGGTTGTAAGGGTCTAGATCTCTGAACCTGGGTTGTAAGGGGCTAGATCTCTTGAACCTGGGATGTAAGGGTCTAGATCTCTGAACCTGGGTTGTAAGGGGCTAGATCTCTGAACATGGGTTATAAGGGGCTAGATCTCTGAGCCGTGGTTGTATGTGTCTAGATCTCTGAGCCTTGTTTGTATGTGTCTAGATCTCTGATCCTTGGTTGTAAGGTGCTTTGAGTTAGACTATTAAATCCAAACAGTGGGCTGGTCAAGGGTTGGGAATATAACGACAAATGCGGCACTGAGTTCATTATCTGCGTGCAATGACAAGACTAGTATTCAGTTACTAACTGTAACTCCGTTACAATGAAATCTTAGAGATCATATTTGCAAAGAAAGCTGTGAAATCTTTTACCTTATTAGGCAAGTTTTTTTTAATCACAACTCTTTGAAGCTTCCCATCAGAAGATAACTCAGAATTATTTACAAGTTCCAAAAATGCACTGTGTCAAGGCTACGCCTACGCTTGTTTTCTTTCACTACTGTTTGTTCAACATTTTTTCTGCCACTTTGTATAAATCTCTTAATTTACACATGGACCAGAGTCTCATTCGTGGTTTATATTATTTTTAAAAAAAAACCAATCACAACCGCCTAGCCGCTAAATGTGTCGTCACTACAAGAATACCACGCCTTACCAATCGACGCAGCACCCGGCCCGACGATCCCATCAAAAACAAACATGAGATACCCCCAATACCCCACTCCAGAAAAAGGCTACTATCACCGCCCCTGAAGGTCAACAGACCAGCCGTTAATTTCCATCGAGAGACAGCACACAAAGCGCCCACCGGTAGGTCCAGCCGTCTTGTTGACAGTTGTGGTCGTACACAAAGGACCGTGACTGGACACGGTTTAACCACGGGGCATTCTTTGAGATATCATGGCTTCTCAAGTTTGTGTTTAAAGGACACCTTGCCCCCGGGTACAAAATAAATGAGCTCACGATTTTACCACTGGAGTTCAATAACGTTATAACATTTATTTCGACAAGTCTCATTCTATCATTTCAATATCTCGTCAGCTCGGTCATCAATTACTGGTCAGTGTGGTCAACACTTACATACTGGTTAGTGTGAGTGTGGTCCATTACTGGTCAGTATGGTGAGTTACTGATCAGTGTGGTCAATTACTGGTCAGTGTGGTCAATTACTGGTCAGTGTGGTCAATTACTGGTCAGTGTGGTCAATGACTGGTCAGAGTGGTCAATTACTGGTCAGTGTGGTTATTTACTGGTCAGTATGGTGAGTTACTGATCAGTGTGGTCCATTACTGGTCAGTGTGGTCCCTTACTGGTTAGTATGGTCAATTACTGGTCAGTGTGGTCCATTACTGGTCAGTGTGGTCAATTACTGGTCAGTGTGGTTAATTACTGATCAGTGTGGTCTATTACTGGTCAGTGTGGTCTATTACTGATCAGTGTGGTCAATTACTGATCAGTGTGGTCAATTACTGGTCAGCGTGGTCAATTACTGGTCAGTGTGGTCAATTACTGATCAGTGTGGTCAATTACTGGTGAGTGTGGTCAATTACTGGTCAGTGTGGTCAATTACTGATCAGTGTGGTCAATTACTGATCAGTGTGGTCAATTACTGATCAGTGTGGTCAATTATTGGTCAGTGTGGTCAATTACTGATCAGTGTGGTCAATTACTGATCAGTGTGGTCAATTACTGGTCAGTGTGGTCAATTACTGGTCAGTGTGGTCAATTACTGGTCAGTGTGGTCTATTACTCATGATGATCCAAGTCACAACTGGCGTGCCCTGTAAGCTATAGTGAACGGCAACAAGTCACCAGGGAAGTGACCATTCATTGGCTGGAAACCACTGCTTCGTACTGCAATCACGGTCAACTATAAGAACGAAAAGATCACATTTTGTGTCCAGCCAGTCTAAATATGGAAGTTTGAAATAGATGCATTTATTTATTTTTAATGAAGAAATTTCTTAAAACTGTACTAAAGGAGAGAGACTGCAATCAGGTTAGCAAACATGGACATGAATGAAACAAAGTATGGGAAAACACGGAGAAAAGAAACTCAACATTACAATGAACGTATCGGCAAGAAACCTTCATCGGCGAAAAAACAACAGTAAAAACAGAATTAAATTTTTTAAAATAGCACTTGGCTGAAATTTGTTAAAACTGAAGCAGCCTGTTTTTATCTTAGTGGCGAGGGCTTTTCGCTTGTTTTCGAAATAAGGAGATTGACCACATGCCTTAACAACACATCGGTATTCTTATCATCCTGAACGAGGGGAGGGGTAAGTGGACGCGTCGAGGGTCAACACGATACCATATTTCGTGACGTGTACACGGTCAACATTGGGCCGGGCGGGCGGATCACGTTCTGACAATATTGGCAACTCCAACCTCACCTCATTAGGAAATGGGATTGACGCTCTCTGCGGCGTACAGCGATCTCTTTACACCCCGCGCCCCCACCTATTCCTAGAGTTGTTGACATCATATTCAGGACTCACTGAGGAGTCATGGTTATCGCTGACAGAAGTGAGTGTTGGACCATGAAGAGATAACTCTACGCAATTTGGAGTCGTCGCCCATCATCTACATCCAGTTTAAACTTAAAGAAGAGCTGGAGTCGGAGCTTCGCGACAACGACTCCTAAGTTTTTTTTATGTGTATTGTATATCGTATAGATTCTATAAATTATCAACAGTCTTTCAATCAGAGGTCAAATATTCGAAATGTGTTTTACCATCCACACCACCCAAACCACTCCAACAACACACACAACACCACCACCACTACCCTAATCACTCACACTACAACACATATCAGCCCACAGCTCCACCACTCAAACAACAAACACCAGCTCATAAACCTACCATCAACACCACTCCCACCACATCCTCGATAGCTTTTTGATAAATTTATGCAATGACTTTATCAAATGTCAGATCAATTTATTCAATGAATTTATAAGATGTCAGATCAATTTATGCAATGACTTTATCAGATGTCCGATCATTTTATGCAATGACTTTATCAAATGTCAGATCAATTTATGCAATGACTTTATCAGATGTCAGATCAAATTATGCAATGACTTTATCAGATGTCAGATCAATTTATGCAATGACTTTATCAGATGTCAGATCAATTTATGCAACGACTTTATCAAATGTCAGATCAATTTATGCAATGACTTTATCAGATGTCAGATCAATTTATTCAATGAATTTATCAAATGTCAGATCAATTTATGCAATGACTTTATCAGATGTCCGATCATTTTATGCAATGACTTTATCAAATGTCAGATCAATTTATGCAATGACTTTATTAGATGTCAGATCAAATTATGCAATGACTTTATCAGATGTCAGATCAATTTATGCAATGACTTTATCAGATGTCAGATCAATTTATGCAATGACTTTATCAAATGTCAGATCAATTTATGCAATGACTTTATCAGATGTCAGATCAATTTATGCAATGACTTTATCAAATGTCAAATCAATTTATGCAAGGACTTTATCAAATGTCAGGTCAATTTATTCAGTGACTTTATGAAATATCAGATCAATTTATGCAATGAATTTATAAAATGTCAGATCAATTTATGCAATGACTTTATCAAATGTCAGATCAATTTATTCAGTGACTTTATCAAATATCAGATCAATTTATGCAATGAATTTATCAAATATCAGATCAATTTATGCAATGACTTTATCAAATATCAGATCAATTTATGCAATGACTTTATCAAATGTCAGCTAAATTTATGCAATGACTTTCTCAAATGTCAGATCAATTTATGCAATTACTTTATCAAATGTCAGATCAATTTATGCAGTGACTTTATCAAATGTCAGGTCAATTAATGAAGTTACTTTGTCTTATGTCTGATGGATTTTAACAAGGTGGAGGGTAAATGAACGGGAATACATTTTACCAGATCTCATTAAACCGCTAAAAAGATGAGTAATTTTTTAGCGAGATCTCCAGGAACTGCCAAAAAGGCAGAGATTACCATTAACCAGATCTCCAAAAAATGCCAAAAAGTTGAGATTACCATTAACCAGATCTCCAGGAACTGCCAAAAAGGCAGAGATTACCATTAACCAGATCTCCAAAAATGCCAAAAAGTTGAGAATACCATTAACCAGATCTCCAGGAACTGCCAAAAAGGCAGAGATTACCATTAACCAGATCTCCAAAAAATGCCAAAAAGTTGAGAATACCATTAACCAGATCTCCATAAATTGCTAAAAAGCAGAGAATACCATGAACGAGATCTCCAGAAACTGGCAAATAAGCTGAGATTACCATTACCCAGATCTCCACGAACTGCCAAACTAGCTGATAATTTACCTTCCTTTCCCAAAGCAAAATGCCTCCCTTATACTTTTTTCCCCATGACTCTGACACAATAAAAGGTAACAGATGACCCTGCTATTGAAAAAACTAAAATATTTCAAGATAACACAACAATTCATGGCCAAATTTAATTATGAGTGTAACTCCTAGTTGTGTCCCCTGTTGTTAATTCAAATTGTGGCCATATGTAGCCAAGTGTGGCCCATTGTACACCACTGATATGTCCAGTGATTACTCCTAACACCAACGAGTGTATGTGTGGAGAGAGTATATTTGATGTGCTTGTGTGTGTGTGTGGAGAGTTTGTGTAGGACTTTGTGTGTGCGATGTGTTTGTGTGTACGTGTGTGTGATGTGTTTGTGTGTACCTGTGTGTGATGTGTTTGTGTGTACGTGTGTGTGATGGGTTTGTGTGTACGTGTGTGTGATGTGTTTGTGTGGACGTGTGTGTGATGTGTTTGTGTGGACGTGTGTGTGATGTGTTTGTGTGTACGTGTGTGTGATGTGTTTGTGTGTACGTGTGTGTGATGTGTTTGTGTGGACGTGTGTGTGATGTGTTTGTGTGTACGTGTGTGTGATGGGTTTGTGTGGACGTGTGTGTGATGTGTTTGTGTGTATGTGTGTGATGTGTTTGTATCGAAGTGTGTGTGATGTGTTTATTTGGCCGTGTGTGTGATGTGTTTGTGTGGACGTGCGTTTGACGTGTTTGTGTGTACGTGTGTGTGATGTGTTTGTGTGTACGTGTGTGTGATGTATTTGTGTGTACGTGTGTGTGATGTGTTTGTTTGGACGTGTGTGTGATGTGTTTGTTTGGACGTGTGTGTGATGTGTTTGTGTGGACGTCTGTGTGATGTGTTTGTGTGGACGTGTGTGTGATGTGTATGTGTGGACGTATGTGTGATGTGTTTGTGTGGACGTGTGTGTGATGTGTTTGTGTGTACGTGTGTGTGATGTTTTTGTGTGGAATTTGTTTGAAGTGTGGATATATGGACAAAGCATCTATGTTTACAGGTCGCTGAGTATGTGCGTATGTGACGCGTGTGTATAAAATGAGTATGTAAAATTTATGTGTGAAGAATCTGCTTAGGCGATTGTATTATTTTTGTGTGAAGGTGGTGAGTAGGTGTGTGTGTAGAGTGATATGTGTGTGTGTCTGTGTGTGTGTGTTTGAGCGTGTGTGTTTGTGTGTGTGTTTGAGTGTGTGTTTGAATGTGTGTGTGTGTTTGAGTGTATGTGTTTGTGTGTGTGTGTGTGTGTGCAGTGGGATGAATGGTTTTAAGGCGATAATAAAAATTTAAACTATAACATTGTCTGAGGAAATATGTTAATTGGACCTCTCAGAAATCGGAGATGTATTGGGCGTCTCATGATTGAGAGAAGTGGTGGGCTGGGGGGAGGGGAGGGTGGTGGTGTCTATAAGAGTAGAATTAAATAAAACCATGGATCACACAGGGGACACACGTCAATGTATTAACTTTAAAGGTGTCTGGATGACAACAAATGAAACATATCATATAGGATTATTGGGATATTCCTATTATTTGTTGGGATAATCCTATGAGCTGTTGGGATGTCTTATTTTCTGTCTACCTATCAGATTTGGTCAGCAAAAAAGCAACTATCCTGAAATGCAAAGGAAACTAGTTTGTCTGTTATGAATGTAATCATTGTCTGTTATGAATGTAATCATTGTCTGCTATGAATGTAATCATTGTCTGTTATGAATGTAATCATTGTCTGTTATGAATGTAATTATTTTCTGTTATGAATGTAATCATTGTCTGTTATGAATGTAATCATTGTCTGTTATGAATGTAATCATTGTCTGTTATGAATGTAATCATTGTCTGCTATGAATGTAATCATTGTCTACTATGAATGTAATCAATGTCTACTATGAATGTAATCAATGTCTACTATGAATGTAATCATTGTCTGCTATGAATGTAATCATTGTCTACTATGAATGTAATCATTGTCTGTTATGAATGTAATCATTGTCTGTTATGAATGTAATTATTTTCTGTTATGAATGTAATCATTGTCTGTTATGAATGTAATAATTGTCTGTTATGAATGTAATCATTGTCTGTTATGAATGTAATCATTGTCTGTTATGAATGTAATCATTGTCTGTTATGAATGTAATCATTGTCTGTTATGAATGTAATCATTGTCTGTTATGAATGTAATCATTGTCTGTTATGAATGTAATCATTGTCTGCTATGAATGTAATCATTGTCTGTTATGAATGTAATCATTGTCTACTATGAATGTAATCATTGTCTACTATGAATGTAATCATTGTCTGTTATGAATGTAATCATTGTCTACTATGAATGTAATCATTGTCTACTATGAATGTAATCATTGTCTGTTATGAATGTAATCATTGTCTGTTATGAATGTAATCATTGTCTACTATGAATGTAATCATTGTCTACTATGAATGTAATCATTGTCTACTATGAATGTAATCATTGTCTACTATGAATGTAATCAATGTCTACTATGAATGTAATCATTGTCTGTTATGAATGTAATCAATGTCTACTATGAATGTAATCATTGTCTGTTATGAATGTAATCATTGTCTGCTATGAATGTAATCATTGTCTGTTATGAATGTAATCATTGTCTGTTATGAATGTAATCATTGTCTGTTATGAATGTAATCATTGTCTACTATGAATGTAATCAATGTCTACTATGAATGTAATCAATGTCTACTATGAATGTAATCATTGTCTGCTATGAATGTAATCATTGTCTGCTATGAATGTAATCATTGTCTGTTATGAATGTAATCATTGTCTACTATGAATGTAATCATTGTCTACTATGAATGTAATCATTGTCAATTTATAAACTACAGACTTGACTAACATGGACATACTCGACAAAACTTTGACCAGACGTTGACTTCCCTTGGAACGAACCAGCATTACGTGAGTCAGAACCTTCACGTGACTAATACATGCACCCATGGCCATTAATTGTGGACCAACTTTTGAAACCACTCTCTAAACCACTCTCTAAACCACTCTCAAAACTACTCTGGACCGTTCCCGCACCAAAAACATCCCTAACACTGCCTACTCTGCTTGCTCAGCCCCTCCCAACCACTGCCAAATCTAAACCAACCACTCTCAACCACTAGCCCTAATCTAAACCAACCACTCCCAACGACTTGCCCCTCATCTAGGCCATCCTTCAAAAGGACTTGTCCACAACTCTCAAACCATGATACTGCTGATCTGATGAAGCCTATTAAGACCTAAGGTACTTACATTATGTAATTTCACGCAGTGTTAACTTATAGTATGTAAGCACATTAGGTCTTAGCAAAACACTGTTGTTAAGATCTAAGGTTATTACTTTCTACAAGTTAACACTTTCGCTAGCACAGGCATTAACTAACGTTGGAGAGAAAAAAAATTTACACACTTTAAAATACAGTAAAAATTTTTTTTACTTTGATTGACATGAAGCATCCTTTAAATTACTCCACACACACTCACGTGAATGCATTACATTTTAAAATTACTTTCTATATTTTAAAGTATAACCACACATACAAACACAAACAAAGCATTCTGCCCGTTACTCAAGGGAGGCAATTACTCCCGAGTACGCCAGTCACCCACATTTTTTCTCTCCCCCCACTGACTGAAGCTCCACCCACAATCACATTTCTCGTTCTGTCCTCTACTACGTCTTTACCACCCCGATTCTCTTTCACAAACACCCGTCAATTGAATTCACTCTACACCAACCACCACCCCCCCCCCTCAAACCGCACACAAACACGCATACTCTCTCACACACAAACACTATCTCATCACGACAGAGGAATTCTGTCGGCAAACTCAATTTTAGCCTACCACTTAGTAATCTAGAACTCTTAGCCGCGATTTCATCTTAGATTAGTCCAGCTACCAATTACCTGTTAGATTCCTTTCACATCACCTGGGCGAGTACGACTATTTCGTATCGATACCATATGCTGAATTCACAATTCAATGCGTAAAAAAACAGACCACATTTTTGTATTTGTTAACACATGTGTATCGACATCTTCGTATCGCCCATAGTTTGTTGGGAATACGGTCTATACCAGTGGTTCTCAACCTTCATAATTCCGCGACCCTTTGCTGTAGCTCCTCATGTGTGGTGACCCCCAACCATAAACTTATTTTCGTTTCTAGTTCATAAATATGTGTTTTCCGATGGTCTTAGACGACCCCTGCATAAGGGTCGTTCGAGCCTTTAAAGCGGTCGCGACCCACAGGCTGAGAACCGCTGGTCTATACAATTTTGAAACAAATAAAATGCTCTAATTTAGTCACCATGAAATTATTCTATTATTCTTTGGCGTTGTATTTCTTGTAATAATATATGATTATATAATAAATACTTATAAGTCAATACTTATTTTTGGAAATATAATTTAGTACAGTTAAAATGCTAATAAGCTGTTCCTTTTTTTTTTCAACCGGATTAAATGTGTTTTGTATTAATATTTGTCTGTCAAAATGTCTTGTTTTTTTTTCTTATTAATTATCAAACTTGTGTTAATATTATAATGTATTTCAAAGATTATTTTATGTACATTGCCGAGCCCGAGTATAACTTGAACAAGGTGTACAATGATTACGCATTAGATCGAAAGGAAAATAAAAAAAATTGACAGGCCGAAAGGGAAGCAATGGGCATAATTTAAAATAAACGTTTTCCTATGAGTTATTCTTCTTTCTTTTCAAGCCATTGTATTTTTTGTACGTCAAGCAGGATTCTGTGTTGACAATCACTTTCCTGAGACCAAAAGAGGATTATTGGTCACGTGTCCATCTAACTGTCACATGAGACTGGGAAAGCTTCAATTCCTCACTGGTACTCTGGGAGTCCATATTGATTGGTTAAAACCAGCTTAGGTCAGGGAAGCCTCTCTAAGATCTGAGGCGGCACTAGAGATTAGGTTGACGAGGTGGACCTAATTAGGACAGAACAGGGTTTTTTAAAATCCATGGACGGATCAGTGTCCAGATGATTTAAAGGAAGTTCAACGAAAATAATGTTAGAGGACATTTTATTAAAAACTGTTGTTTGACATTTCAACACCTGTTACAGACATTTCAACACCTGTCATAGACATTTCAACACCTGTCATAGACATTTCAACACCTGTCATAGATATTTCAACACCTGTCATAGACCATTTCAACACCTGTCATAGACCTTTTCACACCTGGCATAGAACTCTCAACACCTGTTATAGACATTTCAACACCTGTCATAGACATTTCAACACCTGTCATAGACATTTCAACACCTGTCATAGACATTTCAACACCTGGCATAGACCTCTCAACACCTGACATAGACATTTCAACACCTGTCATAGACATTTTAACACTTGGCATAGACCTCTCAACACCTGACATAGACCTCTCAACACCTGTCATAGACCTTTTCACACCTGGCATAGAACTCTCAACACCTGCAATAGACATTTCAACACCTGGCATGGAGCTACCTATTATCTGTCAACTACATTTCAGCCAATTACAAAACATGAAATAGAAACGTAAAATCGTTTCTATTTCATGTAAGAACGAATACTAAAGGTGGGTGTATTATTCATGAAAGAAACAATTTGGCTGGTGGGTTTGCTGGACACTATTTGAATTGCGTAGTTGAACATTTTACAAATAATAATAATAATAATAATAAAGTTCATTTGAAAAATCAAGCTTCATCCCCAAATGCTCGAAGCGCGGTACAAAAACTAAGCTGGGAGATAATAACAAGCTGGAAAAGATTGTAGACATCATCATTCCAGCATGTGTTTGCGAAATAGATGAGTTTTTTAATTTGTTTTGAAGGACTCCAGCATCTGGCTGTTTTTGAGAGCGTCAGGAAGGGTGTTCCAAATAATAAGTTACCTGTACTCTTAAGTGTTGGTGGGTTACCAAGACTATCTCTCGTGTCATTAAAGTAAAATGGACTTGAAATGATTAAAAAGTGAAAAACATTAGCTTTAAATAGGGCCAAGATGGCTTAGACGATTGCATTGTGTGAAGTCAATGTTGGGATTTCATCACGTATTTTTAAATGAAATATAACAAAAAGAGTAAGGGAGTCCCTGAAGTATCACATACATAGCAATAGGTTCTGCACATTTTGCTTACCGCAAAGTTGGTCGATCTCCCTCTATCAGCTAATATTTTATGGATATTCTAAGAGACTATAAAATATTTCAGTAAAAATGCGCACCACAACGCACCATCATTGTTTAAACGCTAACGCACTGGAAAAAAATGAAGATAGCGCGAAATAATATTTTGTTAACTATTAACTATAAAGCTACAGATAAAAATCAGTATTTAATTCAATGGATTGCAATTTACGAAGTTGGAAGAAAACGGCCCATACACTGACCACTAGGTGAACAATAGAGAGATCCGAGCAACCTTATCTTGTGGCATTAGGAAGACTTCCGCCTTTTACTAAAGAATAATTAACTGGTGTTTTCGCGCGTTTTTTTGTTGTTGTTTGTTTGTTTTCTTTCATTGTGGTAGGGAAATGTTAAATGTTAGAGAAAATGTCCCAGACTGCATGGAGGAGTTCAGGGAAATGTCCAGCAATGCTCTCAGCCACTGTTTATCGAACAGTCTAAAATTTGGCGAAGTTGGGCTTCAACGGGTCAGACATTTGGAAAGTTTTCAAAGATTCTGTCAACTGTTCCCCCATCATGTCAAACAAGAGAGTAGCACGGAGTCTTCGGTTGCCTTCAGGGCGGGAAAGACAAGGGGCTACGCTAGAAGACAGGATGAGCCACGGCGGTACGCACAGCCAGGGAAAGAGATTGATCTCAAAGCCAGGCTTCCTACTATCCCTGAATGCCCATACACTAGTGATAAGACACTCGGTCAACACGCATCTGATAAAAACATGCGCGGGATTTCCGGACAGCTTGAGTTGAAGGATGCCAAACGAGAAGCGGGTGACAACCCTCTAAAAAAGAATTTCACTCAATTGGAATCCACGACGGCGGCTATTGCTAAGGAGAACAACCATGGGGTGGTCTCCCCTTGCATGGAACTGACTGTCGCCAACAAAAACAGTAATTACACGCCTAATGCGTGTGACAGGGCCTCGGTGGCAAATCTGGCTGTAAAGTAAGTAAATAGACATTTTTATATTGATCTCTGTGAAGTAATTACATTTATAGATATATATCATATTGATGGAAGTTAAGCACTTAGACAAATTATTTGATTGCCCATGTGTCTGTAAAGTAAGTACATGAATTAAGGTCAAAGTTTAAATGAGTCACAACTCGGGTCAGAATTGTGAGTTCAATAATGTTGAGGTTTATTTTTGCTGAATGTATAAACTTGAAAGTAATTTAATTAAGTGAAATCGTGATATCAATGAGTCGCCTGTGAAGTCAATGATTCACCTGTGGTTCCAATGAGTTACCTCTGTCATAAAAGAGTCATCTGTGATATAAAAGAGTCACCCGATGCACTAATGATGCCTTATTATTGTTGACTTGAATTAACACAAGAGTGTGGAATCTTGTTCCCGCAGAATGCAGTTTGGAAATATTTATAACTAGGGCTTAACCGGGTGAAGTGGTTTTTTAACACCGGGTCCAGGCATTTGGAGAAAATAACCGGTGGATCAAAGTGTTACGAAAATAGGAGTTAACTTCTTATTTTCTGTAACATAAACCGACCTTTAAGCAATAGTGCTACAGACAGTCCTACAGACAGTCCTACAGACAGTCCTACAGACACTCCTACAGGCAGTCCAACAGACAGTCCTACAGACAGCCCTACAGACAGTCCTACAGACAGTCCTACAGACAGCCCTACAGACAGTCCTACAGACAGTCCTACAGACAGCCCTACAGACAGCCCTATAGACAGCCCTACAGACAGTCCTACAGACAGTCCTACAGACAGTCCTACAGACAGCCCTATAGACAGCCCTATAGACAGCCCTACAAAAAGTTATATAATCAGTCATACAGACAGCCCTACAGACAGCCCTATAGACAGCCCTACAAACAGTTATACAGACAGTCCTACAGACAGCCCTACAGACAGTCCTATAGACAGCCCTACAAACAGTCCTACAGACAGTCCTACAGACAGCCCTACAGACAGTCCTACAGACAGTCCTACAGAATGCCCTACAGACAGTCCTATAGACAGCCCTATAAACAGTCCTACAGACAGTCCTAAAGACAGTCCTACAGACAGTCCTACAGACAGTCCTACAGACAGTCCTACAGACAGTCCTACAGACAGTCCTACAGACAGCCATACAGACAGTCTTACAGAAAGCCCTACAGACAGCCCTACAAACAGTCCCACAGACAGTCTTACAGACAGCCCTACAGACAGTCCTACAGATAGTCCTACAGACAGTCCTACAGACAGCCCTACAGACAGTCCTACAGACAGTCGTACCGACAGTACTACAGACAGCCCTACAGACAGTCCTACAGACAGCCCTACAGACAGTCCTACAGACAGCCCTACAGACAGTTCTACAGACAGTCGTACCGATAGTCCTATAGACAGCCCTACAAACAGTCCTACAGACAGCCCTACAGACAGTCCTTCATGATGCCAATGGCTCTTTGTTCATAAATATAATATTCGCGCAACCTCCCAACACCTAAAGAAAAAATTGCAACATTTTTTTACCTGAATTCAACCTTCTCGCTGCTGATAGATTATTTCTTTTGATCAGTATTAATAACATAAAAATTGTTGAGTAGGGGGAGGGCCGGTTGGGAAAAGGAAGCAGGGCACACCTGAAGTAAAATATATATAAGAGATTAACTAGGAACCATTGAATACGGGCTTCGAAAATTCATTTCGATTTTCATTCCAAATTAGGCAGTAGAATTTTTTATTTTAATTTGAAATGATTATTATTATTTCAGTTTAATAAGTTTGCTCTGTGATTATCATTTCGCTCTTATTATTTTACAAATAATCATTCCAAATTTTTACATTTTACTAAAACATTTCTTCAGTTTCCGAAAGGCTTTGCGGGACGGATCAAACGTTTCAGCGGGCCGTTTAGTGTAATAAAAAAAAGGGACTGGAATAATATGAGTCTGGCTCGTTGCCAACCATGCAGGCTACATTATGACGTCACGCAATATGGTTTGTGTGTGAATCGAAGAATAAATGAATTTGAATTGTACTCTTTACGCCCGCCATTAACCCGAAAATGTACCCGAAAGATTTTAAAAACTAATTGTTAAACAAAATTACTAAGCGCGTATCAGTTATCAGCAGTTTCTGTATATAGGTTAGGTCCAACAATGTCCTCAATTAGTATGGAACTAAAATATCTTTATTTTTTACCCCCCCCCCTTTTCCCCCCGCCCTATACGTTTCAGCTGTCCAAAACTTAATCTTGCCAGGCCTGATATGGCAGTGCTCCAGCCGTGTCAGATTGACGTCCTGCTGTCACTTGCAGCTACAGGTAATCCCCAGTTAACTATCAGACGACTGTCTTGTCAATAACTCGTGTCATTAACTTCATGGCAAATTTCTAATCAGACATTTCCAGCCAGTCTCTCATCATATGTGTCCGAACTCCCTGGCACGCATCCAATCAGCTTTTTTCCAACCAGTCTGTAATCCTATGTGTTCAATACGTTCATCAAAGATTAATAATTAATCTTTTTCCTTAAAACCAACGCTGATTATTAGATTCAAATATCAAATGATGTTTAATGTCAGCAATGGTGATTATTTCATTTATGAGTAGAAATAATAGGTCAGTTGTAGTTGTCCGAAATGAAAACACACTCGAACACGTATGTAAACGGACACACAATCCAAAGATGCATGTTCGACGGAAACACATTCAAAGACGCATGTTCGACGGACACATATTCAAAGACACATGTTCGACGGACACACATTCAAAGACGCATGTTCGACGGACACACATTCAAAGACGCATGTCCGAAAGGAAGTCTGTTACAGTGTCGGTCTTTTAGAAATTAAATTAGTGTTTTAACGAACACACTTCCAAACTCGATTGTAAACATGAGTTTGTGTTCTTTTCACAAACATGATTCTGTGTTATTTTAACAAACATGATTCTGTGTTATTTTAACAAACATGACTTTGTGTTCTTTTCAAAAACATGATTTTGTGTTCATTTAAGAAATATGACTTTGTGTTCTTTTAACAAACATGACTTTGTGCTCTTTCAACAAGAGGCACCATGTTCTGTCATGATCGAGAACTGCAAGTTCGCGCTTCTGTCGTGTGACGTGGATCAGATGATCACCAACTACCTGATAGCTGCAAAGTTCCAGCTGTCTGACGTCATGGACAGGTTGCTGGACCAGATACGATGTAGATTTCCAAACGTCTGCAGAACTCACGAGTTTCTCTCACTTCCGGTTGAAGTTGTTGAGGTAAGTTGTTGGGGTAAGTTGTTGAGTTAAGTTGTTGAGTTAAGTTATTGAGTTAAGTTGTTCAGATAAGTTTTTGAGGTAAGTTGTTGAGGTAAGTTGTTGAGGTAAGTTGTTGAGGTATAAACAAAAACGGAAAGAGTATAGTACAGGAGACCGAGACTATTTGTGGACAAGATGAATGTAACTGGGACCACGGGGCTTTCCCGGAGTCTCTATAACACACAGTCTTTGGACTATTTCCGTTAAATGCCAATGCTGCTTGCCATGATTGCTGTCCAAGAGTAACTAAAGAGGAGGCTGCGTCATTATCGTGGACAAACAGCTTCAACTTCAAGCAAGATTCCAGGGCACTTTGTCAGAGCTTCTATTTCAAGCAAGATTCCAGGCAAGTAGGACGATGCTTGTAGGACAGATTATGTTGTGGGGAGTCAAGACCTTGTCAAGACTTTAAAAACAACTTTGTTGCATCATAGTTCATTTGTATGTATCAATTGAAGTGCCATGTATTACCCATTGATGTCTCATGTATTACCCATTGATGTCTCATGTATTACCCATTGTTGTTTCATGTATTACCCCTTGATGTCTCATGTATTACACATTGATGTCTCATGTATTACCCATTGATGTCTCATGTATTTCCCCTTGAGGTCTCATGTTTATAATTTACCTTTGACTGACCCTTCTTAAGATCCTAAAAATACTTTCTCTCACCTCCCAAAGATCCTTTACATACTTTCTCTCAACTCCTAAAGACTCCAATTATACTATCTTTCATTTCCTTACAACTGCTATACACACTTTCACTTCCCTCCTGCAAGATGTTCCTGACAGACGGAGAGTTGCAGGTAGAGACAGAATTGGATGTGTTCTTTGCTGCTCTCACCTGGATCGACTTTAACAAGATGGACAGATTACGTCATGCAGGTCAATGGATGTTCATTTGAGACTTTTAAAGAAATTATCCACACAACATGTCTTGATTGTATTCTCAGAGCTTTGGCTCAATAGAAGTAAGGAGTGGGGAGAGGAGGGTGGGCAGGGAAGAAGTTGGGGTAGGGAGGTAAGTAGGTAGGGGAATAGGGAGGGAGTAGGGAGGGTATTAGAGAGGGAGGTGGGAGGGAAGTAAGGGAGTAGGGAGGTAACTAGGGAAGGCAGTCGGTAGGGAAGTTAGAAGGGCTTAGGGAGGGATAGAGAGTGAGTAAAGTAGACAGGGGCATAGGGATTCAAGATGGCTTAGGGCTTAGGGAGAGAAGGAATGAATAGGGAGGGTAGTAGGGACGGAAGAAGTGGCGGGAGAGGGAGGAAAGTAGGGTTTGGGGTATAGATCGGGAATGGGAGCACAGAGGTAGCAGGGAGGGGTAAGAAATGTATTGGGAACGTAATACGTGGGGGAGAGGCGACAGGTACATGATCTGACGGAAGTTGTGGGTTCGACGTTTATGGGGTTGTGGTTCCTAGTTGGTTTTGGGGGAAACTTTGCTGTTGACAGTTTACGTTTGAAAGAAAGGCGTGTAACTCTGCCATCAAAATGTGGTTTTATAACCGTTATATAATATACAGTTACCCCTCGTCTTGCAAGTGGGTGGGGTTTCAGAACCACCGCGATAGGAGAAAATCTGTATAGTAGCAACCTTATAAAGCTCTAAAACCTTCCCACACTCCTATAAACCCTCTCCACACTCCTACAAACCCTCTCCACACTCCTATAAACCCTCTCCACACTCCTCTAAACCTCCCCACACTCCTATAAACCCTCTCCACACTCCTATAAACCCTCCCCACACTCCTATAAACCCTCCCCACACTCCTATAAACCCTCTCCACACTCCTATACATCTTTCCGCACTGTTTTTTTACCTTCCCTTATACGTATTAACACTTCATATGCTCTTAAACCTATGTAACTTTAATGACATATAAAAGTCTATTGTAGTTCTTTATAATGAATTTATTACACCTTGAATATGCTACGTATTTTATTTAATATTCTTTTAATATATTTTAATTAATATATTTCTTAAAAATTTTTTTTTCCATTTTGAAGGCTAGAAAATGCTTATTTTGTCACAAAAGTTACTTAAATTATAATATCAATATAACTATTTGCCTCAAAATACCGCAATATACCAAAAATCTACAATACAAAATTAAGTATATACAAGTATAAAAATTCTGAGACTGTTAAAAATTAAAACCGCTAAAAGTAAGACCGCTAAAAGTGAGACTACTAAAAGTGAGACAGCTAAAAGTGAGACCGCTAAAAGTGAAACCGCTGAAAGTGAGACTACTGAAAGTGAGACCGCTAACAGTGAGACAGCTAAAAGTGAGACCGCTAAAAGTGGGACTGCTAAATGTGAGACTGCTAAAAGTGAGACTGCTTAAAGTGAGACCGCTAAGAGTGAGAGCCGCTAAAAGTGAATCCGCGATAGAGAATATCGTTAGGAGGCCGGTTCTATACACTTCATGCTGCCTGTCGTTGCACACATCATAGTCTCATTTAATGATGTTAAATCTTGTGTTGAGGTTAGTGAGATGTATGCACACGTGTTACAATCCTTCAGGTCGTGTGCTAAGATGTGTCAGGTATATGTACATAGACCCACGTGACATCATGACCTACATAGAGCCCAACATTCATCTGTTTACTGGCGTAGATGGCATGGAGGCTCTGCTTAACATGTACAGGTTAGTTTGAGAACCTTTGGTCATCATAAAACAATCTCAATCCGGTCAGCATAAAACAATCTCAATCCGGTCATCATTAAACAATCTATTTTATATGACAACTTTATTTATTATTTTAACGTTTCATGTTCATCTATTTGTAAGCAATATTTGCTTTGACTGATTATATATTATTATTTCTTAAGTTACGCTTTGATTCAACATGTATTGTGTCTCTACAACGCTAGGCTACAGAAGCCGGCTATGGGCGGTACGTATAGGCCCCTATATATTGCTAGGCTACAGAAGCCGGCTATGGGCGGTACGTATAGGCCCCTATATATTGCTAGGCTACAGAAGCCGGCTATGGGCGGTACATATAGGCCCCTATATATTGCTAGGCTACAGAAGCCGGCTATGGGCGGTACGTATAGGCCCCTATATATTGCTAGGCTACAGAAGCCGGCTATGGGCGGTACATATAGGCCCCTATATATTGCTAGGCTACAGAAGCCGGCTATGGGCGGTACATATAGGCCACTATATATTGCTAGGCTACAGAAGCCGGCTATGGGCGGTATATATTTTGTCACAGACATTTCAATTCCGATATCAGCTTTTATTGACTCAGCTTGTTGTTAATGAGTATAACAAAACAAAAGAACAGAGTAATAACATTGGAGAGTGATCTAAACAAGCAACCGCGTCGTTGTGTCTCCTATTATATCTTATATCTGCTCAATCGTTTAGTCGACACTGCTGGTCATTACAGGAGACGATTGTTTTAAAATGAGTTCAATTTGTGTTAAATAATTTAGAAACTAAATGTGTCTAATCGTTCAGTCGCGACACATCAAGGGAGACAAAACGTATTAATATACATAATAGGAATTCAACATTTTTCAAAGTTGTCTCCCCTCTTTAAAAAAAACAGAAGGGAAAAAAGGAAAGGGAAGCAACCCACCACATTTCATTTCCACAGCTTGTGCATTTCAGGAAGGCACAAATAGATGAAATAAAACACACCACCAAAAAAAACAACAATAAGAACAAAACAAAGAACAACAACAACAATAACAACAACAACAACAAAAACAAAAACTGATCGATTTTACTTGAAATCCTTGATATGTTATTTGTCATTTATTGCATTATTGCTGCATGGAGCTCTTTCCAAGTCAGAGATGGCCACCCTTCTTAGAATAAAGTTTTTAATGGATTTAGAATAAAGTATAAAAATGGGCAGTTCGCTGACCCTCTACAACTTTTCACGGCAGAGGATAATGAATAATAATAATGATGAAAAAATAAGGACAACTATTTTTAAACAGTCATTGAAAGTAACGTACGAAGTTCATTTTTTAAAAAATCCTCCATTTAACTGCTTTTCTGTTTGTTAATTTTTGTCTGTACACTGAACCAGTCTCTGTCTGTACACTGAGCCAGTCTATGTCTGTACACTGAACCAGTCTCTGTCTGTACACTGAGCCAGTCTCTGTCTGTACACTGAACCATTCTCTGTCTGTACACTGACCCAGTCTCTGTCTGTACACTGACCCAGTCTCTGTACACCGAACAAGTCTCTGTCCGTACACTGAATCAGGTTCTGTATGTACACCGAACTAGTCTCCGTCCGTACACTGAACCAGTCTAGGTACACTGAACCAGTCTATGTCTGTACACTGAACCAGTCTATGTACATGTACACTGAACCAGTCTATGTACATGTACACTGAACCAGTCTCTGTCTGTACACTGAACCAGTCTATGTACACTGAACCAGTCTCCGTCCGTACACTGAACCAGTCTATGTACACTGAACCAGTCTCTGTCTGTACACTGAACCAGTCTATGTACATGTACACTGAACCAGTCTATGTACGCTGAACCAGTCTGCCCTTTACACTGAACCAGTACAATGATAGATAATTGAAATTCTCGCTTTGTGAGTAACTTGTGGTAGTATTATTATGTGTGCTATTTTAGTCATCTGACCATATTTAAATACTTGTATTGGTCTAGCACGCTAGGTCCTAATAGTCAGGACCATTAAGTCTTAGGGACTATTGTGTTAGACTGGTGTATTGAATGGTCTACCACATTGCTCAGGAACGTAGAACCATCCCATAATTCCGTGATGCACAACAAGTTAAAACATAATTTATGTTCAAAGCACATGATTGAAATGAACACTAAACCGGTAAAACGTGTATGTGATATTAAATGTAAATGAGTTTAATATAAAAGCATACAAATTTAGCTTCTTTTTCAATGTAAATTCCCACCAAATAAAAATGTTCTTTTAGAGCAGTGGCTCACAACCTTTCTAATGCCGCGACCCTTTAATAAAGTTCCTCATGTTGTGGTGACCCACAACCACAAAATTATTTTCGTTGCTATTTCATAACTTTAGAGTTTTCCTTTTTTCTGAAGGTCTTACGCGACCCAGTCTATGTCTGTACACTGAACCAGTCTATGTACATGTACACTGAACCAGTCTATGTACATGTACACTGAACCAGTCTCTGTCTGTACACTGAACCAGTCTATGTACACTGAACCAGTCTCCGTCCGTACACTGAACCAGTCTATGTACACTGAACCGCTGTTCTAGAGGCATATCCCCGTGGGCACACCTAGCGCCATTTCACATCTAACTGTATGATATCGTGTCGTTATTGGACAAAGATCTATCGTCAAAAAAATAAATGTTTACTTATTTTGACCCGGATAACTTTTTTTCTAATGATAAAAGTTGAATCTGTATAGGTAAGCATTTGTTTAGTTCACAAAGATGGCGATCCGTTAAAAAAAAAAGTTGTATGGATATCAAACCTCCGAGAAGAGTTGCTTTGGTAGTATCCGATTATCCGATGTTAGTATGACACGACGCGGTGTCACGACTTTACGATGACAATGGGAACACGCAACCTTTTGGCATAGGAATTATGTCAATTTATATTTTTCTTCGTTATTCTTTTTTTTACATTTCCTTTTAATCTCTAATCCAAATTGTTTGATTACTATCACAGCCATCAGCGTCCTGTTAATATGGCCGCCATCAGTGTCCTGTTACTATGGCCGCCATCAGTGTCTGATTACTATGGCCGCCATCAATGTCTGATTACTATGGCCGCCATCAACGTCTGATTACTATGGCCGCCATCAACGCCTGATTACTATGGCCGCCATCAATGTCTGATTACTATGGCCGCCATCAATGTCTGATTACTATGGCCGCCATCAACGTCTGATTACTATTGCCGCAATCAATGTTTGATTACTATGGCCACGTTCAACGTCTGATTAGTATGGCCGCCATCAGCAATCTGATTACTATGGCCGCCATCAATGTTTGATTACTATGGCCGCCATCAATGTCTGATTACTATGGCCGCAATCAACGTCTGATTACTATGGCCGCCATCAATGTCTGATTACTATGGCCGCCATCAACGTCTGATTACTATGGCCGCCATCAACGTCTGATTAATATGACTGCAATCAACGTCTGATTAATATGGCCGCCATCAATGTCTGATTACTATGGCCGCCATCAATGTCTGATTACTATGGCCGCCATCAACGTCTGATTACTATGGCCGCCATCAATGTCTGATTACTATGGCCGCCATCAATGTCTGATTACTATGGCCGCAATCAATGTCTGATTACTATGGCTGCAATCAACGTCTGATTACTATGGCCGCCATCAACGTCTAATTACTATGGCCGCCATTAACGTCTAATTACTATGGCCGCCATTAGAGTCTGATTTATTTCTAAATTTTGCTTCAACCTGAACCCATTCCTCGCCAAATTAAACTGATATGTCGGATAGATTTTTCTATCACTGGTCATAGATGTCATCTACAAGAAGATCTTTCCAATGTCCTATCACTGGTCATAGATGTCATCTACAAGAAGATCTTTACAATTTCCTATCACTGGTCATAGATGTCATCTACAAGAAGATCTTGCCAATATCCTATCATTGGTCATAGATGTCAACTACAAGAAGATCTTGCCAATGTCCTACCACTGGTCATAGATGTCATCTACAAGAAGATCTTTCCAATGTCCTATCACTGGTCATAGATGTCAACTACAAGAAGATCTTGCCAATGTCCTACCACTGGTCATAGATGTCATCTACAAGAAGATCTTTCCAATGTCCTATCACTGGTCATAGATGTCATCTACAAGAAGATCTTTCCAATGTCCTATCAGTGGTCATAGATGTCATCTACAAGAAGATCTTGCCAATATCCTATCATTGGTCATAGATGTCAACTACAAGAAGATCTTGCCAATGTCCTACCACTGGTCATAGATGTCATCTACAAGAAGATCTTTCCAATGTCCTATCACTGGTCATAGATGTCATCTACAAGAAGATCTTTCCAATGTCCTATCACTGGTCATAGATGTCATCTACAAGAAGATTTTTCCAATGTCACAGGAGTGCTCCATTAGAAAGTCTTACAAAACTGGTGTAAAATATCCTCTTCCGTGTCCTATCCCTTGGTCCTATCACGAGCTTGCCAAAGTTTGCCTTTAGCGTGTCTGCGTCATTACCTTAAACCAAAGATTTAAAAATGTAGTGCAAGGTTCCCGTTAATCCAATCAATATTCAGGCGAGCTGCTGAAATCGTATATCGTCTGCTAAGACCGGACCCGCTGAGAAAGATGGATGCGAAAATTAATAGTAAGAGGACGGAACTTTTTGTCCGGTTTACTTTTAGCCGTTCCCATCATACAGCTAGAAATATCCAGGCCAAACGGGCAATATTTCATCGCTTGTGTGCAGTTCCTTACGAAGACAAAATGGCTACACCGGAAAGCTTCAATCTAGCGTCCCCATCAAACGTAGGCTTTGAGAACAAATAGTAAAGTGTGCAATAAAACAAACTCTAAGAATCAAAAACAGTTGAAGTGTCAAGTAAGAACAGTTGAAGTGTCAAGTAAAAACATTTGAAGTGTCTATTAAGAACAGTTGACGTGTCAAGTAAAGACATTTGAACTGTCAAGTAAGAACATTTGAAGTGTCGAGTAAAAATAGTTCGATCACTAATTTCCAATTCGCTGTTTTGCCATGGCAAATTCTGCAATCCTCTCATTATGCAATCACTGCCTTGATAAATTTTGCAGGGCCTCCTTGAGGGATTTTGCACTCCCCTTCTTGCACTCCCCTTCTTGCCTTCCCCTTCTAGCACTCCCTTGTCAATGGGATTTTGATCATCAACTATGAGTATTTCCTCACACAACTCAACGCTAGTGTATAAAACAGCACTGTCACATTATAGTATATTAAACACAACTGTCACATAATAGTATATAACACACAACTGTCACATAATAGTATATAAAACAGGACTGTTACATAATAGTATATTAAACACGACGACTGTCACACGCTGGTATATAAAACAGGACTGTCACACGCTGGTATCTTAAACAGGACTGTCACACGCTGGTATATAAATCAGAACTGTCACACGCTAGTATATAAAACAGGACTGTCACGTGATAGTATATTAAACAGGGCTGTCACGTGATAGTATATTAAACAGGGCTGTCCCACGCTGTTATATCAATCAACGGTCCGAGTTCATCTCAGACTTGTGAACTGGAATTTAATCCCCAGCTAAAGCCAAGACAAGCTAAAACCAATCTCAGCATCCCGTGTGGATGGGATCATTGGATGACAACTCAACTTTGGATGACACCTCAACTTAGAGATGGAAAACTCTGAATTCAAACCCGGAGGCAATTGTTGCAACGTGGCTAAAAAAATTATAATCAAAGTGAAACACACAAAAACATTAATGGCCATCTATTTCCAGTCTTCTTGATTATGTCTTGCCATTAAAAGAAAAAATATACAAGGTCGAGATAGTGATGTTGACGTATTGAGCAACCCTCCCTCTCATTGAACAAATTACAGCTCAAGTCGAGGCTACCACTCAAGTCGAGGCTACCACTCAAGTCAAGGCTACTACTCAAGTCGAGGCTACCACTCAAGTCAAGGCTACCACTCAAGTCGAGGCTACCACTCAAGTCGAGGCTACCACTCAAGTCGAGGCTACCACTCAAGTCGAGGCTACTATTCAAGTCGAGGCTACCACTCAAGTCGAGGCTACAACTCAAGTCGAGGCTACCACTAAAGTCGAGGCTACCACTCAAATCGAGGCTACCACTCAAGTCGAGGCTACCACTCAAGTCGAGGCTACCACTCAAGTCGAGGCTACCACTCAAGTCCAGGCTACCACTCAAGTCGAGGCTACAACTCAAGTCGAGGCTACCACTAAAGTCGAGGCTACCACTCAAATCAAGGCTACCACTCAAGTCGAGGCTACCACTCAAGTCGAGGCTACCACTCAAGTCGAGGCTACCACTCAAGTCGAGGCTACCACTCAAGTCGAGGCTACCACTCAAGTCGAGGCTACTACTCAATTCGAGGCTACTACTCAAGTCGAGGCTTTACTCAAGTCGAGGCTACTACTCAAGTCGAGGCTACTACTCAAGTCGAGGCTGCTACTCAAGTCGAGGCCATGGTCATCTTGGCACGCGAAGGGCGAACATTAGTACTAAAAATAGCAGGACTGTCACATTATAGCATATTCAACAGGGCTGTTACACTCTAGTTTATTAAACGGGGATGTCACACTATACGCATCAATTTGGCTGTCCACTTTCAGATGTTTAGTTAATCATGTTAACCTCATTTTGAAAAGAACACATCTTCCACCACCTGAGCATTTCAGTTTCTCGTAAACAAAATTGTTGTCAGCGATGGCTGTCATGTGTTAAGTCAGAATGAGATAGTGTTACGTTATATAGGATATGGGAAGCAATGAGATAGTGTTAAGATGTATTGGTTATGTTAGCAAATGAGACGGCGTTAAATTATATATGATATGAGAACCAATGAGATAGTTTAGGTTGCATAGGATATTTTAACAATGAGATAGTGTTAAGATATATAGGATATGTGAACCAATGAGATATTGTTAAGATATATAGGATACTGCAACCATTGAGAAAGTGTTAAGATATATAGGATATTGAAACCAATGAGATAGTGTTAAGATATATAGGATATGTGAACCAATGAGATATTGTTAAGATATATAGGATATGTGAACCATTGAGAAAGTGTTAAGATATATAGGATATGGGAACCAATGAGATAACGTTAAGATATATAGGATATTGGAAACAATTAGATAGTGTTAAGATATATAGGATATGGGGAACCAATACGTCTATTTATGTTTTAGTGTGTGCGTACAACACAAAACAGCACATTCTAAACAAATTCACAACGGTGCATTACATCCTAATACGTCCACAAAAGTGTATCACATTTCAAGGCATCCAAAAAATATGCACCACATTCTAAACATATTCACAACAGAGCATCAAGCTACGCTTTGCACAACGGTTCGAAAAACTGTTCTAAGAAATGTAAGAGTAAAAGAAACAACATCCCCTTAAGGCAGCGGTTCTAAGCCTGTGGGTCGCGACCCCTTGGGGCCGAACGACCCCTTCCCAGGGGTCGCCTAAGACCTTTGAAAACACATGCACTCTACAGTTATGAAGTAGCAACGAAAATAATTTTGTGCTTGCGGGTCGCCACAGCTTAATGAACTGTATTAAAGGGTCGTGGCAGAAGGTTGAGAACCACTGCCTTAAGGCGATAGATGAAAATACTCCAGTGATGTCATTGTTCTTATCGTTTGGGTTTGGGGGGGGGGGGGGTAGGTGTCCACAAACTGCCAAGTGAAATAGGCGACTTTTGAAATGTTATCTGTGCAAGTTATCACAAAGCGGATGTGAAAATATGTACTATAAATAATATGGAAACACAACAAGAAATTTGGTTACGGCTCATAAAATGATTCCACTCTCGTCTGCAGATACAAGGCTCTTGTTTTGTCAGGAACAATACCGCCCCCTCTCAAGGAACTCTACGTGCCGGGGGGGATTCCCCCAACTGCGCCCAGCGAGGGAGTTTATCCATTCGGTTTTACCACTGACCCCGGCCCTATTCGAAATGACCCTGAACCTCTTCCAGAGTATGGCTTCAACATGGACAGCTTCAGACGACAAATAGCTTCTTGTTATCACAGGCACGGTTTCATCGAGGATCAGCAGAGCAGACAAATCTACGGCCCCGAATCTCCTTGTGACCAGGGCAGTAGGGAGATTTCTCTTAGAGGGATATGTGGCATGGACTCCCACGGTAGGAAAGTGTTCAGGGAAGACGACTCACATCACTACGGGCCTCTTGGTGGCAGTGAAGAGGACCATGGAGTTTCACCTTGGTGCAAACCAGACTATCATCCTGGTACTCACAGTGACTACAGGTCTTCGCCTTTCAAGGAAAAGGACCACGATTTCAACAGAGGACTTCCCGGGCAGGAAACAGACTACTTGGCAATTCGTCGGAGAATAAAGGGATTTAAGAAAGACCGTCACGCAGAAATGGACCCCAAGGAGAGACGTCACAGTGGAGAGGACCGCACGAAACTTAAAAGTGGAGAGGATGGCAAGGATCGTCATAGTGGAGAGGACGGCAAGGAGCGTCATAGTGGAGAGGACGGCAAGGAACGTCATAGTGGAGAGGACGGCAAGGAACGTCATAGTGGAGAGGACGGCAAGGAACGTCATAGTGGAGAGGACCGCATTGAACTTCATCGCACAGGAAAGGAGAGCAAGGGGCATTCTAAGCGAGGAAAAGACCCCAAGGTACGCCGTAGTGGAGAGGTTCACAAGGAGCGTCACGGTGGAGAGGGCAGAAAGGAACGCCATGGTGGAGAGGTTCACAAGGAGCGTCATGGTGGAGAGGGCAGAAAGGAACGCCATGGTGGAGAGGTTCACAAGGAGCGTCATGGTGGAGAGGGCAGAAAGGAAAGCCATGGTGGAGAGGTTCACAAGGAGCGTCATGGTGGAGGGGGCAGAAAGGAACGCCATGGTGGAGAGGTTCACAAGGAGCGTCATGGTGGAGAGGGCAGAAAGGAAAGCCATGGTGGAGAGGTTCACAAGGAGCGTCATGGTGGAGGGGGCAGAAAGGAACGCCATGGTGGAGAGGTTCACAAAGTAAGACGTCACAGTGTAGAAGATCCTCACCACCAGACAGAGAGACGCGACTCAAAGACTAACCCAGACATCGACGCCATGCAGCTAGCCAAAAACCTCAGAAAACAGGTTTCTTTTACCGGACTGCACGTCGACCAGTCAAACATGACAGCAAAGGCGGATAAAGACGTTAAGAAGAAGAAGAAGAAGAAACGTGAAAAGGGCGACAAGAGCCAGGAACGTGACAGAAAGGCATCCAAAGGAAGGCAATCCATTGACCTCAATGAGATCATTCAGCCCTTCGATGATGTAAGTGCAGATGACCCGACGAGTAAAGGGACCTCCATGGAGGACCTTGTGGACGAGAACCCTGGCGTTAACAACAACGCCATGAAAGGCAAAATTATGGGTGTGATTGGGGAGAATGAACCAGTCAAAGTCAAAGGCCAATGCACTTTTAGGTCGTTCTCATCTCAGCCACGTGATGAAAAAGGTTTTCAAGGTAAGAAGACACGCATGAAAATTAATTTTTAAAAAAAACGCACACCATGCCATACAATCACACACAAGGTCACACAATCACACACCGCGACAAACTAGCACACCACGCCACACAATCACACACCACGACACACTATCACACATCTCGAGACACTAGCACACATCTCGAGACACTAGCACACATCTCGAGACACTAGCACACATCTGGACACTAACAGACATCACGACACACTAGAACACATCATCACACACTGGCACACATCACTTCATACCAGCGCACACGTGCCGACACTAGCACTCACCACGATACACTAAGACTCACCACAACTCACCAGTACATTCAACACGTTAAACTAGCACGCAGCCACTACACATCACCAAACACCATATTACCATATTGTGTTCAATGGATCCTTGTCTTGTTTGATAACTGCCCGATGTTGTGTTATACACTGTTGAAGTGATGTTGTTGTCTCTGATGTTAATTAATACAGTGACATTTTTTACTGTGATGTTATTTAATACAGTGATGTTTTTGACTGTGATGTTAATTAATACAGTGATGTTTTTGACTGTGATGTTAATTAATACTGTGATGTTATTGACTGTGATGTTAATTAATACAGTGATGTTATTGACTGTGGTGATATTTAATACAGTGATGTTTTTGCAGATATTGAGTTCCTAGATATCTATAGAGATGCATCATTTTCCGAAGAGTCCCCCAACGACGACATCTCATTATCGCCACCCCAGAAATATTCTACAGAACCGGCGCCACGTCAAAGGGCGCGCAGCCGGGCTAAACTGCTCGCAGAAAACATGCTGAGGCACGGCCGAGATTCCCGAGCGATTCCGCCGTCTGCTACAGCACACTTGGGGTACAGAGCAAAGACTTGTCCTGGACTGTCACGCAGGAAGGGTCACAGAATCGAGCAGCGTAGCAGAAGCTTGAGTCTACGTTCTGGCAGTTTGATATGATGGTGAACAGACAGGAACTTTAGAAAATCAAGTCTCAGTCTGGCAAATCAGTTCATGTCTCAGTGTGACAAATCTGTCATGACTTTAAACACACACAAAACGTTTTTAATTGAATTAAATTTATTTGAGCATTTCTCCAATAAGCTACGTATTTACAGTTTGCACAAATATTTCACTTTTTTTACTTTGTACATAATTTTTACTCATTTTTTGTTTGCTGATAAAAAGCATTTTGTTGCCACGCCCCCTATTTTTTATGTTGCCACGCCCCCCCCCCCCCCAAATCTTGTTTATGTTGCATACAATAAAAACTTGGCACGAATTCTGCCTTTACTGTATTGATATGATAGCATATGATAATATGTGGATGATACAAACTTACAGCGTGAAACACGCCATATATTTAACACCTAATACATTTAACACACCATACATTTAACACCCCATACATTTAACACCCCATACATTTAACACCCCATACATTTAACACACCATACATTTAACACCCCATACATTTAACACCCCATACATTTAACACACCATACATTTAACACCCCATACATTTAACACACCATACATTTAACACCCCATACATTTAACACCCACATACCTTAAAACAGCCAACACACATACCTTGCAACGCCCCACATGCCATGCAACACCTCTCACACGATTTAACACCCCACATGTCATGTAAAACCCCCACATACCTTGTAACACTATGACACCGTGAAATACAAAAGCAAATAATTCTTAAGTAGCTACTCAGGGAATGTGTTAGTTCGTGTTATGTACTATGTTGATTTGGTATATATGAAAATAATATTAGATGATATCAGATTCTTTTATTGATCCAAATTTATGGAAATGTGTTTTCCAAAAAAATTGTGCATATTCATTTTTAAAATATGGATTGACATTCTGATCACAATAATAATTTGTTTTTAACTAAATCAATTTAAAAGTAAAACATTTGAAAGTATTTTTCAAGTGAAACGTTCAGGCCTAACTTCCTTAGTGACAATGTTGACTTAAGAGTGATCATTGGATTTATGGTATGGTATGGTATGGCATCTTTCCGTCTACGAGAGACGATAGATTTATCTTTTCTGATTGCAGCTCCTGGTGTGGCTAGTTAGACCGATCGTCGAGTGGCAGTCTCTTTTGCATGCCCCACGCACGAATGCGGTGGAGCAGTGTTTTCTGTCCTTTCTCTGCGCTCTCTTTACAGCTGCTTCCGCCCTGTAGAGCTCCTCGGGACGTAGTGATCCTTCCTTCACGATGCACCGCCATGTGGATCGATCCTCCGCCAGGTCCTCCCAATTTGAGATGTTGATGTTGGCCGCCTTCATGTCTCTTTTGCATATGTCTAAGTATCTGAGACGAGGCCGTCCAACTGACCTTTTCCCTGTCGCTAGCTCGCTGTGCAGCACGTCCTTAGGCATGCGACCAGGGGGGGGGGGGCGCTCTTACGGATTAGAGGATAATTTCTGTATCTTTCGATCGTTGCTTTGAGAAAGAGCGTTCATCCTGATCGAGCTGATCTTAAGTAAACAGATAAAGTTGGTGGGATGTATTAGGCAAATTTGTTTTCCAAGATAATTTAGTTCATGCGATATTTCTCGATTTCCTAAATAAGTCTCTTTAATCGGTTTACTCTGTCAGACGATCAATTCGAACACCAGCAAGTAAATACTAAAGTTTAGCAGGCTTCCAACTTTTGCACTGTAGAATACGTTAATAATGTGTTTGTTGACGCCAAAATTGGATCATTTTAAAAGATAGAAAAGTCTTTGATTGACTTTTTTAAAATTAGAATTTCGTCTTGTTGAAATATCGTTAGCTTATATTATTGGTGAAACCTAGGTACTTAAATGACATGACTAGCACTATATGGTGACATCTAGGTATTTAGATGAAATGTCTAGCACTATATGGTGACATCTGGTACTTAGATGAAATTACTAGCACTATATGGTGATATCTAGGTACTTAGATGAAATGACTAGCACTATATGGTGACATCTAGGTACTTAGATGAAATGACTAGCACTATATGGTGACATCTAGGTACTTAAATGAAATTACTAGCACTATATGGTGACATCTAGGTACTTAGATGAAATGACTAGCACTATATGGTGACATCTAGGTACTTAGATGAAATTACTAGCACTATATGGTGACATCTAGGTACTTAAATGAAATTACTAGCACTATATGGTGACATCTAGGTACTTAAATGAAATTATTGGCACTATATGGTGACATCTAGGTACTTAAATGAAATTATTGGCACTATATGGTGACATCTAGGTACTTAGATGACATGACTGTCTATATGGTGACATCTAGGTACTTAGATGACATGACTTGTCTATATGGTGACATCTAGGTACTTAGATGACATGACTTGTCTATATGGTGAAATTTTATTGGGAGAGATGCAACAGGAGCATTTCCCCAAACGAGAAATATTTCTTGTGTTTTTTCTGTATACATTAAGCTAAGAACAATTTTATCACACCAATGAATAAAGCTTGGATATAAGTTGCCCTGTGAACTTTGCCCTGTGAACTTTGCCCTGCGAACTTTGCCCTGTGAACTTTGCCCTTCAGATATAAGGTCGATTGTGTTATTATCAGGAGATTTAATGAAAGAAACGGAGTCGAACGGAATCTGATGATTATTGGTCTATAGTTTACAGAAGAAAGGACACGCCCTTGAAGTATTATTGATATATAGTGTACAGGGGAGAGGACACTGCCCACAGCTACACGTGCTATCGAGGTTTCACAAGCAAATTAAGATGGACACTTTGTACAGAAATGAAATCAACAATATTCCCAAGTACACTTCCTATTCATTCAACTTCAAGGTATATTATTAAGTTATTATTTATTCAATATATACTATTACTAAAGTATTATTTATGCTCAATCTATATCAGATTATTATTTATTCAAGGTATATTAGGTTATTACTTATTCAGTGTATACTAAGGCAACACTTGAGGCGACTACACTCGACACAATTGCGTCTATAGCCTCCTGTCGTCCAACCCCCAGTTCATAACACCATTGCTGAGTTACCCTTGCAACCAGTGAAGTATCCCCTTCAAAACCATGCACAGTAACATCGCGAACGCCTCTGAAACATAGGATCCAGAATAATCAATTCATTGATCGTGGGCCCTCAAAGTATAGAAGAAAAAGAAGAAGTTCAAACTATAGCAGATTATTATTCATTCGAGGTTTATATTATTCATTCAAATTCAAGGTATATTTAGTTATCATGCATCCCTGATAAATTCTCAAAATATCTCAAGGTCATACTAACCCAATAATATTAGCCGACGGGCGACCTGTAATTGATGAAACATTAAGCCAGGCGTATGATGACTTCATTTGTCTAACATAACTGGTGTTTCCTGCGTGATGGACAGCGGTTCTCAAAGAATAACTTCCTCTTCCTTCAACAATCCTTTTTTTAAAACCGTTCAGCTCCCACGAACTGCCTCTCAGACTGTTGACGCCAGCACTTGGTCCACGAGATCATTCTCTTAGAAACTCTCGTAAAGAACTTATCTCGCGAGATCTTGAATGTATGACAGGTGACAGTAAGAACACAACTTGCAGGACGATCCCTCTGAAACCTTTTTAGCTATTCATCAAGGCTGCACCTATTGGTACCCGGGTACCAATAGCCACTTCGATTCATCAATCATCAGGAAGACAGCTGTAAGACAATTATCCCATAGAGAAAAAAAACCAGTGGTTCTAAATCATTAGTGCATGCCGCCATGTGTGTGACAGATCCCCAAGAAGGAAAGATTTTAAGAGCAAGTTGTTATATTTAAATTTTAGTTTTTACTGCCGTCTCAATACGTTAAGGGGCTGTTTTGGTATTTGCCCTATTGTTGTAGCTACGGCACTAAGCCCCACCGAAACATTAGAATATGCCAGCAGCCATTTTGAAATAATTTTACCTTCCCTTACGAGCGTGGAATAAAAATCTGGGATTAGATGACAAAATCTTGAGGAAAGCCGCAACTTAATTGTGTTGTTCTTGAGGACTGGAACTAAATCACCGGGACGTCATTGTCCCCGTGAAATAGTGCATCAATCTCGTGTTGAGCAGAAGAGTTGCGTAGTAATCTGAGCATGCGTCTTCCTGAACCCAGCACCGACAAGCGGGCTTGGTCCTGCGACGGTGACGTTATCATCGTACCGTAGGGTTTGTTTTATCTCAATGGGGGTCGGGTTGGAGGCGGTCCAGGCTAGTTGGAGGCGGTCCAGGCTAGTTTGAGGCGGTCCACCAGACAAATGTCGTGTTGGAGGCGCCTGGTCAACTTCTGGACGTACTCCCCCCACAAAAAAGAAATAAGTGTATGTTTGATTTTGTATTATTGTTGCTTTTTTAAAATTATGTTTAGGGGGAGGTTCAAAATATAGCTTGACTTTGCACATCCCATATAATAATAATATTATTATTATACTTACAAAGGTTTTTACAATTTAGTTATTGACTAAATGACCAGTTTTAAAACACTTCTATAATATCTCTCTGTATAATATATATAAATATAGATAATTATTGTCAGGTTATTCATGTTATTACTTAGATAATTAATAAAGTGTAAAGAAACATTTTGATGCTACAGTTTGACTCTACAATTGACACCCAGTATTCTGCCAAAAGGGCATTGAGCTGAAATGAGCGGAAATATAATATCTTAACAAAAAGAAGAATTTACTCGTCACATTGAGTCTAATAATGAATGCTATCTACGGCTCGTGTCTGCTTGTAACTTCGGGTCACTCGATTACACACTAACTGAGAACCGTTCAAATCAATCGATACCCGGGTAACACCATAACACTGAGAACCGTTCGAATCAACCAATCCCTGGGACGTTACTACAGTTAAGAAAGATAAACAATGTTTTGTGATCTAACAATGTACTTTCTGATTTTCTGATTCCATGTGATACATCTACATTGTACTATCAAATTTGAAGACTGTGGGGGGGGGGGGGGGGGAGAGAATCACCTGAAAAATGTCTCTGGGGTGGTCCGAAAATCGTTATATTGTGACTCTTGTGATGAGTTCTTTGTTTATTGGACCATCTATCATTTGAGAAATACGCATTCTATATATAATAGCACCTTACCGACAGATAGAGTTTGCTTCATTGATTCAAAAGCAGTGACCACAAGGGGCCGTATATTATTATGGGTCCCAATTATACCCCGGCGCCTAGTCTTCTACTTCAGAGTTAATCCACGGTTCAAGCTATTGACATCTAAGGAAAGTTGTCGATGTTTATCCCAAGCGTCCCATCGTTATGCATCTCCATTGCTGAAAGCATTGCTGTACTAGGTTTATTACATGATACTGTCTGGCAGCATAGTGTGACATGCGACGCTGATAAGATACTTTCTTACAACATATTCTGACATGCCAGTTTGATAAGATACTATATCTGACAGGATCGTCTGACATTTGTCTCTCTCACATGAAGTTCAATGACAAATTACTCTCTGATGGGACACTCACTTACAATATGATATGATGACAGGACATTATGACAGAATGAAGTCAGACCAGCAGACAGTGATGAGGAAGTCAGACCAGCAGACAGTGATGAGGAAGTCAGACCAGCAGACAGTGATGAGGAAGTCAGACCAGCAGACAGTGATGAGGAAGTCAGACCAGCAGACAGTGATGAGGAAGTCAGACCAGCAGACAGGATGTCAGACCAGCAGACACGAAGACAGACTAGCAGTCACGAAGACAGACCAGCAGACAGGAAGACAGACCAGCAGACAAGATGACAGACCAGCAGACAGGAAGACAGACCAGCAGACAAGAAGACAGATCAGCAGGCAAGAAGACAGACCAGCAGACAAGAAGACAGATCAGCAGACAAGAAGACAGACCAGCAGTCACGAAGACAGACCAGCAGACAGGAAGACAGACCAGCAGACAAGAAGACAGACCAGCAGACAGGAAGACAGACCAGCAGACAAGAAGACAGATCAGCAGACACGAAAACAGACCAGCAGACAAGAAGACATATCAGCAGACAGGAAGACAGACCAGCAGACAAGAAGACAGACCAGCAGACAAGAAGACAGACCAGCAGACAAGAAGACAAGAAGACAGACCAGCAGACATGCAATCGACGACTAAACCATGATTAAGTCCCGAACCCACTTTAAGAAAAGAGGCAAGAGAAGATAGAGTACCTAAGAGAGATAACTCGCAGAAGTGGTCGTTGAAATAGAGGACATCCGTGATCCATCATTCTCAGAGGATTGGTTCCCCTGGAGAGCCTCGTCTCGGTTTACATTCTGCAAGAACAGAACAGAGTAGTTCTGCCGGCGAGCGGAGCTACGACAGATAACTCTTCCGTGCTCAAGAGTGAATTCACAGGAAATTATGCCGCTTGACTTTTTGCTTTTGTAATAGAAAAAAATGTTGGCGTTTTTGGGGGGAGTCTAGTATTAATATGTGACCTATTGAATGTGTGTACAAGACTTTCACACACAATACGAAATATCATTTGGATCACTTTCACTATTCCGTTTTCATCCTTCCACTTTAATTTTTCCACTTTAATCTTCCTTATTTAATTCTTGCACTTTAATTCTTGCACTTTAATTCTTGGACTTTAATTCTTGCACTTTAATTCTTGCACTTTAATAAGTCTTGCAAATTTATTCTTCTTAAGTGACTGAAAGGGGTAAAAGAAAATTGCCGGATGATTGAACGATCACATTGTAACACCTGTGTCTGTTACCTGCCAACATTGTAGCACCTGTGTCTGTTACCTGCCAACATTGTAGCACCTGTGTCTGTCACCTGCCAACATTGTAACACCTGTGTCTGTTACCTACCAACATTGTAGCACCTGTGTCTGTCACCTGCCAACATTGTAACACCTGTGTCTGTCACCTGCCAACATTGTAACACCTGTGTCTGTCACCTGCCAACACTGTAACACCTGTGTCTGTTACCAGCCGTCACATTTAATGGTATTTCCAAAACAAGAAACACAAAACAATTAACCAATTTCTGTATATTGTTTTTTTAGAAAACCCTTGCTGGACTTAATCTCCTGACAACCAATCATTGTAACAATCATTGTAACAATTTCATCTCTCCCTGAATGCAAACTGGTGACTGACAGTGCTGAAAGATCCTAAATGAGCACGTCTTCACCCAGCCATACACACGACATATCGCCGAAGAAATGATTTGATTTTTCCGAGAGCTTTGATTAACGCACGCCATCCGTCACGCAGACGACAGTCATCAGATTATGACCTGTTTCTTAACGGACAATAGTTATTGGAAATACCACACCACCCCCCACCCCTTCCCCCCACCCCATTTAAATTCAATTATTCCATTTGTATGTCTTTTGTCCAAAAAGATAGTTTGTATGTTTTTTTTAAAAGTCAAGTTTCTCCTACGCAATGCTAACATGACTTTTGTTGACTGTAGTCAGTTCTTCATCGATGATATTGACAAACTTTAATTGGTGTTTTGCGCATGAGGGCTGTGAGTTAAAATGAAACGTTGCTGAACTGCAAACAAACAAACCAACGGATTTGAAGTTAGGTCTGGATTTGTGGATAATTTAAGATGTTTTTGGGGACCTAGCCTCGGTTGGAACCAAGAGAAAAGTCTCGCGGGGAATTAACTGAGCAATCATGCAGATACTTAAAGCTTCCAGCTGGTCAGAAAGTTAAAGTGAGAGTTATAGAATTTGGTTCAAAAGCCAATCGACTGAGAGTAGAACAGAGTGTAGTTTTGTAGTGGAGAACTTCTTTACACTAACTGGTAGAACATAGTCACACTAACTGGTAGGACATAGCCACACTAAATGGCAGGACATAGTCACACTAACTGGTAGAACATAGTCACACTAACTGGTAGGCCATAGTCACACTAACTGGTAGGACATAGTCACACTAACTGGTAGGACATAGTCACACTAACTGGTAGGCCATAGTCACACTAACTGGTAGAGATTATATATATAGTTGTGTTTTTATCACAACCCGTGGCTGTCTCATCATTGACACTGAACCAATTGTTCTTCAACTTTTACATCTTACATGTTACATCCTACATGTTACATCCTACATGTTACATCTTACATGTTACATCATACATGTTAAATCTTACATGTTACATCCTACATGTTACATCTTACATATTACATCCTACATGTTACATCCTACATGTTACATCCTACATGTTACATCATACATGTTACATCCTACATGTTACATCTTACATGTTACATCCTACATGTTACATCATACATGTTACATCCTACATGTTACATCTTACGTGTTACATCATACATGTTACATCCTAGATGTTCCATCCTACATGTTACATCCTACATGTTCCATCCTACATGTTACATTCTACATGTTTGTTTTAAGGGTGTTTGATGTTATATACAATATTGAAATTATTCAATAAATAGTGGAACGAAAGATGTGATTCAATCATTTGAATTATTAAATGGCTGGATTAATTTATACAATATATTTAATACAGTGGGGTAGCTAGGGAGTGCAAGGGTGTCGACCGCACCGGATGACACAATCTAAGGAGGGGGGTGACACCAAATAGAAACATTGCATATTTACAGAGCACACGCTGCTCAGTCTACCGGAATTTCTTAAAAGTATAACCGATCACATGTACATTTTCCACTCACGTCACCAATCCAAATGCGTGGTTTATTAAAAGTTCAACGCGGGTGCGTCAGAAATGAGGTGACCCGATAATTAGGTCAGAAAAACATCATTTTGTCCATGATTCAACGCCGATTGAAATGTTTGGTAACTTTCGTAAAGGACAGAGTACTATATTTATCTGAATTCTCAGAAATAAAGCTCTCCATTGATAACAAATACGTTGTTCTTCGATACATGAATCGTATCGGTAAAAATTTAAAATATTTACCCATTTATAGGGCTAACAAAATCATACATATACAAACTTTTCTAATATCTTTTGCGAATCAATTTATATTAATAATTTTTAATGGATTTTAAAAGCCCAGACACACTCAAAAGTAAGTATTGTTGCATTTTCTTCACTAGCGTCGCCCCATAACATTTGAACACGATCGCCATACAGCACATAAACCACTGTTGTGTTAGTAGAATTCTCACCACTCAACAGATTGACCAGTGCTCGAATCCGGAGGATGCCAGCCCCCCCCCCCTCCCACTATTCTCTTTCTTTAACACGTGTCCACTTATGAGCTATTATGTTTATGTGAGGCATCAAATTGTGTAAAGAGTTATTTTAAAAAATATACGTCACTTATACATTTGAAATGTCGTGCGCCCCCCCCCCCCCCCCCCCCCCAAAAAAAAAATAGGAACGATTATAAACAAACTATATTTTGACATTTGGACACGTCATTAATTATTCTTCCAATAATAACATCGGTCACGCGTCTCGTGTCTCGTGTCACGTGTGCTATACTTAATTAACCTTTACCGCGGAACGTGGGGGTGGGGGGGGGGGGGGTCCTCATTCTTGAGAGCTACCAATCTGCCTGTCTTCCATTACTGATTTTATGGACGCATCATGCCAGATAAGACTCACGTTTTCTTCTCGGCGTTGGGAAATATTTCAATAAGCGTGGAGAAGCTGAGACAATGTTTCATTTTCTTCTTATGGGGGGGGGGGGGGGGGTTCATTCGGTGCACTAGTAGCTAGTTGTTGTCTTGTAAAAGGCCGCGCGAAAACTAATTTAAGACTGGCGTGTCTCACTGTGAGCGGGAAAAAAAATAGAGCCAATTTCATTCAGTGCACAGTAAAGTCAGGAAATTACCGCCGAGCTATAATCCTAAGCGAGAACTTGGAAAATATTACCACAGAGGTTGATGTTCTGTGGACATTACATGTAGAAGAGTTTGTCGTTCAGTTCTCAGCAGGGGTAGGGAAAGGGAACACAAAGACAGTAGGATAGAGATTCCCCAAGTATCTCTAGTTACGTCACCCGTGAAGAAAACAGCTTTCTAAAGGCGCCCTATGTCCAATTTTAGCATGTGCACTGCGAAAAAGCCAATTGTTTGTAGCAATACCACTTTCACCGTAATATATTTTGTAACAATAACACTTTCACTGTAATATAGCATGTAACAATAACACTTTCACTGTAATATAGCATGTAACAATAACACTTTCACTGTTATATAGCTTGTAACAATAACACTTTCACTGTTATATAGCTTGTAACAATAACACTTTCACTGTTATATAGCTTGTAACAATAACACTTTCACTGTTATATAGCTTGTAACAATAACACGTTCACTGTTATATAGCTTGTAACAATAACACTTTCACTGTTATATAGCTTGTAACAATAACACTTTCACTGTTATATAGCATGTGACAATAACCCAGTCACCGTAATGTAAAAAAGATACCCATTTTCGAGAGGAGAAACATATTTTTTTTTAAAGACTTCTCTTGAATTAATAACAAAATTATTTAGTTCCAACAGTGTCTCAAAACTAATTGAACTATAAGTCATCTTTTATATGCCAACACTGAGAACCAAAGAATTTTTTATATGTCAAAACTGAGTATCAATGACATCTTTTATACACCGCCACTTAGTATCAATGACATATTTTATACACCGCCACTTAGTATCAATGACATATTTTATACACCGCCATTTAGTATCAATGACATCTTTTATACACCGCCACTGAGTATCAATGACATCTTTTATACATCGCCACTTAATATCAATGACATATTTTATACACCGCCACTTAGTATCAATGATATCTTTTATACACCGCCACTTAGTATCAATGACATATTTTATACACCGCCATTTAGTATCAATGACATCTTTTATACACCGCCACTTAGTATCAATGATATCTTTTATACACCGCCACTTAGTATCAATGACATATTTTATACACCGCCACTTAGTATCAATGACATCTTATTGATTCGTGAACACGTTGATCACGTAAGCCCCCAAAGTACCCACCTATGGCGTAATTTAAAAATGGACCAAATTAAGCCCATTTTTATTTGTAAATCAAAGTTCGTACCTATTTTTATTTATTTATTTATTCTTCTTTTTTTATTTTTCAAAAAAAATGTGAAGGAAGAAAAAAGAAAAAAAAAAGGGGGGGGGGGGTGGTATTAGGGAAGAGAGCGAAAGGCTTAAGGAAAGGGTTGTATATCTGGTCAAGACGACAAGATTGAGGGAGAGTATCTCACAGATGTCCTTGGTTCGGGCACCTTAACATGATGCACCCTTATACTTCAATAAAACACAAAAATAGCCACTCAATTTCTTGGACTCCCCCAATGCCCCTCCCTTTTTCCCACACAGACTCAATCCGCGCCGATGTCTTACGACACAAGACCGTCGGCGACACTGTTCTACTCAGGGTGCCTGGGCCGCCCGTCAAGGATTACACCGTGGTGCGCGCGCCGCCTTGTCTCACCAACATAGCTGCCCACCATCGATGACAAGGGTGAGCTACCGTGTGCACAAATCCGCTCTTCCCCACTTCTCTCAAAGGAAGTATGGAGCGAGGCCGTGAATCAGAGCAAGATTGACTGACCATGTCCAGCCAAGTATAAATGTCCCAGTCCCAGGCTCCAGGTATGGAAAACGTTTGCTCTAGGTCAGTGGACACTTTAAACGACACTTAATGTGTGTATTTAAGATATTTTTTACCACATTAGAGATCTATACGACTAAAGTACGAATTGTGAATGCCTTATTTTTAAAAAAAAAAAAAAACTTCCGAAGCGTATCGTACAAGTCAAATGTGCCGGGATTTTTTTTCTTTTGCTGCACATTTTGCCGATAAGAATATATGGTGTCAAACGTGGCACGGGTGTCAAATGTGGCACTGATGTCAAACGGGACACGGGTGTCAAACGTGGCACGGGTGTCAAACGTGGCACGGGTGTCAAACGTGGCACGGGTGTCAAACATGGCACGGGTGTCAAACGGGACACGGGTGTCAAACGTGGCACGGGTGTCAAACGTGGCACGGGTGTCAAACGTGGCACGGGTGTCCAACGTGGCACTGGTGTCAAAATTTCTTTTCAACGTGGTGCACATGGTTCATCTTCAAATAAGTGTGTGTGTGGGGGGGGGGCGGGATTGAAGTGTCCTATTCAGTGTTTAAGCTCTCATCTTTTTCTTTTTTTATATTAGGTTTGGACATATATCTAGTTTTGGTCATCTATCTGCTACTGTTAGGACACAATTCTAGTTTTGGTCATCTATCTGCTACTGTTAGGACACAATTCTAGTATTGGTCATCTATCTGCTACTGTTAGGACACAATTCTAGTTTTGGTCATCTATCTGCTACTGTTAGGACACAATTCTAGTTTTGGTCATTTATCTGCTACTGTTAGGACACAATTCTAGTTTTGGTCATCTATCTGCTACTGTTAGGACACAATTCTAGTTTTGGTCATCTATCTGCTACTGTTAGGACACAATTCTAGTTTTGGTCATCTATCTGCTACTGTTAGGACACAATTCTAGTTTTGGTCATATATCTGCTACTGTTAGGACACAATTCTAGTTTTGGTCATCTATCTGCTACTGTTAGGACACAATTCTAGTTTTGGTCATCTATCTGCTACTGTTAGGACACAATTCTAGTTTTGGTCATCTATCTGCTACTGTTAGGACACAATTCTAGTTTTGGTCATCTATCTGCTACTGTTAGGACACAATTCTAGTTTTGGTCATCTATCTGCTACTGTTAGGACACAATTCTAGTTTTGGTCATCTATCTGCTACTGTCCTACAAATTCTGCTTGCGCATATCGGCATCTAAATGATAGACCGTTTCATACAATCTACTGCCCAACTCATACAATCTACTACACAATTTATACAATGTACTGCACAACTCATACAATCAACTGCACAACTCATACAATCTACTGCACAGCTCATACAATCTACTGCACAGCTCATACAATCTACTGCACAGCTCATACAATCTACTGCACAGCTCATACAATCAACTGCACAGCTCATACAATCTACTGCACAGCTCATACAATCTACTGCACAGCTCATACAATCTACTGCACAGCTCATACAATCAACTGCACAACTCATACAATCAACTGCACAGCTCATACAATCTACTGCACAGCTCATACAATCTACTGCACAGCTCATACAATCTACTGCACAGCTCATACAATCTACTGCACAGCTCATACAATCTACTGCACAGCTCATACAATCAACTGCACAACTCATACAATCAACTGCACAGCTCATACAATCTACTGCACAGCTCATACAATCAACTGCACAGCTCATACAATCTACTGCACAGCTCATACAATCTACTGCACAGCTCATACAATCAACTGCACAGCTCATACAATCTACTGCACAGCTCATACAATCTACTGCACAGCTCATACAATCAACTGCACAGCTCATACAATCTACTGCACAGCTCATACAATCTACTGCACAGCTCATACAATCTACTGCACAGCTCATACAATCTACTGCACAGCTCATACAATCTACTGCACAGCTCATACAATCTTCTCCATAAATGCCCATACATTTTTGAGTCCCGAATCTTTTTAATATCAGCGAAGTGATGTGTGACCAATCACCAAATGTACAGGAGCAACATGATCCAGAAACGTTCATAGGACAAGTAAAACACATTGAACATAGATTTTTCTGTATAATTTATAACATAATTCATTATAATAGACTTATGATATATTTCATGATATGATATAAATTATAACTAGTTATTGCTAACCTCTTTTCCATTCTCAAAGTTTAATCTATGTTGTTGTATTGTATTTTTTGTTGTTGTTGTTTTCGATTTGTTGTAGTTGTTTGTTTGTTTGTTGTTGTTTTGGATTTTTGTTGGGTTTTTTGTGGGTTATTTAAGACACTGACTAATAATGAGAGCTGTTTGATGTTTAAGGGGCCATTCTACATAAATACATATCACGACCCAACTAAGCGACGCAATCTAAAACAACTCTGACGTATCTTTTCTACGCACTCAGTATTTTTGTTTAAGAATTTGTTCATCAGTGTAAAAAAATTGATTACAAGTGTTTGTCAGTGATTGCTAGTGTGATTGCTAGTGTGATTGCTAGTGTGATTGTCAGCTTGATGCTAGTGTGATTGCGAGTGTAATTTTTAGTGTGATTGCTATATATATATATATATAGTGCTATATATATATATATATATAGTGTGTGATTAAATGTGTGATTGCTAGTGGGATTGCTAGTATCGTTACTAGTGAGATGCTAGTGTGATTGCAAGTGTGATTGCTAGTGTGATTGCTAGTGTGATTGCTAGTGTTATTGCTAGTGTGTGGCTAGTGTGATTGCTAGTGTGATTGCTAGTGTGATGCTAGTGTGACTACTAGTGTGATGCCAGTGTGATTGCTAGTGTGATTACTAGCGTGATTGCTAGCGTGACTGCTAGTGTGATTTCTAGTGTGATGGCTAGTGTGACTACTAGTGTGATGCTAGTGTGACTACTAGTGTGATGCTAGTGTGATTGCTAGTGCGACTACTAGTGTGATGCTAGTGTGATTGCTAGTGCGACTACTAGTGTGATTGCTAGTGCGACTACTAGTGTGATGCTAGTGTGACTACTAGTGTGATGCTAGTGTGACTACTAGTGTGATTGCTAGTGTGATGCTAGTGTGACTGCTAGTGTGATGCTAGTGTGATTGCGAGTATGATTGCGAGTATGATTGCGAGTGTGATTGCTAGTGTGATGGCTAGTGTGACTACTAGTGTGATGCTAGTGTGACTACTAGTGTGATTACTAGTGTGATGCTAGTGTGATTACTAGTATGATGCTAGTGTGATTGCGAGTATGATTGCGAGTGTGATTGCTAGCGTGATTGCTAGCGTGATTGCTAGTGTGATTGCTAGTGTGATTGCTAGCGTGATTGCTAGCGTGATTGCTAGTGTGATTACTAGTGAGATGCTAGTGTGAATACTAGTGTGATTGCTAGCGTGATTGCTAGTGTGATTGCTAGTGTGATTGCTATTGTGATTGCAAGTGTGATTGCTAGAGTGCCCATTTCTTTCTTTTGACCAGAAACGTATATTTTATCTATGGACTTGTTCTGTCCCTGGACAGTTGACTTCAATTGGTTGGTAATAGCTTCCATTTAATCCAATAAATTAATCCTTTAGGGAATGAAACACTCAAGAATGGAGAGCTCCGTCGTAAACTCAACATCTCAAACGAATGGCGAGTCATCACTCTTACACTGCATCTCAATAAATGTCATGAGACCATTGCTCTACTACTGTCCCTTTAAATAAGTAACACAAAGCACACCCTCCCTTTAACATCTGTCATCACACCCCCCCACACACACACACTTTTTTTTACATGAACTAACTACCATCCATGCTCTCATTTATCCTTGACTACCGTCCATGCTCTCATTTATCCTTGACTACCATCCATGCTCTCATTTATCCTTGACTACCATCCATGCTCTCATTTATCCTTGACTACCATCCATGCTCTCATTTATCCTTGACTACCGTCCATGCTCTCATTTATCCTTGACTACCATCCATGCTCTCATTTATCCTTGACTACCATCCATGCTCTCATTTATCCTTGACTACCGTCCATGCTCTCATTTATCCTTGACTACCATCCATGCTCTCATTTATCCTTGACTACCATCCATGCTCTCATTTATCCTTGACTACCGTCCATGCTCTCATTTATCCTTGACTACCGTCCATGCTCTCATTTATCCTTGACACAAACCAACGACCTATCACGTTATGGCTTAATGTGTAACCACCGCATATCCTTAGAGTCGTAACCTCATCCATAGATTTCTGATGAATGATGACATCAATTATTCAAGACCTTAGAATCTAAATGTTGGGCAACTATTGGAGGTATGAGATTTTTTTTATAACTATGAGAATAGTTCGTCAACTCTTAATGGGCACACAAAATAGCTCCCAGTGGCTTTGTTAAATAAATGACATTACATGCATCATGTTTCCCAGTAGGCCTTTTTCAAATACTTTTTTCTTGGTAAAACCGCTTTCAATATTTTCATATAAAAAAATGGGTTATTATACCAATCCCTTATCTTACGATTTAATTATCTGAGCGTTGTCAGTAATAACGAAGAATTCTGAATTAAGAATTCCTTATGGAGGTAGCATCAATTTATTTAACCTATGATAATGTTACTTAGGACTTAGAAGCTCATGGGTCTGTAGAAAACTCACCTGATGCATCTGTAGACAATTCACCTGATGGGTCTGTAGACAAATCACCTGAGTCTGCATACAACTCACCGGATGGGTCTGTAGACAAATCACCTGTGTACATCCGTGTGTATGTGTAAAATCCATGTCTATGTGTACACCCATGTCTATATATGTATCCGTGTGTCGGTGTACACTCATGTCTCTGTGTGCATTCGTGTATATGTGTATATCCGTGTCTATGTGAACAGCCGTGTATATAAGTGTACACCAATGTCTATGTGTACATCCCTATGTCTGTGTACATCCGTGTGTATATGACGCCCCAGGCAGTCATTGAATTCAACTAATATTAAGTCCCATTACAAATAAATAGATCTTTTTAAGTACCATTACAAATAAATGGATCTGTTTAAGCACCATTACAAATAAATGGATCTTTTTAAGCACCATTACAAATAAATGGACCTGTTTAAGTACCATTACAAATAAATGGATCTATTTAAGCACCATTACAAATAAATGGATCTGTTTAAGTACCATTACAAAAAAATGGACCTGTTTAAGTATCATAACAAATAAATGGATCTATTTAAGCACCATTACAAATAAATGGATCTGTTTAAGTACCATCACAAATAAATGGACCTGTTTATTAAGTACCATTACAAATAAATGGATCTGTAAAGTAACACTACAAATAAATGGATCTGTTTAATTACCATTACAAATAAATGGATCTGTTTAAGTACCATTACAAATAAATGGACCTGTTTATTAAGTACCATTACAAATAAATGGATCTGTTAAGTACCATTACAAATAAATGGACCTGTTTAAGTACCATTACAAATAAATGGACCTGTTTAAGTACCATTACAAATAAATACATAAAGTACGGCGATTGATAGGGAAAGGTGGAAATTATTGAGGTTAGTGTGGATAGGGTCAGTTAGGAGAGAGGCGAAAAGAGGATATGATGGGAGGCATGGTTTCAAAAGTGTGCATGGTGAGTTGGAGGTATGGTGGGTGGGAGGTATGGTGGGTGGTAGGGATGGTTGGTGGGAGATATAGTGGGTGGGTTGCATGGTGTTAAAAGTGTGCATGATGGATGGGAGGTATGTATCAAAACTGTGCATGATGGATGGGAGGTATGGTATCAAAACTGTGCATGATGGATTGGAGGTATGGTATCAAAACTGTGCATGGTGGGTGGGAGGTATGTTGGGTTGGAGGCTGTTTGGGGTATTGTATAATAGAAGATTGTGACGTTTTGGGGGGAAAGGGATTCGTGTGTGTAATGGATGGTTCGCCTAGTTAGTAGTGGTGAGTCGCGGAGGTTGAGGTCTGGGACATAGTGGAGGGTTGAAGGGAGCACGTCCTCTGTCCTACAGTGTCGATACCGATGTTCTAGAGGAGAACAAATTCATTTGATTAGGCTTAATGCACTAGAAACCTCCAATTGAAATGTGCTGTGTGTTAGAATCCACTTGGATGTTTGCCAGAAACAACTGATCAAATTGTGCTATTTGTCAGAGTCAAATGTTTGCCAGAAACAACTGATTGAAATGTGCAGTTTGTCAGAGTCCAAGTGGATGTTTTGCGGAAGCAACCGGAAATCAGATTAACTCTTCACAATTATGCTTCCGGGGTATACATTTAATAGCGAGCACTTGAGGCAGATCAATTTGAAACTAATCCAATCATGTGTATGCTCATTGATACCAGGATCTGGAATTTTACAAAATCTATTTCGCCTGCAGCAATGAGAAAATATGAACTTTCAAATAACAGTTTTGATCTCCTTCAATGTTTGTATAGTTGAAAAAATATCTTCCAATGTCTGTATGTTTTAGTTCAAAACATATATTTCAAAGTCTGTTTAGTTCAAAATATTTTTTACAATGTATGTATAGTTCTAAACATATCTTACAATGTATGTGTAGTTCAAAACATATCTTACAACGTATGCATTGTTCAAAACATATATTCCAATGTCTGTTTAGTTTAATATATATCTTCCAATGAATGTATAGTTCAAAACATATCTTCCAATGTATATATTTTTTTTTTAAAGCAGATCTTCCACAATTTGAATAGTTCAGAATTTACATATTCTCATCTTATGTTTGAATGATAAAGAACATCTTGGACATGGCCAGTAAAAAGTTGATAATATGTTCAGTTCTCTCTCTCTCTCTATATATATATATATATATATCTATATATATAATATAGGAATAAGCAATGTCATTGCGAGACAATTACATTCTGCTTTACATTTCGATGGTAAATAAAATGTGGGTTGTGGGTGGGGGGGGGGGGGGGCGGGCGGCACGTATGATTATCAATATCTCCAAACCCGATTATGCTGCAGATTTGAACGTCGGTGCGGATTTTATTTGTAAAAATAACCATATTTTATTTTAAATACGGCTGTGTAATTTATTTTCAAACATAGAATATGTAGTACATTGCATGTTAAAAGGTGGTGGGACATAAGAATATTATAGTAACATAGAATTAAAGCGTGCTGTGGAATAAAAGGTTTGAAATATTTGTGGGGGGGGGGGGGGCTGCAATTTTTCGATTCTGCTCCAGGCAGCACAAGATCGTCAACTGTAAAGATGGCGTATTTAATGAGTAAAGCAATATATCAAAGCCCAAATATGTTACACACCGGCAACTGGTTTGAAGCTGGTTTTAAAGCTAACATTATAATGAATATAACCTTGTTCCAAAACTACATTTCAAGGGGAGGGGAGAGGGTTGCTACATTATTATGTCGATGACTTTTTTATTAAAAAAATCCGATGATATTACAATCATGAAAAAGTGGTTTTAATTTTTTTTTTTTTTAATAAATAAAATGTGTGTTGAATTAAATATTTAAAAGAACAGCCATTTTGTTTTGTTTTGTTTACCGAAGCTTGTGTCCAGGGGGGTGAACAACGATTGGTTCTGATTTTCTTTAAAAATAAGACAAATATTTGTCTTACTGTTTGTATCAAAATACAGTTCATGGAGGAGTGCGAGTACATTTGTATGAGATTAATCATAGTTCTATTTTTTTAAACAAGGCTGTTAGAGACATGAACATTGGTTAAGAAATTCTTATTTAGATATAAAAAATTCTGTGTTTTATCTTTACAAACGATAATACAGTTCAAGAGCGCCTCATAATGTTTTAAGGAGATGATGGTTCGACCATGACGATGCTAAACACCGGCCTCTTGCCGGGGCTGAATCTGTCTGTGGATGCGCAGATGGCTGGTGGGGCCAATTCCGGCACGAAATGTTCTTGTGCGGAAGGTGCAGTGGATGGTTAGGTTCAGAGTGAACTCGGGTTGTTTTTGGTTGTTGTTGTTTTTTTGTCTTATGTGTTCTTCAGTAGCTGTCCTGTCAGCCTTATGTTGCAGTGAGCCCAGCAGCTGTCCTGTCAGCCTTATGTTGCAGTGAGCCCAGCAGCTGTCCTGTCAGCCTTATGTTGCAGTGAGCCCAGCAGCTGTCCTGTCAGCCTTATGTTGCAGTGAGCCCAGCAGCTGTCCTGTCAGCCTTATGTTGCAGTGAGCCCAGCAGCTGTTTTGTCAGCCTTATGCTGCAGTGAGCCCAGCAGCTGCTCTGTCAGCCTTATGTTGCAGTGAGCCCAGCAGCTGCTCTGTCAGCCTTATGTTGCAGTGAGCCCAGCAGCAGTCATGTCAGCCTTATGCTGCAGTGAGCCTTGTGTATGGAAGAGCGCCAGTGTTCTCTATTCATTGAAGATTGTTATTTAGATTATTTTATTTTTATTGTTTGAACTATGCCGGCAAAGATGATCAAGGCTTGAGGTAATAGCCTTGTATTTTGTTTAAAGTGTGGGAGAGCAGCGTATTTCGTCAGCCTCACTCTCTCGTCCTTATGACAAGACTTAGTCGAGACGACTGGGAATAGACACGGGTGTAGTGGATGACCAGCGGTTTTTCTTGTGTCTCACTGCGCTCTTCATGCGTTCCACTTCGTCACGTCATGCCGCCTACGGGACTACATCTCCGGGTTGCCACCCAAGGTTAACGAGTCCCATCCACCCGGTGCTGCTGCTGATGCTGTATGAGTTGCCATCCAGGGTTAACGAGTCCCATCCACCCGGTGCTGTTGCTGGTACTGTATGAGTTGCCATACAGGGTTAACGAGTCCCATCCATCCGGTGCTGGTGCTGATGCTGTATGAGTTGCCATCCAGGGTTAACGAGTCCCATCCACCCGGTGATTGTGCTAATGCTGTATGAGTTGCCATCCAAGGTTAACGAGTCCCATCCACCCGGTGATTGTGCTAATGCTGTATGAGTTGCCATCCAAGGTTAACGAGTCCCATCCACCCGGCGCTGGTGCTGATGCTGTATGAGTTGCCATGCAGGGTTAACGAGTCCCATCCACCCGGTGCTGGTGCTGTATGAGTTGACATCCAGGGTTAACGAGTCCCATCCACCCGGTGCTGGTACTGTATGAGTTGCCATCCAAAGTTAACGAGTCCCATCCACCCAGCGCTGGTGCTGATGCTGTATGAGTTGCCATCCAGGGTTAACGAGTCCCATCCACCCGGCGCAGGTGCTGGTGCTGGTGCTGTATGAGTTGCCATCCAAGGTTAACGAGTCCCATCCACCCGGTGCTGGTGCTGATGCTCTATGAGTTGCCATCCAGGGTTAACGAGTCCCATCCACCCGGTTCTGGTGCTGGTGCTGTATGAGTTTCCATCCAAGGTTAACGAGTCCCATCCACCCGGTGCTGGTGCTGATGCTGTATGAGTTGCCATCCAGGGTTAACGAGTCCCATCCATCCGGTGCTGGTGCTGTATGAGTTGCCATCCAAAGTTAACGAGTCCCATCCACCCGGTGCTGGTGCTGTATGAGTTGCCATCCAGGGTTAACGAGTCCCATCCACCTTGTGCTGGTGCTGTATGAGTTGCCATCCAGGGTTAACGAGTCCCATCCACACGGTGCTGGTGCTGTATGAGTTGCCATCCAAGGTTAACGAATCCCATCCACCCGGTGCTGGTGATGTATGAGTTGCCATCCAGGGTTAACGAGTCCCATCCACCCGGTGCTGGTGCTGCATGAGTTGCCATCCAAAGTTAACGAGTCCCATCCACCCGGTGCTGGTGCTGTATGAGTTGCCATCCAAAGTTAACGAGTCCCATCCACCCGGTGCTGGTGCTGGTGTTGTACTCCATTCCACGGGCTTGGGATTGACTCAGTGTAGAGCATTCGGCCACCCAGGACCACTACCAAGATTACATCACCGGCCTTGGATGATCTCCCGTTGATCGCATCTTGCCGTACCACGTGATGAAATAAAAGCTCTGCTTAAGAGGTGGTAGTTATCTTTACGGATTAGAAGGAAGATATGAAACAAAAGGACAACAGGAAGCAGACACGTCACGTGCCCATAAGTTGTTTATACTAATAGAATAAACATCAGTACAAGAGCACGTCTGTTCAAATATCAAAATATCTTACCATCGATATGGACATTATCACATAACAAAAAAAGCAGTAAATGCAATCATCATTTTTATTATTGGGACGTCTGCTGAAAAGACCAAGTGAAATTTTATAATCTGCCAAAGTTCCAGTTCCTGAGAGTGAGGAAACTTGCGAATGAGCCTTATCTTCAACACCACGAATTGTCATAACATTTTTTGTTCACATTTTTATCATACTGAACAAAAAAAATATTTCAATAAAATTAATGGAATTCGGTGGATTTCATTTTATTTATTTTTTATTATAATTTTTTTAAGAGGCCCGCCATTTTAAAATAACGCTAAAAATTTGGGCAGGCTTTCTCATCCAATTGGAAGAGGAAGACAGGTCTGGTGTCACGTGATCCCTTTAACCTCACGAATTATGCGCTAGCCCAGTGGTCGGCAAATCGCGGCTCTTTAGCGACCTGAGTGCGGCTCGGAAAGTCGGCCACAAATCGGTTTTGACTCTGAAAAAAAAAAGCTATGGACATGGTTATGAAAATAAATGTAGCTCTCAAAAGAATTTCAATCGTCCTGCGACTGATTTTTTGACTAATGACTTTGCTTACCACTGCGTTAGCCAATTAAACTTACAGTTGGTGGATCTGACAAAATGATGAGAATGTGCAGCCGACATGTCAGTTGAAAAATTGATTGTGGAAATGTGTAGTATTTCAATTACTTCTCGGACATGCAACATGTTATTTTAATGTCCAACGCTTACTGAAGCGTGCGAAAACAAGATTTTTTAAATTCTTTTTATTATTTATAATGAATATTTTTTCAATGTGTCAAGTATTATCTATATGTTTATTATTATTATTTGACAAACACAATAGCTGAGCGGTCTTTGAAAGTAGCCCCCGACCGTTGTTTAAAACAACAACAACTTTCTTTTCAAATTTGATCTAAACAAAGCAAAGACGAAGTGAGTGAAAGAACCACCTATAATCTATCAGTATACGTATAAAGATAATATCATAATGGGCCTACATTTTCTGATCTGCTGGTGTGAATTTTTCTTGACTGAAACATTTGACGATTCTATTTTTTAACGATCAGATTTTTTTTTTTTTTAAATAGCGTGATAATTTTAAAGGACTCTAGCCCCGTCAATGTAATTTGATCAAGTTTTTTTTTTTTTGCCCAACATCTTATTGGTCGTTAATCACCATCTTTTATGTTCAATTTATGGCGGTGTTGGGCTTTCCATTAGAAATTCTTTCAAAATTACTTAAAGCGCCATCCAAGCTTGAAGTGCATTTGTTAATGCCACAATGATTTATTAGTGCGCCTATCGAACGGTTCTTTTCAAATATCGTTTTTAATTTATTTTAGAACTTTCTTTCAAGATTGTTTTTTTTTTAAATTATCGAAAAGAAGAACCTTTTGTTGGTCTGATTGAGTTTTTAAAAAACGCCTCGAATTTCAATAACGAAAGAATTAAGTCATCATTAAGTGAAAATAAATTACGAAATCTTATTTACGACGTACTGCAGTCTTTACAAGGATGGGAGCCGTGGTTAGCCTATAAGTCTTGACTGGAGTGTGGAGTAATGAATGCTCAATTACTTATACAGATAATGTCTTTACTGCACGAGCCATTTTTGGGTTACATCTCTACAATGAAATGCAAACAAAATAGCCTAAGTCCTCCAGTATTGTAAATGTGACATTCCATACAAAAATTTATTTCTGCGTGCACACAAAACGACAAATCATTACAAAACGGACGCCAGCAACAATTTGATTTACCAATGGTTCTCAACTTCTCTTTATTATGATTTCATAAATGAACATTCTTCTTATATCACAAACGTTTTTTGTTTTTTTGTTTTTTTCATGAGGTAAAAGTTGTTTTCACTAAAAGTACCGCGTGTTTTGACCTTTCTTTGCAACCATGCCTGGGATTTATCATGACGCCTTCCATTTAAAAGTTCGATAAATAATTGTAGACGACAAAATGGATGAAAATATAGTTTGTTTGATGTCCCATTTATTTTGAGAGGCACTTAAGACTTGCTGCTTGGAAATGTCTGGTCTTGTTTCCATTTTTTAATAATACTTAAATAACGAAATGCAATCGTTCACTGCACTAGAACTATCTATATAAAACTAGTTACCTAGAATTGTTCCTATAGAACTGATCATCTCTTAAATAAGTCGTCTTGAATACATTCTTGACAGGAGATGCAGGAAGCGTGTCTTTGGGCATGCTATAGTTTTAGATATATAAAACATGAAACATTATAGAAGACTTGTATAATATACTCAACTTATTCTGCGTCAATTGATACTATGACTCAGGCCTGCACAAAATACGGCACGCGGGCCGTATGCGGCCTGCAAGCACACACTTTGCGGCCCACGAAGTTCAGAAGTACTCTTTATTATTATTATTTTCTTAATAGCTTTCCCCCTGTCCTATTTTCTTTCGCCTCGCACATGTTTTTAATAATGTATTACGGACCGCCTTGCATTTTGAGTTGTGCAGGCCTGCTATAACTGATCTTCTCTGCTCCCGTCGTGAATGGGCGACCAAGGTTTAATGTCTTACATTTTTTACTGGCTACTTCGCTTTGATTGTGTTTCTTTCTTTCTTTTCCCCTAATGCCAGCTAATGGATAGTTTTAGAGGCATCGGCTGTGAAATCTGAAAAATCAATTTCAAAATGCAATAAAATGAAACACACAAATAAAAAAGATGGCGTGGATATCAACTTTCTTGATTTAAAAGGATGGAATCTTTAACCCAAACATTCAAAGATGGTTGTCGTGAGATGGTAGACCTAAGTATAGCATTCAACTTCAAACGGTCCAGGTTACATGCATGCTAGCTCTAAGAATAGGATTGAGGAGGTTGTTTTGGTTAGATGGTAGGTCTAAGTATAGCATTGCGGGAGATGGTTGTGGTTAGATGGTAGGTCTAAATATAGCATTGCAGGAGATGGTTGTGGTTAGATGGTAGGCCTAGGTATAGCATTGCAGGAGATGGTTGTGGTTAGATGTTAGGTCTAAGTATAGCATTGCGGGAGATGGTTGTGGTTAGATGGTAGGCCTAAGTCTTATTAATCTGATTCCTTTAATGGCAGAATTGTGATAGGAAAAGTCAAAGATACAAAGTTGGAATTAATGAAGGCGGGAAAAGACAGATCTACATTTCTCCGATGTTCCTACAGATTACACAGGTTTTGACGAAACCCTAACCAGACTGTTAAAACTTGGATTCATTTCTATGTCTTCATTTTGGTTTAGGCTTGGCAAATCTTTGAGATATGGATGATGTGCCTTTTAGATGTGCTGTTTTTTCCAGAGGATATCTTGTAATAAGTTCGTTTATCTTTCCACGTTCACATAGTGCTTCTAAAATTAACCGGCCTCAGAACCAATTTGTTCTCTTGACATTATTTCATACATCAGTTCATGGAAATCCAATGCTCGTCTCTTACTTGCTATTATAGGATTAGCTTTTCTACATCTTCAGGTTCTGGGGATAAAATAGCAGAAAATTACATTGCGATTTGAGAGGCAAGTCGTAAATGTTTATTTGAGTTTTACAATTTTAAAAAATACAATTTTTCTTGGGACTTGTTACTCCTGTGTTTTATTTCTATGTGAATCACTATGAGAAACATCAGCTGTTTCGTGATGACTTAAGTTTATTTCAGTTTTCAAGAGGCACGAAACGAAAGACGAACTAGATACGATATTGACGTGCAAGTTGAGTTCACTATTCCAATTGACTTTTTAAACATTTCTCGTTGTTTGGGATTTAAAGGTCCTAGATCTCTGAAGACAGTGTCCTGGTATGCTAAGCTGCTTTCTGCAGCTTTGCTCGTGTAGATTTTAGGATTTGGTACAACTGTTAAAAACACATTATTTTTCTTGTTATAATCTATAAATAGAAGTAAGCAGGTTTGATGTCTTGGCGCAACAAGCAATTTGATTTAATAACCTGTATTGAAGTGTAGTGCTGTTGTGTCGTTTGGTGTGTAGCGGTTATGTATATGATGTGTAGTGCTAATGTGTAGTGATGTTGTGCATTGTTGATGTGTAATTATGACGTTAGGCGGGATATAATGGCTAGATAAAAACGATATTTCATTGAGTTTCAATTATTTCAGAAAAAGTTGGACAGTACGATTTAATTTTAATGGTCGTCTCAGTCTGGAACAGGGCACTTCAAACTGTCCAGGTGACATGCAATCTTCTCTTAGGTCAAGCCCAACTACCTTGACAGTCTGTCCCGGAAAACAGTCGTAAACCACAACAAAAGATACGTCTTCGAGACATGTCGTCAAAGTAGGAGTCGAGAATCGGATCGTTTTTACTAGGACATTGTAGCTTTTACCTGCGCTTCTTTGGGATATGGTAATTTTTACCTGCGCTTCTTTGGGATATTGTAGTTTTTACCCGCGCTTCTTTTGGGATATTGTAGTTTTTATCAGAACTTCTGTGGGACATTGTAATTTTTACCAGCACTTCCGTGTGAAATTGTAGTTTTTGCAGAACTTCTTTGGGACATTGTAGAAAATTCCTTCCAGTTTTCAACGACCTCATCAGTCCATTACTTGATTTGAACTGCAGTACGTAACATAAGATAGCAACCAAAAAACACATGAGATACGACTGTTAATTGCATAGCATCATTTATGGGTACGACTTTAATTGGTGTCATTACTCCATTGATTCGACTGTGGGTGGTGTCATAATGCTATTGGTACGAATTTATTCGGTGTCATTACTCCATTGATTCGACTGTGGATGGTGTCATAATGCTATTGGTACGACTTTATTTGGTGTCATTACACCAATGATTCGACTGTGGGTGGTGTCATCATGCTATTGGTACGAATGCATTGTGAGTCATCTGGCTTATGATATGGCTTTCGTGGTCTCAACACACCCTCGGTACGACGTCGCGTGGTGTCATCACGCCACTCGTGTAACCTGTTTAGGCTTCATACTCGCAGTCATTAACTTCGGGAGTTGTCGTTTACTCTCGGTCTTCCACGTACAAGTGTACTAATCAGATAAGATGTGGGCGCCCAATCAGTACAATACATCCCTTGCACCATATTTGAGAAAATGGTGGAATATTTCTTTCCTCTTACTTAATCAGAATAATCTACTAAACACTTGTGTTCAAGGTCCTAACATCTGCAGGTCTTTCAGTTATAATACCCCCCCCCCCCCCCCAAAAAAAAAAAAACCCCTTAAAAGCGCAATAACCCTTTTTCTTCACTGAAGAGGCGGAATTTCCAAAAACTTCTTTTTTCTTTTTCTTTGCCCACACCATTTTAAAAAAAATGCATTCTCCAGATATCACATTTCTGGATAAAACTAAGACGATTTTATAAATTGATCAAACAATTCGAATGTAGAGATCTGTTGAAACATTTAGTGTTTAACATTAAAAAGATGTGAAGCTGGCCCATCACTAGACAATAATATGCTGAGTGCCTCGAGAATGTCAACACCTTTTGATGGGCCGCCAAATTCCTACCCACCAAACAATCAATAACAAAGAGTGCTACTCTCTTGTCGCAGAGTGAGTGGGTGGAGGAGGTGTTGGGGAGGTGGGGGGGGCGATTTGTCGTGGGGAGTTTTGTATATAAATGTTGTGGGGGGGAGGTCGGCTAGAGCCGAACTGAGGTAAGTAAATCGTAAAAACCTACTGGGTGATTCCTTTTAATTTTGTATTGCATTTTTTTTTTCTTGTCATCATTACTCTATCTGAAGGACATTATTCCCTCTGCATGACATTATTTTGAAATAAAGGAATTTAAGTTTTCATAACCTATATGCACAGCATGTATCTTAAAAGGTTAAGTCCACAAGGCTGTTTTGTTGTTGTTGTTTTTTTTCACTAGTGAAATAACTTAATATAAATGTCTTGTGTTCAAATTTTTTTTATTTATGTGCTGAATTTGTACAATGCAATCAAAAAACGTTTCCATTTGTTTGGAGCAATAAAAGAATCTTATCTTATCTTAAGACTCAAATAAAATGACCATAGGGCCTACGTATATGTCTTCAGGGCTGATATTTTAAACTAGTCTCACTTGTTTAGACTGGAGTTTGGTGAAGTGACCATTTAGTTTCAGCGGTCATCAAGTGGTAGTCAATGCATGACAATGTTCACCTGCTCAGAAAATAATAGGTTTTTAATATATTTAGTGCAGAGATATTTAAATATTTCCTTAACTATTTTTTTGAAATCAGACTGTAAAGCTGACTATGAGTGACTCATAAGGAATCATTTCTTTAGCCTACATATCCGTGCCACTCTAAAACCACAATATTGAGGACAATTGACTCGAAGCGTCAGGCAGCTGAAAAAATCCGGTCGAAGTACTAATTATATATATATATATATATATATCATCCTTTGTCCTTCGCATACAAAGATAATCAAAGGCTATGTTCGAGCTGAGTAGTTGCCTTGACGACTTGCGCTGGATTTTTTTTTAGATGAGGGACCGTTGCGCAATTGGTCAGCCCCACCCCCCACCCCTCTCTCTCTCTCGTCCCTTCCTATTTTGATCTAATGGCAAAACTTGGTCAAGACAAATGGGAGACGGGCTGTAGGGATACAGTGGATGACCAGCAGTGTTGCATTTGTTGTGGGTCTGTTCCTCAAGTAAAGATTACGCAAAAATCTGGCAGGAATCAAGATTGCAAAAGAGATCGAAAATACGGAAGAACTATCTGGCAATCTTCCTTGAGTTGCACATAATTATTATTTTTTTTATCTCAAGATGAATCAAAATCTCTAATTAGAGAAAATTATATTTGACTTCCGGTCTCGCGGCCATTTTTTGGCGGGAATAAAGATGGAGAGCGTTTATCTTCTGAGGGCAAAAAAGTGTGTTTCGCATCAAAGTGTGTGCCCTTTATTTTTGTGTACGGCAACAGGAAGTCGCAGCGCACTTTAACAAGGGATGTGATGATCTGCGACTGAGTTTGGGCATTAGCGTTATGTGGGGAAAGTGATTTTAATTTTAGCATGGTCGTGTCATAGGTCCAACAGTAGTAACAGACAGTAATGAAACTGTAATAAGTATATCATCAGTAATAGATACCATTACAAGGGACATTTGGTCCAACAGTAACAGACAATATTGAATATGTACTCATTATATCGTTAGTAATAGATACCATGACAAGGGACATTTGGTCCAACAGTAACAGACAATAATTAATCTGTACACAGTATATCATTAGTAACAGACAAAATTTGAAAAGAAAGTCTTATGACACGTATAGTTAGAACTAGTTTTGATGAAATGTTAGTTTGTGTCTTTACTTGGTCGATGCAGATTTCGACTTAATCAATGGACAAACATGTAATCAAATAATCGTTATGCCATCTGAGGAAAAAATGTCAGAAATTTATTGATTTTTTCTCATAACAAATGACGTCAGGTTAACTCGGAGTCTCTTTATAAAGTTTAGTTTTTATTCAAAGTGTCGACTCGTTGATAACTGGGTTAATCACAAAATCGAAGACTGGGGGTTGTTTTGGGTCGAAAGTTATGAGATCTAAAAGATTTAGTCATTAGGGATTACTTAAAACCGGCTTATCACCCGCGTCCTAAAATAGCCGGCTATTCTAAACATGATGTTGTTGCGTTTCAGACAAATCCATTTTATATTGTAATGATCGACGACCTTTGACCGATGACGCGTCAGGATGGTTCTGATAAAAACAAAGAGCTGGATTGTCTCACAATTTCTCACGTATTTCAACTCAAAGAATTGTAGACACATTCTTCAGAAATAAATGTTAATAAATATTATTTTACCAGACATGGATAAGTGGGGGCGGAAATGGGTAGGGGAAACACTTGGGGTGTTAAATGATTTTTTAAATCTACCCATTTAGTTTGTGTATTAGAACTAGGTTTGATTGTTTCTTATAAACGGAGCATTGAGTAGATATGTTAAAACTAGTTTAGATTCTTTATGTTATAAGCGACCCATTAAGAAGATATGTTTTACCTATTTGTAATTATAATATCTCTTCATTTCCATTATCATGAATATTTCTTTGTAACCAAGTTCTATTGACTTCCTTAATTTGGTGACGTGGATTATTTCTTATATAGAAGAAGTGTAAATTTGTTTGTCTGTATACGTTTCGTGAACGCTTTGACCCTTGGGAAAAAATGTTACACACTTATTCCTTTCAACCGGCGACGTCATTATTTCAGGTCACAATGTCATAGGTCACAATGTCATAGGTCACAATGTCATAGGTCACAATGTCATAGGTCACAATGTCATTTCCTTCACCGTGTCTTGTAAATAGTGTTACATTTCATTTACAGCTATTATAGTTAACCAATCAAAGTAATGTGTCAAGTTTGAAAATCTAAAGTTTGAATGCCTGCGTTGTTGTCGTCAGTCGGGAGTCGACCATGACTACTTTAATTATCATGATTGTTCTGTCTGTGGGTGTGCAGATGGCTAATGAGACCGATTCGGACAGGACATTTTCTTGTGCAGATAGGTGCAGGGGAATGATGGGGCATCTCCGGGAGCAGAGTCAGACCGGACCTTCCTGGCATGTCTCTTGTGCTTTGCAGCCTCTGTTCTGCCAACTTCATGTTGCACGGAGCTCCTATGTAAAGTGGAACGCCATGATGTTCGATCCTTTGATTTTTCCGCCTACGTGTCTGGGTTTATGTCGAACGCCTTCAGTGAGGCTTTCAGGTTGTCTTTAAAACGTTTCTTCTGCCCGCCAGCAGACCGCTTTCCTTGTTCGAGCTCACCATAGAAAATTCTTTTGGGCAGACGGTCGTCTGACATACTCACAACATGTCCCGCCCTTAGGAAGCTGGGACTTCATTAAGATGGTAAAGCTGCTGGGGAGACCTGCCTGTGTGAGCACCTCAGTGTCTGGGACTCTGTCCTGCCATTAAATGTTGAGGATTTTTCTGAGTCTTGTGGTATGAAAGTGGCTCAGCATTCTTACATGGCGTTGGTATACCCTCCACGTTTCACAGGCATAGAGAAGCGTAGGGAGAACAGCCGCCTGATATACTTTGAGTTTAGTTCGGTGATCATCTTATGAAATGATAATACTAACTTGTATTGAGGCACTAGATCAACACAAATAAAAATGAGCTTAATAATTAAATAAGTCTTATGAATTTCTCAGACAATATAAAGTCCATGTAGTTATGTCAGTCCTCTAGTTTTAATGACCATTGCTTCTTATCCAAGTAAGTCTCCCGGCCGTGAATGACATTTCCCCCCCCCCCCCTCCTTCCCGGGGCCACTTTCTACACACACACACACCATTTTTCCTGTGCAAAAATGTTGCTGGCGCTCATGGATGCAAGGTCGTGCACTAATTTCAAGGTCACGCTGTAATGTCACGGTCACACTGCAATGTCAAGGTTAATCCGTACTGTCAAGGTCGTGTATTAATGACAAGGTCGTGCCGTAATGTCAACAAACAGACAAAGGCATAAACATTAAAAATGTTCGTTGTTGATACATAAAGAGGTTGTTTGCAACAGTTGTGCCGAAGTTGTTTGCCCTTTAGTGGCGAACTCACTATTTAAAGAATATTAAACAGATGAACTAATCTTCTCACTTAAATGGCGTGTAAAAGACTTCAATACCGATACAAATAAAATAAACATTAGAATGATTATCGCAATTCTCAAATGTTTCACAAAAATCATTATAAATATAATCATTAACCATTTAACCTAAATCGGAGTCTCCATTTATTAGTGGTTAAAACTAGCATCTTTTAGGTCGATGCCTACAACAAAAACAAAATATTACATTTTTAAAAAAGCAATAATAGTTTCGACGTCTCAAAGGTGGTATGAGTATAGACGGAGTCTTAGCATGCATTTGGTGATCATAGTGAGTTTCATAGATCACAAATCTGATGTGACAATAGACGGAGTCTTAGTATGCATTTGAGGACCACGATGTCGAGAACATAAGTCAAATGCCTTTTCATTGAAGTTGGTTTAGCAATCTTGTATGTGAAAAGCTAATTGGATTACAACAGTAATTTTTGGGCTCTACTCTGCAAATATACACGTATCCATAATACATAATCTATTTCCACATTGTCTATAACATGCGGTTTTAGATAGACTATGATAATTGAAGTTTTAAAACAACAGTTTTTGTTTTACTTTCAGTACCGAAAGATGAGACAAATCTTTCCGGCAGCTGCGTCCACCTCTCACTCAGCAGATATGATACCCAAACATCGAGATCAACCTCTCGGTCTTTCTTTCTATCACGTGCTGGTCTGGCTCCTGTTGTCCACCACGACCTGGTCCACATCTCGTGCCTTTAACCCTCTGATCGGACACTTTCAGGACTACAGGAGCTTGCCATCAAAAGCCAACGATTTTAGTCTGTACCTAACGAAAAACTGGGAGCCATCGTCGCTCTGGTGGGGAAGCAAGCGGTCTAAAAGTTTGGATGTCCCCATTACTTCTCACCCTATATCATCAGACGATCTGCTCGGCATTCTGAAAAGGTTAGCTGTAGGAAATGATGGAAAGATGACTTCAACAGAAAGTAAGTTTGGACATTTGTTGACAATTGATCAATCTGATGAAAAAGACGTTGAACACTTATTTAACATAGATCCATCTGAACAAGATGACTCGACAGATCTTGTCAAAATGAGGAAAGTGGAGACAATTCGAAAGAACTTAAGAAGACGTCATAAAATTGGTGTTTCCGGTAAAGAGCGGCGACGTCTAGCAAGGGGACGAGATTTCTTGAAAAAACTTATAAACTTAAGAGAACAATGGAAAAAAAGACCAACTCATGAGCCCAGACTTTCAAAAAAATTGACCAATCATCGCCAACCTTCACCGCTGAGGCTGCCGGGCGCTAGCTTTGGCACACAGAATACTGACAGTGAGGTTTTCTCGGATGTGTTGTTCGGTAGGGGCCAAGTCACCGAACCAATAATGAATGCAGGCAGCGTTGGGGCACAACATCACGTGACTGATACCGAACCAATCATGGTTGAAGGTTTCATTGGTGAGGAGGATCACGTCAACGATCAGGATCTCGTGATTTTTCCTCGTCGTGATGAGCTTCCTGAAGACAATTCACGCGGCCAATATTTTCCAATGCCTCAACGTTTGTTGAACAGAGATTCCTCCCAGTTCGAGGGAGGCAGCTGGAATGATGAGCACATTAGTTCCAGTTTCTTCCCTGAGATCGCACGCACCCAACGTAACGACACGTTTTCTACGTCGTTTGCTGCATTCCCCGACTTCGGTCCAGATGTGTTGAGGATTCCTTCTTCTATTGATGTCACATTTAGCGAAGGAGACTTTGTCTCTAGCAACGTAAGTTTACTCCAGTCTTTCCATTTGATGTGCTCTTTGTGCTCGTCTTTGTTCTTGGACTATCTCATTTTGTTTAGCTAAATGTAAAGTGCATTTGTTTTTGCATATAACTATATATAAACAACGTAATAATAAAAGACTTCATTTAATTCTAAAATACCAGCTTCAAATAAATGAAGTCTCATTTATTAATTATAAATTTCAAGATTCGAAGACTTGTTAATGTCTCTGAGTGCACATTGTACTGTACGTCCTCGACTGATCTTTGACAGAAAGTCTTGATAAATGGCGTCTGGCACTTTTTGTGTTGTTTTTTTTCATATTTAATAAACGATAACATCAAGAGACGTTTGTTAATAAAACCAATTTTAAAAAGAAAAACAAAATCATCATTTCATTGTTTGTAAAGAAAGTGTTCTATTTGTAAAGAAAGTGTTCTATTTGTAAAGAAAGTGTTCTATCTGTAAAGAAAGTGATCTATTTTTAAAGAAAGTGTTCTGTTTGTAAAGAAAGTGCTCTATTTGTCTGCAGTTTCACATAAATCAAAGTCCGCAAGAAAAATTGTATAGACATCCATAGGAGAAAAAACGTGTAGAAATATGTAATACTAAACGTATCTAATCTCATGGAGATGAATGAATACTTAGTGCTATAATAAGATCCTTGATGTCTGTTACATCACCGAGTAACATAAAGAACAGAGACAATTGACGAGGATCACAGTAGTGTCAAGCCGTTCTAAATCGGTCTTTAATTTTGAGATTATCATTGAAATCCCAAGATGACTCTAATCCTGAACTGCGTATCTTACTACGGGATATTCTATGTTCGGTTCTGTAAAAAGTGTATGAAAGCCTAAATAGTTTTCAACTTGTGTATACGTACTATTTATATTTATTATATATATATATATATATATATATATATATATATATATATATATATATATATATATATATATATATGAGAGAGAGTTGTATATGACACGGTGGGTAGAAGACGTTACAAGTGTGCCGACAGTAAAAATACCCCCCCCCCCCAAAACCCCCGATACCTAATGTCGACAGAACGTAGGAACAGACGACATGATTCGGCTCTTTTGGGGAAAATCTTTGGCATAAATCTGCTATGATGTCTACACGGTCCTAGTTAAGTGTGTTTGATTGAGGCGCCTACGCCTTTTCTTCAGGGTGGAGACTTTCTTAAAACGTATTGATGGATTCGCTGTAATGTTTGATGTCTTCCAGGAATGCACAGAGATCGCAACTAGTCCGGAAAAACCCGTTTAGTAAAAAGGAAACAAAATGTGTTTGGGGAAAACACGACCAACCCCCCCCCCCCCCCACTCCCAACATTTAAGATGCTATTTTTTTTTTAAAATGCTATGATATAACCTATATAATATCTGCTAACCTTCTTATTGCCGACAAGAATGAACAGATGAATTGATGAAGCTTATTTGTAGTTGCTTCTAAACTTTCAAATTATTCGCCCCACCGCCTCCCAGCCCCATTTTATTTATTTATTTTAAATCTGATTTATAAGGCAGTTCGTGTGTGTGTGTGTGTGTAAAATTATGATTTATGTTGTACAGTTTCTGAGCATTCACATCTCAAGCCGACCATTTCATGTCTGTTTTCAGCACGACTGTGAGACAATCGCCATCAAAAGCTGTTCCTCAGACGAGGCGTGTTCCTGTCACGGCATGTACCACTGTGTGCTTGGACGCTGTGCCATGAAATCCACACAGCTTCCTTCTTACAGTAAGTTTGATTGTGTGTAGCGATGCATAGTAAGAACAACCCCCGCTATGTGACGAGCAGATTCATCTTAATCACTGATGAATGCAAATAGGCTTATCAATAGATCTAATACGCTGAAAAATTCCTTGTCTTGTTACTTTACTACTCAAATCAATTGGTTTCATTTAAGCATTCTCTTTGATGTCCCCTCGAAACATTTCTGCACCGTCTCATGTCAATGTGGCCAAGAAATGTGTGCAATGTCTCATGTCTAGATGGCCAAGAAATGTGTGCACCGTCTCATGTCTAGATGGCCAAGAAATGTGTGCACCGTCTCATGTCTATGTGGCCAAGAAATGTGTGCAGCGTCTCATGTCTATGTGGCCAAGAAATGTGTGCACCGTCTCATGTCTATGTGGCCAAGAAATGTGTGCACCATCTCATGTCTAGGTGGCCAAGAAATGTGTGCACCATCTCATGTCTAGGTGGCCAAGAAATGTGTGCACCGTCTCATGTCTAGGTGGCCAAGAAATGTGTGCACCGTCTCATGTCTAGTGGTCAAGAAATGTGTGCACTGTCTCATGTCTAGGTGGTCAAGAAATGTGTGCACCGTCTCATGTCTAGTGGTCAAGAAATGTGTGCACTGTCTCATGTCTAGGTGGTCAAGCCATGTGTACACTGTCCCATGTATACGGGTCAAGTCATGTATTATAGGCTGTCAATAAATGTAGTACTGTCTCGTATGTAGGTTGTCAATGCATATAGTGCTACTGAACTAAATCAGTATTTCTATTGACGATGGTCCAATGATCAGTTAGTTAAGTGTCCAAATGGTTTTGTGATTTTTCTTGTCTTGTATTTTTGCATTTTAGCTTGGGAGTGCGAGGGGTGGAGGGGGGCGTATGTTTATTTTTTTTTTTTTTTGGTAAAGATGAGGTTCAGGAGTTGGGAGCCATATGCTTACATTACTACCGGAAAAAAGATATTGTCTTTTTTTTTTCCTTTTTTTTTTTTTGCGGGGTGGGGGAGGGCCATAACGATTTGGGAATAAGACATCGGCGTAACGTTGGGTCCACACAGATGTAGGGAGCCTGCTATTCAGACGTAGGGAGCCTGCTATTCAGTCCTTAGGGTTTGGGATAAGGTTAGGGTTTGGAATAGGCTTAGGGTTTCTCTAAGTCATCTTTCTGAGGTGGGGCAGTTCCCCCCCCCCGAGGAAGTCAAGTGCCCCCCTCAGGAGAGAAATGCGTACAATGGTGTAAAACTATAAGCCTATTTTAAAATTTTAAATTTTTATTTCAAAACATTTTAAAAGAGTTCTAAATGGTTGGCCTAAACGACAAAGTGCAAACAAATATCGAGACTCGATATATTTTGATGATCTCGGAGGTTAATCCAGTTCTTGTATTCTATTCCAATTATTTGAAATATTCTTTATAAAACCTACCTTCCTAACAATATGAAATGCCAGAACTCATATACTTTGAATTGGAAATAGTTCTTGCTAACACTTAAAAACACTTTGACATTTATTCGTATCAATTTTTTTTTTTAAACGAATTGGGATCAGGGTTGCAAATGGGGCTATGGTTTGGAATGGGATTAGAGTTGGGAATGGGGTTATGGTTTGGAATCGGGTTGGCGTTTTGAATCGGGTTAGCGTTTGGAATCGGGTTAGAGTTTGGAATCGGGTTAGCATTTTGAATCGGGTTAGAGTTTGGAATCGGGTTAGCGTTTTGAATCGGGTAGCGTTTGGAATCGGGTTGCATTTTATTCCGCAGTTCAGCTTGCTTGGGGCTTTTAGTGTTCAGGATCATTGCTCATGCGCTGGACTGTAAGATTAAATACAGTAAAGTGGTATTGACACGACCATTGACACTGATGATACATTATTGACACACATATGACACGTCATTGACACACTGATGACACATCATTGACACTCTGATGACGCATCATTGGCACACTGACGACGCAACAATGTACACATGTGTAACTGAATATTTGAATATTATCCACATGCCCAATGTTAGGATTACTGCAATACGTCATGATGACATTCAGATATTCCTCGTGTTCCTTCGCTAGCGGACAATGTCACACGACTCATGCATTCTTAATGTAAGCAATTATGTTGCTGGGAATAGATGAAGATCTGACAAAAGCCCAAGAAAATATGCAAACCTCCAATTCTAACACCCAGGTTGATTGCTTGGTAGTCTTAACGTTATCACACGTGTTGACTGCCTGGATCTGTTTTACATCTCTTTCAAATTTGTCAAATTTAACATTTCTGTATTGTTTTCTTGATTGAAAAGTCAAGCTGGTGGAATCCGACCTTTTTTAATCACGAGATGGAGCCATAAAGTAGCGAGAAAGAAATAGCCTAACATCATTCATCAGGTTGTCTGTGCCGTAATTAAAAAAGGATACTTGCATTTGAGATGGGCATGGAACAATATTTCCTCGGTTTAGCGACCCTTGAAAGGTTTTCGTTGAAAAGAAAAGCAATTCCCGATTCGTAAAATTGATTACCTTTCGAAACTGTTTGTTCAAAATAATATTACGTTTTCTATTGAGGATACAAGCATTTGCATGTTGCGTATTCTGTTATTATTATTAAAACTTACTTTCCTATGTTAACTTCCTTGTTTGAGTTTAATCTCATACATTTTTAAAATAAGTGGCTTTTTTCCTGGTGTAAAACATCAGCTACGGGGATATCCGGGTCACAACGATACTTCCGTTTGTATTTTCTTCAATTCCTTTCGCTCTCTTTCCCTCAAACGTGTTTCACTCTTTTTTTTAACCAAATGATTTGAGAAATTATAGTTTTTTTTGGTGGCCATTGCATGAATTAAACTTCTTGACCTGAGGGCTATCCCCCCTCTCATAAGATGGCATTGATGTCCGGTTATGCAAAAAATAAAGAGCTTCATACAATATTCTGTTTGAATGTATGACGAGGCTCCAGCATTGCTTGACCCTCTGTCCACCCTCCCCAAGAATAATAGAGATGCTCATGGGTACACCCTGGTAATGATAGACCATCTGTGGCTAGAAATCGCGGAGATCTAAAATCTCCCCCCCCCCTAATTTGTCTGCTAAAACCCCGCATCAGTTGCCACAGAATTGCAAGAAGTCTCCGGCCAAATGAACAATGCTGACGGATCTAATTCGCTGCAGCCTTTCCTCTGACGCCACTTCACCGACGAGCATTTCGCCAACTTCAAAAAGAAATTATTTAAGGCAAAAGTCATATTTAAATGCTGTAAAGGTTTTTGGGAGAAATTTGTAAGTTTACATTTTTTTTTTTTTCTTATTTTTACTTTTAAATTATAGCAAACAAAAGTTATGGCTCTTTGAAAATGAATGACCTGACCATGTATCCCGTATCCGCTTGTAGTTTTAATCGGTAAACACATTGCGTGCTGACTTAACCTCACTTATGTCAACCAACCTTCGAATATACAGGCTGGTCCACGTGAAACACGTCCCTTATATATATTTTGTTTTTGGTGTGTACTGCTTCCTTTTTAAAGCCGGCCCTCCCCTAATAAGGTTTTATATTAATAGTACTGAGCTGTCAAGCAGCGAGCGTCATGCATGACGGTTGAACTAAGGTAAAAGGGTTTATTTCTTTCGGAGGCGGCAATTATATTAATCAATAAAGAGTCACGGGTATGGCGTAAGACTAATGTTTAAAGGTCGGCAGTTAGTGTGTAGGACTGTCTGTAGACCTATTATTTAAAGGCTGGCAGTTAGAGTGTAGGACTGTCTGTAGGCCTATTGTTTAAAGGCCGGAAGTTAGGGTGTAGGACTGTCTGTAGGCCTATTGTTTAAAGACCGGCAGTTAGGGTGTAGGACTGTCTGTAGGCCTATTGTTTAAAGGCCGGCAGTTAGGGTGTAGGACTGTCTGTAGGCCTATTGTTTAAAGGCCGGCAGTTAGGGTGTAGGACTGTCTGTAGGGATATTGTTTAAAGGCCGGCAGTTATGGTTTAGGGCTGTCTGTAGGGATATTGTTTAAATGCCGGCAGGTAGGGTTGTAGGACTGTCTTTTGGGATATTGTTTAAAGGCAGACAGTTAGGGTGTAAGGCTGTCTGTAGGCATATTTTTTAAAGGCCGGCAGTAAGGATGTAGGATTGTCTTTTGGGATATTGTTTAAAGGCAGACAGTAAGGGTGTAGGACTGTCTGTAGGCCTATTGTTCGATATATTTCCATAACCATATATGTAAAGAGACTATCACGACTGCATCACACTACTGATTACACGGAGACGTATGATGTGGCCCCCATCTAGTGTATATAGATAGGTCCCTCTGTAGCTGCAGTAACAACTATTTCCCGGCAACACAATCAGCTCCTTTTTTTCCTCCATGACAACGCGGCAAACATTGCGTCACGTGCACTGACATGAACCACTTCGCCAATTGTCTGTCTGTAAACTGATCCTTGGGGGTTCCAGGCTAAGCTCCGGGGAACGCAAGCGATACATTAGATTATGACGTCATCTCCAGGGCAAACCATCTATTCAATATTTTCTCCATTTTTGGCTAAACCCTGGGGAGATTTCAGGACACTTTTAGTAACGTCTGACGTGCATTACCTTTGTGGGTTGTTGATACCGGATGCTCAAAGTTGTGGCCAAAACGACAACTTTAAACACATTTTAACATAAAGTTGGGAATGAATATTACGATGTAGTATTTTAAAAACGAAAGAATTTTAAATAACTTCATCGATTGGCCCAAATATTCCTCGTCTCCCCTGCTTAGTTTTATTGCTAAGCCTAGGCGAAATAATTGTAAAGAGTGTTAGAGTTTAGTTTCCCATCAGGTTATTGTGTAACACTCAGCAATAGTGTTGGAGGTTAGCTTCCCATCAGGTTCTGGTGTAACAGCAATAGTGTTAGAGGTTAGCTTCCCATCAGGTTCTGGTGTAACAGCAATAGTGTTAGAGGTTAGCTTCCCATCAGGTTCTGGTGTAACAGCAATAGTGTTAGAGGTTAGCTTCCCATCAGGTTCTGGTGTAACAGCAATAGTGTTAGAGGTTAGCTTCCCATCAGGTTCTGGTGTAACAGCAATAGAGTTAGAGGTTAGCTTCCCATCAGGTTCTTGTGTAACAGCAATAGTGTTAGAGGTTAGCTTCCCATCCTGCTCTAGTATTACTGTAATAACCAAATATCTAAGTCTATTTAAATACAAAGGCATGAAGTAATAATTCTTTATTTGTATATTATTTTGCTTCGCTTTTAATGTCACATTAGGAAATGGCATCAGCGAGCCGTCGAGCTTATTGCTCGTTATGCCCTCCCCAAAGCACGACCCCTAATCCCTAAAATCGGGCCGCAAAGCGGCACGTAGGAGATCTCCCTTCGCTTTTAACAAGATATTTCATTGACATTAAACATGGTAAAATATATTTAAAGCACCACCAAAAACCGTAGGTTGATTTTGTTTTGTGGTCACAGTTACCATCTTATTCACCTTTCTTTCTTGGTGCTCACCTTACTCATTCGGTACTGTCCTTGGGTACTCACCTTGCTTCTTATGTACTCACCTTGCTTCTTGGGTAATCATCTTGCTTCTTGGGTACTCACCTTGGTTCTTGGGTACTCAATCTCCGTCGCAACTTATGTTGTTTTTTGTTTTTATGGTGTTTTTTTTGCTTAAACTAATGTTAAATTGAATTTAGCTTGAACTTTTCACCTTTCAGTCCCATCTTCTTTCATTAAAAGTCGTTTGACTGATGTTGTAGTGGTCATCTTGATCCACATCTCATGTTATAGTGGTTATCTTGATCCACATCCTGTTGTAACGTGTCAGAATTCCAGCATTCAATTGTAATCCATGATTTTGGCATCAGGACATCCGCTCTCCTGATTTTAGACGTTCTTGTGGCTCGGTTCTCCGCCGTTCTTGTGGCTCGGTTCTCCGCCGTTCTTGTGGCTCGGTTCTCCGCCGTTCTTGTGGCTCGGTTCTCCGCCGCTCTTGTGGCTCGGTTCTCCGCCGTTCTTGTGGCTCGGTTCTCCGCCGTTCTTGTGGCTCGGTTCTCCGCCGTTCTTGTGGCTCGGTTCTCCGCCGTTCTTGTGGCTCGGTTCTCCGCCGTTCTTGTGGCTCGGTTCTCCGCCGTTCTTGTGGCTCGGTTCTCCGCCGTTCTTGTGGCTCGGTTCTCCGCCGTTCTTGTGGCTCGGTTCTCCGCCGTTCTTGTGGCTCGGTTCTCCGCCCTTCACAACTCTAAGTTACACATCTTTAGTTCATTCCTGTAGGCAATTATGTTGACATTTTCTGTTGCTGTTTTTCTGTGTTCAAATGGATGAGAGTGCTAGCCTTATGCGCTTTAGAAAAAAAAAAGGGGGGGGGGTTAATGTTAATTACATCAGTGCCACCAGACAATAGTAAAGTATAACCGATTATATTGTAAATAAAGACTTCTTTCAAGGAATTAAGATCTGGTTTTAGGTTGGTTTTAAATAGTAGGTGATGTTTATATGGGAATAGATTGATAGAATATTATGAGAAATACGGAGAAGTCTGCGTTCAGGTTGAAACATTAAGAAATATATACAGAGTAGAGAAAACCCCTAAAAGAAGGGCAATACAAAAAAAGCTGATGTGTTGGCCAAGAATCCATCGACAGAAAACTACAGAGACAAACAAACTCAACAGTTAGATGCTATGTATTTGACCAGAAATTGTAGACATATTCAATTTTGGAAGTGTCCATGAATTTTGTTTTGAGATTAACTGTAAACGTAAAAGATTTGACATAAAAGCAAACAAAATTAAATAAGATAGGAGATTATGATAGCTCAATTTGTACAGTTTGTATTCTCAATTACTTCTTATCATACTTACATCGTGTGTTCAAGTACTTTTCCAGAAGTACAAACCATCATAACATCGAGACTACTTCAGAAATATCCCGAAGTCTAATCACGGACGGAAAACAAAATAAAGTTCAACTGCTCACGGTTAAATCAATGAGATTGGCGAATGACCAGACCTTTCACTTCCGTCCTGGCCACATAAAAGAGTTGTGCCCGGTGCTCGCTGGGAAATAAACCGTTGCTCAATAACTTTTCTTCGTCCGGTCTGCCCGGTATAATGACGCTATTAAGAATAATACCCCCTTCCTTAATTAACAGAGGTTAAGTTTCCGGTGTAAATTATAGAGGCGTTTTTGTGTGGCCTAATCTTTAATAAAAAAAGATCACAGAAACCTTGAAAATGAAAGAAGAGACCAAAGAGAAAGGATATGCCGTGGAGAATCATGTGGTATTAAAATTTTGTTGTTTTTCTTTATAGAAGATGTCTTTTATTGAAGGTTAGACAAATGCGAACAATGAAGCGGTATCTAAAACTTTGAAATATTAACAGAACTGATCGGTAGCTACAGGTAGATCTCATCGGTGGCTACAGGTAGATCTCATCGGTGGCTACAGGTAGATCTCATCGGTGGCTACAGGTAGATCTCATCGGTGGCTACAGGTAGATCTCATCGGTGGCTACAGGTAGATCTCATCGGTGGCTACAGGTAGATCTCATCGGTGGCTACAGGTAGATCTCGGGTTACAATTGAATAAACAACAGTAGTTGTGATATGTGCTCTTTATTCTATGAACTATATTTGTAAAAGATACTTATTAGTACTAGCTCTTAACCACACCCCCCCCCCCCCACACACACACTTTTCCGTATTTATTAAAATAATAGAGAAATAAATGGTTATACATAAATGTTAAAACGTGTGCCGCCCCCCCCCCCTCTCCCAACCGGAGAAGCGCTGTCAGTTTCAAAACTGCTCATGAACGTAAACCTATTTACACTTCTATAAGTTTATTTTTACACTTCCATAAGCCTATATTTACACTTCCATGAGTTTATTTTTACACTTCCTTAGGCCTATATTTACACTTCGATGAGTTTATAATTACACTTCCATAAGTCTATATTTACACCTCCATAAATCTATATTTACACTTCAATAAGTCTATCATTACACTTCCTTAAGTCTATATTTAAACTTCCATAAGTCTATATTTACACTTCCATAATTCTATATTTACACTTCAATAAGTTTATCATTACACTTCCATGAGTTTATAAATACACTTCCATAAGCCTATATTTACACTTCCGTAAGTTATATTTACACTTCCATGAGTTTATAAATACACTTCCATAAGCCTATATTTACACTTCCATGCGTTTATAATTACACTTCCATGAGCCTATATTTACACTTCCATGAGTTTATAATTACACTTCCATAAGCCTATATTTTCACTTCCATGAGTTTATATTACACTTCCATAAGTCTAAATGTACACTTCCATAAGTCTATATTTACACTTCCATAAGTCTATATTTACACTTCCATAAGTCTATCATTACACTTCCTTAAGTCTATATTTACACTTCCATATGTCTATATTTAAACTTCCATAAGTCTATATTTACACTTCCATAAGTCTATATTTACACTTGCTTAAGTCTATATTTACACTTCCATAAGTTTATTGTTACACTTCCATAAGCCTATATTTACACTTCCATGAGTTTATAATTACACTTCCATAAGTCTATATTTACACTTCAATAAGTCTATCATTACACTTCCTTAAGTCTATATTTACACTTCCATAAGTCTATATTTACACTTCCATGAGTTTACAAATACACTTCCATAAGCCTATATTTACACTTCCATGCGTTTATAATTACACTTCCATGAGCCTATATTTACACTTCCATGAGTTTATAATTACACTTCCATAAGCCTATATTTACACTTCCATGAGTTTATATTACACTTCCATAAGTCTAAATTTACACTTCCATAAGTCTATATTTACACTTCCATAAGTCTATATTTACACTTCCATAAGTCTATCATTACACTTCCTTAAGTCTATATTTACACTTCCATAAGTCTATATTTACACTTCCATAAGTCTATATTTACACTTCCGTAAGTCTATATTTACACTTCCATGAGTTTATAAATACACTTCCATAAGCCTATATTTACACTTCCATGAGTTTATATTACACTTCCATAAGTCTAAATGTACACTTCCATAAGTCTATATTTACACTTCCATAAGTCTATGTTTACACTTCCATAAGTCTATCATTACACTTCCTTAAGTCTATATTTACACTTCCATATGTCTATATTTAAACTTCCATAAGTCTATATTTACACTTCCATAAGTCTATATTTACACTTGCTTAAGTCTATATTTACACTTCCATAAGTTTATTGTTACACTTCCATAAGCCTATATTTACACTTCCATGAGTTTATAATTGCACTTCCATAAGTCTATATTTACACTTCAATAAGTCTATCATTACACTTTCTTAAGTCTATATTTACACTTCCATAAGTCTATATTTACACTTCCATGAGTTTATAAATACACTTCCATAAGCCTATATTTACACTTCCATGCGTTTATAATTACACTTCCATGAGCCTATATTTACACTTCCATGAGTTTATAATTACACTTCCATAAGCCTATATTTACACTTCCATGAGTTTATATTACACTTCCATAAGTCTAAATTTACACTTCCATAAGTCTATATTTACACTTCCATAAGTCTATATTTACACTTCCATAAGTCTATCATTACACTTCCTTAAGTCTATATTTACACTTCCATATGTCTATATTTAAACTTCCATAAGTCTATATTTACACTTCCATAAGTCTATATTTACACTTCCATGAGTTTATATTACACTTCCATAAATCTAAATTTACACTTCCATAAGTCAATATTTACACTTCCATAAGTCTATATTTACACTTCCATAAGTCTATCATTACACTTCCTTAAGTCTATATTTACACTTCCATATGTCTATATTTAAACTTCCATAAGTCTATATTTACACTTCAATAAGTCTATATTTACACTTCCATACTGCGCCTGACTATGGAATAACTTGAAACGTTACGTCACATTGCAAGCGTCAATCTCATGGGCGTAGGAAGTGGAGGCGGAGGGGCCGTCCACACTGTTGGGTTTTATTTTGAGGAGAAATTCTCTGTCTCCTTCATATACTTCATATAACTTCCCATCCTGCTCTAGTATTACTGTAATAACCAAATATCTAAGTCTATTTAAATACAAAGGCATGAAGTAATAATTCTTTTGTATATTATTTTGCTTCGCTTTTAATGTCACATTAGGAAATGGCACCAGCGAGCCGTCGAGCTTATTGCTCGTTATGCCCTCCCCAAAGCACGACCCCAAATTCCTAAAATCGGGCCGCAAAGCGGCACGTAGGAGATCTCCCTTCGCTTTTAACAAGATATTTCATTGACATTAAACATGGTAAAATATATTTAAAGCACCACCAAAAACCGTAGGTTGATTTTTTTTTGTATGCGTACATTATGGCTTTCCGTAATTAAGGGTGTCATAATCAATGACCATGCAGGGCCTCACAAACCCAGCCACTCCACTAGACTATCGTGTGTAAACCCAAACAAAAACACTTAACTGAAATTCGATTTGTCGTCGAAAACAAAATATAATGAAGTAGAATTAACATTCATGCATGTTTGCATTAGACTTGATGCAAAGAGAACCAACGTGACAATTTTGTGATGAAATAAATGATCAATAAAAAAATGGATGCGTTGATTGAACATCTTATAGAATGTAAGAAACAGAAGAGCGTAATGTGCGGACCTTGGTAAAGTCAATTTCTAAGAAAACTCTTTATTTTGTGCCGTGTGCAGTATTTCTGTGTCTAGAACTCATGACAACTTATCAGATGACGTCTTATAGTTCCTTGGCCCCATACATTCTTACATCCCACGTTACCGCGCGTACTCTGGGTGCTAAGGTCGTGTTCCTTGGCCCCATACATTCTTACATCCCACGTTACCGCGCGTACTCTGGGTGCTAAGGTCATGTTCCTTGGCCCCATACATTCTTACATCCCACGTTACCGCGCGTACTCTGGGTGCTAAGGTCATGTTCCTTGGCCCCATACATTCTTACATCCCACGTTACCGCGCGTACTCTGGGTGCTAAGGTCATGTTCCTTGATCCCATACATTCTCACGTTACCTCGCCTACCCTGGATGCTGGTAAAGTCATGAAGAAAGTCTTGCAACAGAAGAAACATAATGATAATGGTGACACAGAATGGTAATTTAGACAAAATCCGAGAACGATCGTTAGACCTAAACCTACAGTAATTTGTGTGTCTTATACTTATAGCTGAATTTGTTCCTTGTGGTCACTTCCGAGTGGTTTCACCAGGCGACAACAAGGTCGGGTTTTTTTTGACTCACTTGAAAGCACGTCTCCCCAGTTGTGTTTACTGGCCGTACATCGAGACCACTTAATTCAGTTAGGTCGGTCAACCTGTGCTGGTCATCAGATTACGTGGGAGGTAAAACAAATTGTCTTAAATTACAGTGCCGTTGCTCCTGAGCAGGAAGATGACCAGACCTAGTGGTCAAGAACATCAAATTAACGGTCATGTTGATGTTATGGTCAGATATATTCCCCTCATGTTCACAGGTTGCTTTCCTTCACTCTCAGTCTGTCTCCGCAGTCTAGCTTTTCACTTGCTGTTTTTAAATGGATTCGTTTTCTGTACTTGCTAATTTTTATGTGAAGCGCAGTGAGCCTAGCCCTAGGCTGGGGTACTGCGCTGTATAAAACCACCTAATAATAATAAGAAGAAGAAGAATAACTAGATATAGCCCGCCAAACGGTGGCGAAAGCACTGCGTGAACTTCCCATCTACTAAAGTTACTTGAGAAAACATTTACTCAAGTAACGCACATTTAAGAATCCCAATTTTTGCTACACCCCTCCCCCCATGATACGTCACTGCACACTTTTTATTTCATTCCCATGAACTATATTAAATATTCTGATGTCGCAACCACTTTTAAACCGAATATTTTTCACAACATACTTAAATGGACTACGATTAGTCGATTGTTTTGTCACGTGATACGTGTAAAAACAAGTAATACTTCCGGTAGGCTGTCTGCAACACACTAGTCGCTCACAAATTTTTCTTCAAACAACTTTCTTCCTTTAATCATAACTGAATTATAATTATTGTCACATTTATGAATGTCATTTTTAAAAAAACGCGTGTATTCAAGAATATTTTGAAAAGTAAAATTTTAATTAACACTGGGGAAGCGCTGATGGAGACAAACATTTTGCTTTAGAATTAATGGCAATGGCTGATCAGCTGTTTATCTGTTGTTATGTGTTGTTATGTGTAGCAGAAAGCCTACTAATGGCTGGTACGTATCACGTGACAAAACAAGGAAGTGACTAATCGTAGTTCATTGAGACGATTTCATTTTCAGAAAAGAAAATATTACGGGCCAAACGCAGTTGCGTTATATAAAAAATATCTTTTAGCGTTGTTATCGGGAATTATATTTTGCGCGCTATTGAACTCATTATTAAACCATACTTTCTTTCAAACATATAGAATTATTTGTAATATACTCTCAAGATCAAAATCGCTTATTAGGAAGCAGTCCACGAGTCACACCGTATATATATATATATAATATATAATATGTTATATACAGACAACTGTATACACATTTCAGGAGTGAAAAACTTGTATAAATATTTTAATACAAAATCTATTCAGCCTTCACGATATAAAAACATTAGTAACTGTAAGTTTTAAACGTGAACAGAGACTAAGTGCCGGGGGGTGCAGTTGTCATTCTAGGAACGTAATCACCATTTTAAAATGGTATTTAAAATTTGAAGATATCGATGGTGCCCAAAGCTAGCAATTTTCCCCATTCAACACCTGGAGACTTCTGACTATGAGGAATCCCAAAGGATGTCAGAAATCTTAAAATAACTAACAACGGTCGTGGCTGTTGGAGAAGATATTACAGATGAAGCAATCCCACTGGACACTGTGTTTCCCGTTCTACAAAAACAAGCGTTCTATATTTAATTTTTTAAAAGTTTTCTAAGATAGTGTCCCTTCTCATAGATGTAGATATCAAGGTTTAACTTGTATTTATATTATGATGTCGTAGTAAATTGGTATTAACATATTTATACAAGTTTTTCTCTGCTTAAAGTGTGTTTCGATTTATCTGACGGACTTTTCGTTTGTTATATTATATTGCTCAACTATTTAAAAAAAACTTATTTTTTGGTTTTTGATGATTTTTTACCTGTGTAAACTTTTCGTTAATCTCGGTGCAAATTGCTTTTTTGATGTGTGTATATTTTGTGTTAATATGTGTGTAAATTGCTTGTTTATATGCGTTTAAATTATTTGTTGATATGTTTGTTGAATGTTTGTTGATGTGTGTGAAAATTGTTTGTTGATATGTGCGTACATTATTTGTTGATATTTGCGTATGTTGTTTGTTAGTATTTACTACTATTTACCAAAACAAAATGAAATTCGTAAGATCTAGGACAGTTGATAACTGTAACTATATTGATCAACCACCAACTAGCTCCACCCTCTCCACCAACTAGCTCCTCACTCCTCACCTTAAACCTTTTGAGTTATCCCTCGGGGTATATAAGGAAAATATAACCAGGGATTCTCAGATTAATAGCTTAAAGGATTCAAAGCAAGATACAGCAATTCTAATGTATCCACTCAAATACTCATTTTATCTTCAATCCAAGAGCTTGGACATTTATAAAAATGAATTCGATTACTCTAAAAAATCAAAATCAAAACTAAACTAAATCAGTGCAAGGACTTGACCATTTAGGCGACTAAATTTCATTATACAAAGAAACCAGATACGGACAAAAAAATTATCATCTATCTGAATATTATTATTTTTATTACTATTAGGTGGTTTTATATAGCGCAGTACCCCAGCCTAGAGCTCAGTGGTCTTAACTAGCGCAGTACCCCAGCCTAGGGCTCAGTGGTCTTAGCTAGTACAGTACCTCAGCCTAGGGCTCAGGGGTCTTAACTAGCGCAGTACCCCAGCCTAGGGCTCAGTGGTCTTAACTAGCGCAGTACCCCAGCCTTGTGCTCAATGGTCTTAACTAGCGAAGTACCCCAGCCTAGGGCTCAGTGGTCTTAACTAGCGCAGTACCCCAGCCTAGGGCTCAGTGGTCTTAACTAGCGCAGTACCCCAGCCTATCGCTCAGTGGTCTTAACTAGCGCAGTACATCAGCCTAGGGCTCAGTGGTCTTAACAAGCGCCGTACCCCAGCCTAGGGCTCAGTGGTCTTAACTAGCGCAGTACCCCAGCCTAGGGCTCAGTGGTCTTAACTAGCGCAGTACCCCAGCCTATGGCTCAGTGGTCTTAACTAGCGCAGTACATCAGCCTAGGGCTCAGTGGTCTTAACAAGCGCCGTACCCCAGCTTAGGGCTCAGTGGTCTTAACTAGCGCAGTACCCCAGCCCAGTGCTAGGCTCACTTTAAACTTTTTTCTTCTTTTTCCTTCTTGTTCCTAAATTAAAATTTCTTCACAAAGATGTCCGTGTTCAGACTTCATTTCACTTCTTGCCGTTTTTCTCACTCACTCTACAGAGGCTCGTTCTCTGTGCGTTCCTTTGACGTCGTTTCTATTTTCCTGGTTCCTTCATGACAGACACTTGTAATCTCTGATATATATTTTGCCTCTGGTTCGTCCTGCTTCCTTTTCACAACCACTCCCTATTCCACAAGTTTTATTTTAATAGTACTGAGTGAAAAAGAAAGGATGTCACGCACCAAGCTTTCATTCATGCGTGTCGTCTGAACTCCGGTAACATAGTTTGATTTTTTTTCTTTAGGAGTAGGCGACTATTATGTCAATCAATAATGAGCCACAGGTATGGAGTAGGACTGTCTGTAGGCCTATTGTTTAAAGGCCAGTAGGTAGGGTGTAGGACAGACTGTAGGCCTATTGTTTAAAGGCCGACAGCTGGGGTGTAGTACTGTCTTTAGATCTAATATTTAAAGTCTGACAGGTGGGTTGTAGTACTGTATTTAGGCCTAATATTTAAAGGGCGACAGGTAGGGTGTAGGAATGCCTGTAGGCCTTTTGCTTAAAGGTCGGCAAATAGTATAAAAGATGAGAAGTTTACTCAATTTTTTTTAACACGTGGAACCACCGGGTATTTTTTCAATATAACCGGACCCGGTGTAAAAAAAACAACAACTGCACCCGATTAAGACCTTGTAATATTTATTGCGTGTTTTCCTTAATTTTTGGGAATCACTGAATTCAATGCCATGAATGAATCTTAGATAAATGACGTCACCGTGCGGCCTAAGCCTAACCTTTAAACTATATCCCCTTGGTCATGTCGTGGGTGAACTTTGCAAGTTGTACTCTCCCCCCCCCCCCCCGCCCCCTACTTTTTTTTCGCCGCCACACACATTTTTTTTACTCTGATGTAAATAGCTCTTGGGGTGGGACAACGTGATATTTCATATCTGCTATGACATGGCTTCATGTTTGTTAGCTCAACTGATACCTTCCCCTTTCCGAGAACCAGCACTCCGATTCCCTCATGACAAGAACCGGCACTCAGTCTCCGTCATGACAAGACTTCTCATAGGGGCACTAATTATTGGAAATTATCTGTGCTAGCAGGACCGCGCCATTTCTGTGCGTCAACACGGTCACTGTGGTGAAGACTGATAGGGCTTTCCATTTGAAGAAACACTTGCTGAGTCACAGTCAGTGTGAGAAAATATCACGTTCTGATTCACAGTCAGTGTGAGAAAATACCACGTTCTGAGTCACAGTCAGTGTGAGAAAATATCACTTTCTGAGTCACAGTCAGTGTGAGAAAATATCACTTTCTGAGTCACAGTCAGTGTGAGAAAATATCACTTTCTGAGTCACAGTCAGTGCGAGAAAATATCACTTTCTGAGTCACAGTCAGTGTTAGAAAATACCACGTTCTGAGTCACAGTCAGTGTGAGAAAATATCACGTTCTGAGTCACAGTCAGTGTGAGAAAATATCACTTTTTGAGTCACAGTCAGTGTGAGAAAATATCACTTTCTGAGTCACAGTCAGTGTGAGAAAATATCACTTTCTGAGTCACAGTCAGTGTGAGAAAATATCACTTTTTGAGTCACAGTCAGTGTTAGAAAATATCACTTTTTGAGTCCATATCATTAAGGGGGTGGGAAAATATATTCTTTATGAATTCAAGTCATGGCCGAGGTTGTAAAATATTACGAATACGTCCAAATCATTAGCGGGGTGGGAAATATCATATGACCTAAGGGAAACTCTGTCTCCAATAGAGGTGGGACTCTATTTTTCATGGTTGCTTTTTTTCAAAATGAGTCTGTAAGTTAAGTACAGTTGTCTATTATTCAACTACATCGTGGGAACATGGTGTAGAGATTAAATAGAATTGAAGTTTATGAAATGATATCCGTTGCAACAGTTTCAAAGTAGGATGTCCGCATTGATTGGGGGCGGGACTAAAGATAAGAAAAGAGGGGTCCAAGATAAGAACTCAGGGGTCCAAGATAAGAACTCAGGGGTCCAAGATAAAAACTCAGGGGTCCATGATAAACTATTAAGATCGCTTGTAATGGAAAAGGAAGATTGAGGGTGGTGAGACAACGATGGAGGTTGGTGATACATTGATGGAGGGTGGTGATACATTGATGGAGGGTGGTGAGACATTGATGGAGGGTGGTGAGACAACGATGGAGGATGGTGAGAACACGATGGAGGGTGGTGAGACAACGATGGAGGGTGCTGAGACAACGATGGAAAGGTGGTGAGACATTGATGGAGGGTGGTGAAACATTGATGGAGGGTGGTGAGACAACGATGGAGGATGGTGAGAACACGATGGAGGGTGGTGAGAACACGATGGAGGGTGGTGAGAACACGATGGAGGGTGGTGAGACAACGATGGAGACTGGTGAGAACACGATGGAGGGTGGTGAGACATTGATGGAGGGTGGTGAGACAACGATGGAGGGTGGTGAGAACACGATGGAGGGTGGTGAGACATTGATGGAGGGTGGTGAGACAACCATGGAGGGTGGTGAGAACACGATGGAGGGTGGTGAGACATTGATGGAGGATGGTGAGACATTGATGGAGGGTGGTGAGACAACGATGGAGGATGGTGAAACATTGATGGAGGATGGTGAGACATTGATGGAGGATGGTGAGACAACGATGGAGGGTGGTGAGACAACGATGGAGGATGGTGAGACATTGATGGAGGGTGGTGAGACAACGATGGAGGATGGTGAGACATTGATGGAGGATGGTGAGACATTGATGGAGGATGGTGAGACAACGATGGAGGATGGTGAGAACACGATGGAGGGTGGTGAGACAACGATGGAGGGTGGTGAGACATTGATGGAGGGTGGTGAGGCAACGATGGAGACTGGTGAGAACACGATGGAGGGTGGTGAGACATTGATGGAGGGTTGTGAGAACACGATGGAGGGTGGTGAGACATAGATGGAGGGTGGTGAGAACACGATGGAGGGTGGTGAGAACACGATGGAGGGTGGTGAGAACACGATTGAGGGTGGTGAGACATTGATGGAGGGTGGTGAGACATTGATGGAGGATGGTGAGAACATGATGGAGGGTGGTGAGACAACGATGGAGGGTGGTGAGACATTGATGGAGGGTGGTGAGGCAACGATGGAGACTGGTGAGAACACGATGGAGGGTGGTGAGACATTGATGGAGGGTGGTGAGACATTGATGGAGGGTGGTGAGACATAGATGGAGGGTGGTGAGACATAGATGGAGGGTGGTGAGACATTGATGGAGGGTGGTGAGACATTGATGGAGGGTGGTGAGACATTGATGGAGGATGGTGAGACATTGATGGAGGGTAGTGAGACATTGATGGAGGGTAGTGAGACAACGATGGGGTGGTGAGAAAACGATTGAGGATGGTGAGACAACGATGGAGGGTGTTGATGAAGACGACAGAATGAATAAATGAAGCACGTGAGATTCGGCAGTAAAGCTCTGTTTTCCGAATATCCCCAATCCCAGAATGCATCTGTTGCCGAATTTATGTTTGTTATGTCCAGCTCTGAGTAGCCACCGCCTCATCCTCATCTCTCCTCCCCCACCCGCAGCACACTTGCTGACATCCAGAATTCTAGTTGTGATTTGTCACGCACAGAACGCAATAGATGACCCCAATGTGGCTAGAGTTACTGTATGTCTAAGGGCCAAGGAGCTCTATACAAAACCCAATGTGGCTAGAGGTACTATATATCTAAGGGCCAAAGAGCTCTATACAAAACCCAATGTGGCTAGAGTTTCTATCTAAGGACCAAGGAGTTCTATACAAAACCCAATGTGGCTAGAGTTTCTATCTAAGGGCCAAAGAGCTCTATACAAAACCCAATGTGACTAGAGTTTCTATATAAGGGCCAAGGAGCTCTATACAAAACCCAATGTGGCTAGAGTTTCTATCTAAGGGCCAAGGAGCTCTATACAAAACCCAATGTGGCTAGAGTTACTGTATGTCTAAGGGCCAAGGAGCTCTATACAAAACTCAATGTGGCTAGAGTTTCTATCTAAGGGCCAAGGAGCTCTATACAAAACCCAATGTGGCTAAACTTACTCAAAGTCTCAGGTGGTATAACGCAATACAAAACACAACATTTCTGATGAACCGTTCTTTTAATGTGGGGGCATTTTTTAAAAAAAATATTTCATTTATTTTTACTTTATAGAAAGGAATCCATTAGTGTGATTCTTATAATAAATAATATATTTATAGAAATAAGATTCCAATTTCATTATAAATAATTGTGAAATTTAAATTGAAGCATCCCCATATTTGTTATAGATATTATGCACATTTTTTCCACACCTATATATGTTTTGCCAGTCTTCTATCAGCTGTTAAACCATTTCCACTCCACCTATGTTGCCACACTATTCTACCAGCTATGTTGCCACACTATTCTACCAGCTATGTTGCCACACTATTCTACCAGCTATGTTGCCCCACTATTCTACCAGCTATGTTGCCACACTATTCTACCAGCTATGTTGCCACACTATTCTACCAGCTATGTGGTAGATGCACTTCTAATGCCTCTTTAAGAAGATGGGCATTAATAAACAAATTTTTAAACCCTTGGCACCCCCCTTAACCACCCCTTAACCACCCCTTAGCCGCCCCCTTAACCACCCCTTAACCACCCCCTTAACCACCCCTTAACGGGCGTTTTGAGCGGGGCTGGGGTGGAGTTGAGCTGCCACTAAATGTGTCCGGAGCGGAGCTGGAGCGGAGCTCGAACACAATCGAGTCTGCTCCAAATCCTTATTCATAAGACTCACTAATTGGTGTGTCACCTGAGACTGTGTCAAATGTTGCTTATGGCCGAGGTGTTCTCCTACTGCAGTATACTATGCCTACATCACCATTTAATTATGTGTATTCAATGTTGAAGAATATTTTTTTTTGGAATTGTAAAAAAACAATGTCAAGATTAATTTCAGTAAAAAGTAGGCTGATACACTTACAAAAATATCGCATACCAAGAAATTATTCGCAAAAAACTTAAATTTAATTTATATAAGCTGTCACGTTATTGTCATCAAGTTTCGATTTTGCTCTTTTGTGATTTTTAGTGCTCTCGAGTAATTTGTACTGCTCCGTCGCTGTCGCCTCATTCCAATCGAACAAAATTTTATTTAGCGGGGAAAAAAAAAGAGAACGATATTCCACAAGTGCGTGGTTGTTGTTTTTTGTTTTTGCTTTTTATTCCACGGATAGTTTTATTATTTTTTTTTTTATTTTAAGATAGGACCCTACTTGAGCATATTGGAAATTTGAAGAAAGACTTGATAAATTAAAAATGATGTTAAAATGGTTAAATCAGCAAATCTTATTTTGTCAACTAAATCTTTATCGTGCTCATTTCTCATTTATACAGAGAAATCTCCTGGCAAGGTAAATCAAGTTAGAAATATATTATCCGAAATTATCAAGCATTTTTTTAGTAGTCCGTTTCAAAACAGGTTGTTAAAAAATTACTTTCTTTGAGCTATCGGCCTTTAAAATTTTAATCTGTGCCTTTCGTTGCATATTTGGCAATGAATTGCCGGACAAAGAATTATTTTTTTTCATGACAATTCTGCAAGCCATGTTATTGAAAGGTATGTCAGTTTGACATATCTCCGTGAAAGAAATATGTAGCGTTTAAAAGAGATCTGAACATTATTATCATAGCAATAATCGTGATAATGATATTAGATGTCGAAAACTATTTAAAATGTGATAACACAATGGCCAAAAAAAATAAAAAACACACAAAAAACTTAAAAGCGACCATATTAAGAACAAGATATTATCCAGATTATTGTTTTATTATAGTTGCCCTTATGATATCAAAAGTGTTCATTTATCCACAATTTAACAGATTTATTTTGTTATATTTTCAGCTCCACCGGGAATCTGGGGCGAGGCGATTCCATTTGATTAGAAGAAAACTTGTTCTCATCTGAAGGAGAGGTCACAGTCGTTGGCGAGGATATGAAAGTTACTGACCAAAAGACGTGGGCGGAAGTGACGTGATAAATACAAGTCATTTCTTTTAGTCAACTTGTTAGCACTTATTTATCATTAAACAAATCATTTGTTGAGCTACGTACCAGCTATAATTTTGCTAAGTAAGGTAAACAAAAGGATTAAAGCAAATTTTGGGAAAATACCAACGAGCTGTTTTCCATTAACAACATCATTCATATTTCAGAGGTTATTGATAGATTAAAAGCCGTTGTGTGATTATTTGATATTTTTTTTTTTTTTACAAGAAATTGCAGCCTTCAAATTGTTAATGCCAGAAACTGATGGAAATTTCGCTTTTAAGTTTCAACACAATGGGAAACTAGGGCGCATTAAATTTTCGTTTTTAAAATATATTTATTTTAAACCTATGATCTTCATTTGGAAATGCGAGAGAATTCTTTTAACATCTTTTTATGTAGTAGCATTTAAATTACGTTGTTTTGTTTTTTTTAAAAGAGTTAAAAAGCCGTTCAATTTTATTTTATTTTGTTTTTTATGTATGCCCAAATGTGGCCGATTCTATCATTACAGTTAATATCTATATGTAATAAAATCGTTCAAAAAATCATTCATAATGTAACAGATATAGACAAATGACAACGTATCGCCACAAATGAGAATGTTTTAGGGAAAGTCAACGATGCAAACTCTGCACCATCAAACTGCATTGCCATTCAGAGCTGCACTGTTGCACCGGATTGAAGTAGCCATATTCTAACTTCATGCCATCTATAGACTTTTTATTTAATTATTTTTCCAAAGTGCTATTTAATGTCATCCAACCTTTGCAGAAATGAAATGTCCTCATTTTTTTTTTTTAATTTTTTTTTTTTTACAAATCGTTCAGATTATAATATGCTTTTATAAATAGGCAAGCTTAAAATGGGTCCCAAAAATGTAGCCTAGGACCTCATGCTTTTCAGTGATATGGTGTTGGTATTTGTTTCTTACTCATTTAACTATACTCTATACAGAAATATGTTCATATCCGCAATGCAACTGTATGCCGAGACTAATAGAAGTTATGTCTAACGGGCTACCAATTGAATCAGCTTATATAAAACAGTTTGCCGTTCTATCAACGCTAAATAATAAATACGTCGATTTACTTTAAATAGCACACAATCAAACAAAACTTAATGGCATATTATCGTTTGTCTCAGTTTTATAAAACTTACTATCCAGTTCAGTTCCACTAAAAACCTACACTTGTCAATTCAGATATATAAAGCATACTATCAATATAGCTATACAAAACCTACACTCATCAATTCAGATATAAAAAGCATACCATCAATATAGTTATATAAAACCTACTCATCAAGATCATGAAATTTGTGTTTTAAAATTTGCTTTTTTTAAAAATATAGGAATGAGTGAAGTTGCAAATTAAATGAATTTTAAAAAAAATGTTGTGTTTTGAGTCTTTGTGTGTTAACAAAAAATATCTCTGAACTACAGTCACCTTGAAATAAATAAGGTTAAGCTGGGCATGCAAGGGAGACGAAAAGAACGACACGAAGTCAAACATAAACATTGTAAAGCTAAAGATATGGTATTATACATGATAAATAAACATAAATGTAAAAAAGAAAATGCTTTGACTGCCTGGCTCTTCCACGCCTTGCCAAGGCCGTGTAACCTAGGCAGAGGCGTAGCAAGTAAGTGGGGGACGGTCCACCTTGCCATGGCCGTGTAACCTAGGCAGAGGCGTAGCAAGGAAGTGGGGGACGGTCCACCTTGCCATGGCCGTGTAACCTAGGCAGTGGATTAGGAAGGGGGTGGGGACGGTCCACCTTGCCATGACCGTGTAACCTAGGCAGAGGCGTAGGAAGGCGGTGGGTGTCGGTCCACCTTGCCATGGCCGTGTAACCTAGGCAGAGGCGTAGGAAGGAAGTGGAGGACGGTCCACCTTGCCATGGCTTTGTAACCTAGGCAGATGCGTAGGAAGGGGATGGGGGACGGTCCACCTTGCCATGGCCGTGTAACCTAGGCAGAGGCGTAGGAAGGGGGTGGGTGTCGGTCCACCTTGCCATGGCCGTGTAACCTAGGCAGAGGCGTAGGAAGGGGATGGGGGTCGGTCCACCTTGCCATGGCCGTGTAACCTAAGCAGAGGCGTAGGAAGGAAATGGGGGACGGTCCACCTTGCCATGGCTTTGTAACCTAGGCAGAGGCGTAGGAAGGAAGTGGGGGACGGTCCACCTTGCCATGGCCGTGTAACCTAAGCAGAGGCGTAGGAAGGGGATGGGGGACGGTCCACCTTGCCATGGCCGTGTAACCTAGGCAGAGGCGTAGGAAGGGGATGGGGGTCGGTCCACCTTGCCATGGCCGTGTAACCTAGGCAGAGGCGTAGGAAGGGTGTGGGGGACGGTCCACCTTGCCATGGCCATGTAACCTAGGCATTGGGTTAGGAGGGGGGTGGGGGATGGTCCACACCTGGTGGCACTTTTTTAAAGAGATATTTTCTATTGATGACTTGGAATGTATTAAGAGTTGTTTTTGTTTTTTTAACGTTCAGAAGTTATGTGCTAGGAGAGGCAGCTTTGACAGATAAAATATCTTTTAGCACGAAAATATTTACTAAAATAAGACCCTCCGGTTTTCTTTCCTTAAGAAAAAAAAGGGGGGGGGTCAATAAAGGTGGGAATTTTACCAATATCTATAATCCCGACAATGCTACAGACACTGTTATACTAATCATTTCTAGTTTACTATTCTTCAACCAATTTTTTTCTTGCTACCATGATAGCAAAGGCGCTGATGACATCTCTATAATTTAGTTCAGGCCTGCACAACATACGGCCCGCGGGCCAGATGCAGTCCGCCAACACCAACTTTGCAGCCCGCGAAGTAACGAAATATTCTTTTTTATTATTTTCTTAATAGCTTTCCCCTCTGTCCTGTTAGCTTTTGGCCCGCACATGTTTTTCATAAAGTATTACGACCCACCTTATATTTTAAGTTGTGTAGACCTGATCTAGTTGGGGGGCGTCCATTAATTATGTCAACAAAATAGAAGGGTGGGGTTGGAAATGTTTGACAGTTGTTGACAAGGGGGAGGGAGAGGGGTTTAGATAAGTTGACGCCAACAATCATGTTTCCACTATTAAAATTTTAATCTTAAAAATTGACTGGTTATTACATTATTTTTAAAAATGTATAAGTGTAAATGAGTGTAAATAGTCAAATAATTTTTAGGCTTTTACCAATATAAGATTTATTTAATGTGTGTCTGTGCACTGCAGATGGCTAGTCAGAATGTTAGCACACTTTGTTAGTGCAAGAGAAGTCAAAAGAGAAGTCAAAAGTTGGCCTCTCTTCAACTCTAAAGTCTGCTTGTCGTAAATGACTAAGGCGGTTTATTTGCAATGATGTTGCTGCAGGTATGGAACAAGGACAAGGTTCAAGTGTCAAGTGCAGTCAAGATAAATGATATGGTAGTGTAGGAAAATGATATTTTGAGAATTAGGGGAAAGTAAAGTGAGTAACAATAATAACATCGTGGCTTGAGTGGATTTGCAAAATCTATTACATCTATTTTGCACCAAAGTCATGTTGAAAATGCATGTTCAACAGAACCGACAATGCACTCTTAAGCATACGAAATTAGCACCTGCTCCTCAACAAAAAGGTTTCAACCAATGCAATTAGCTGCAAGGAGATAGAGAGAGGGAGCAATTATTGCTCATACCGACAATGCTTCTATTTTAAGTGCTGAATGGTTAGAAGAGGACGATGTTTACTTGTCTGGTATATTAGTTCTGCAAGATGAAAAGGATACATCAGCTACTATAGACTATGCCCATCAGTGGCGAAATTTCCGGGTTTTTTCAGGGTTGGAAAAAAAAAGGGGGGGGGGTGGCAAAACCAAAACTTGGTCGGCTTGTTAAGTTGTTTATTACTGGATGCGCCACAGTGCATAGCAATTAAATAAAACTTGCAAATTCAAGGGGGCTGCGAATGTCCCCTGCCCTGGCCGATTGATGTCTCTGATGCGGTAACCAGACAAAACGACAAAAGACAAAACGACAAGTGACAAAACGACACCTTGTCGTTTTGTCACCTTGTCATTTTGTCGCCTTGTCGTTTTGTCACCTTGTCATTTTGTCACCTTGTCGTTTTGTCACTTGTCGTTTTGTCCCTTGTCGTTTTGTCCCTTGTCATTTTGTCACTTGTCGTTTTGTCATGGAACCCTCTGATGCCTATTGTTACGATAGAGAAACACCTGGCTAATCCATGGGAAGATGATAGCAGCTAGAAACGATGCTATAATTGTCAGCTTTATTGACAATAATCATATTTATACCACAAACAATGATATTTAGTCTTTAAAACCTTTTAATTGATTCTTCATTATAAAATTTAAGTGTTAAAACTTTTTAACTTGTTTATTAACCAAATAAAGGTGTAATTAAATGGTTTTCATACAATTTGTGTCAAAGTAGATCAGCACAAAGTAAAATATATTTATAAATGTATTTGTATTATAATTCATTTTTTTTTGGTGGGGGGGGGGGGGGGGGTAGAAAATGTTGACATAATTACTTGGGGGGGACGGGACATTGAAAGTTCGACAGTTGTTGACAAGGGTGGGGGGAGGGGGCAACATCATTTTAAATTGACGGGATAGCCTTAAATAGACAGGATATCCTAAGATGTAAGCCGTTTCCGACTTACAGAAGCTCTTAAATGTATTTAAATCAGTTTTAATTTAGAAAAACGTTGTTCTAATGTAAGATTGTTCAGAGGGGATTTCTTACACAGCAGCCTGTGCACAATATACTGCAAAACACAGTTCAAGTAGGCTACACCAATGGCTGAAATTTCCAATTTCTGAGGATTTTTCATTATGAGATAACGATTTTCATCCCTTAAAAGTTGTTGCTATATTGTTTCATTTGCTCAAATCGTTCTGTAAAGAATTAATAGCCGTATCAACTATTACATATAAAATTTAAACACGCTAACAGGTTTCAGGATATTCTATAAATTAGAATCATAATCAAACTGCTTTTTATTGCGAAAAACGTTTAACTTTGTTGGATGTTGAAAAAGCTGATTAGTCGCTACTTTCTGCAAGTTCCTTTAAAGGTACATGTTTCGAAAACCATTTTCCCTGAATGTATTCAAAAAGTTTTTGCTTCTTCCATAAGTTTAATAACATTTAACATCTTTTTTTTAAATAATCAAATTAAAGTGAAAACAAATTACTTGAAATAAATATTAAATAAAATATAATGACGTGACATGTTCCTCTTTATTTTGTATGAGACAACAGTCTTATTTCAACGTCTACCAATCAATCAACCACAACTCTTTTTTAAACCCCTTCCCCACTCCCACCCCGCATCTCCAAAATATCTCAATGTAGCCAATAACGAAGTGGCTATTCGCACCAGGGTACCAGAAATGAGAGATTGTGATTAAAAAAACTATTTAAAATATTATTGTTGGGTTTGTAAGACAAAATGGGGTATCAAATGAAAGATAATTGAATGGACTATTTGTTTCTAACCTTAATTCTTCGGTTTAGCTAAAATAAACTACCACAAATGACATCTGAAAATAATTGAGTCTCATGGGACCCGGGTGCGAATGGTGGCGCTGCGTGTCCGTGTCCATCTAGACTAAATGCTATTCGGATGTCATTTGTGGTAGTTTATTTTAGTTAAACTGGAGAATTAAGTCTAGAAACGTATAGTCCATTCAATTATCTTTAATTTGATACCTCATTTTGACTTACAAACTCAGCAATAATGTTTTAAAAAGTTTTTTAATCCCAACCTCTCACTTCTGATACCCGGGTACGAATAGTCGCAGCTATCTAATAATTGACACTAATTTACCCCCCCCCCCTTTTTTTTTTCAACAAAAAATATAATTAATTAATAATACTAAATATAGTAAAAATTCATGTTTGCTAAATAAATATAGTAGACCTACTTGAAATGCCATTTTCATGGGGGAAAAATTAAAAAAAATTAAAATTTTTTTTTTTAAGAGTGGTTTAAAATGCAAGCTATATCGGTAAACAAAAGGACTATCCAAAGTGTTCTTATTAAAAAAAAATTTTTTTTAAAAGTAGTATTCTAATTCAAAGTAATGTTGTCAGTCAGAATAAAAAATAAAAAAAGCATTTCACTAAATTTTTTTATCAATAAATGCCACTGTTTTTAAATAGTTAAACATTTTTAAAAAAAAAAAAATTGTATGGTTTGGGATGACCAATTATACCATTATTCCAATTAAATTGGGATCCTATCACCGAAGAGTCAGTTAACGGCATAATATTCAAAAAGTGTGTGAAACTTATTTTCCGTGAATCAGTAGTTAAAAAAATTGTTAGGAATCAAAATGAAGCCCTTAGACTTAGACTTATAATTGGACGCTCCAGGCAGTTACCTGCTTTGCCTGTACCTAAGTCTGGTCCTGCTTATTATAAGGTCTATTTTAAATAGATTGTGGCAATAAAAGAATATTTAATTTGTCAGTCTGTATAGTTAAAAAAAATTAAGACGAGAATAGAAACGCGAATAAAAATAGTTATTATTCGAGTTCGAGTCTATTAAAGGTAACAATTAAAAACTAAATTTGGGGACTGTGCTGCACTGTGCAGACTTAATGAATCTCAAAATAGGATAAAAATTAAATAAGTGCAGCCAACATTCATTCCCAGAAGATAATTTTGAAAATAAGCAACTTGTATACGAAAGGAGATATTTGTCTCATTTACCTGCCCCTTCAACCCAAATAATTCAATCACGCTATTTAATATTTTAATGGATATTTAAGAGGTCCAGCATAAAGAATTAATCAAACAAAAACAATGTTATTATTATTGTGTCTGTACGAATTACTGTTCAATATTTTTTGTTTTTTAATATATTAAGGTATAAAACAAAATTTGTCCTGCGTTTAACTTTTTTTTTTTTTTTTTTTAAACTTTAAAATTTCCTTTCAAATAATTTATCTCGAAATTATCTCTGGTATATTTTAAACCTCGGTTGAAAAGGGGGGACTACTTACTTGAGACTAAAATCAAAATATGGTAGATTCTTATTTTTAAGGTCTGGGCAGTTTAATTTTGTTGTTTTTTAAAACTAGTACAATGGTGATTTTGTATGTGTTTGTGCACAAAATTATTATCTTAAATTTTCTATTAATATTTCAAATTAGTCAATTTAGCTGTGAATCTTCTAATAAAGCTAATCACGAAAAGCAAAAGTATACAAGAGGTAAGTAGTACTAAGTAGTAAGACTTGGTAAGTGTAACTAGTGTAAGTTAAATCATAAGTTCATATAAATATAAGTCATAAGTGTAAGACTCCGAAGCCGTAATTTGTAAGTTACACCTTTAATTTAAATAAGAGAATTTAGTCACTATTTCATTTGTCTAATTCTTTGACGGGCTAGAATTGGCAAGACGCAGTTAGGGATAGTACCCCCCCCCCCCTTTTTTTTTTACATTTGAAAAACTGCAATTAGTATAGGCTTAAATAGCTCTCCCCTCAAAGCTCTTTGACTTGCAGAGCCCGTTTTTAGAATCAATTTCTGGGGGGGGGGGGGAGAGCCCCTTCTTAGTCCTACCATATGTCTTGGGGGATCCCCCCTAACCTAGACCTAGGCCTACCATATATCTTACAAGTTAATAGTATTAATAGTGTATAAGTTTAAGATTTTCCTCAAGCACCTGTGGAGCCCCTGAGAATTGCACAGGATGAAGCGCTGACTGGTAACAACTGGCTCAAACTACAGTAACTACAGTTACAGTGTAGTCGTAGTATTAGGTACCTGGGCCCTTGGACCTGGTAGTAGGCCTATATTAGTATGACATGGTCAATAATATTGATAATTTATGACCAAATGGAATTTCTGATTGAATTTTAGTTTTAAAATAAAAAGTTGATTGCATTTGTAGGCTTAGTAGTAAGGCTGTGGCTATTCAGACCGGGTATCAGAAGTGATATTAACTCTTTCCGTGCCAATCAACGATTTATCGTCGATTTGACTGGTCACGTTTGTGCCAAGCCACGATACATCGTCGAAATAATTCATGTTGTTATTTTGTTGCCTGTGGCTATTAATCCGACTTTTTATGTTCCTAAACGATGGATAACTCATCCTACTTCCTTCCTTTTAGAAGTAGAGCTTGTTTACATGTGTTTTTTCTAATAATAGTTCAATTTGTTTTGAAACTTTTGTAAACAAAGCAATGCACACGCCTACTCCAAGCCCAAGCACATCAGCTCTTGCTAGACCACGTAGGTAATCAAGTTTGCAAAAAAAAGAGCTTTTATTTCTAAATATTGATGCTGAAAAATCAGACAATAATCATGAATCATTTGAATCTGATTCCAGTGATGATTTTGAGCTTTCTGAGCATCCTGATGGGTCCGTAAATCCCAAATGGAAATAATAATAGAATGGCGAAAGTAATAGTGATAGTAAAAGTGGTGACTTTCGGCACTTTCATAAAAATTTCAAAACATTTTTAAAATTTGAAAAATACCACAAATGCATAGAGCATAGAAAGTGGATTACATAAACACCAGGATCAACTTTCTAGCTCAAGTGGTTCAAAAGTTATGATTTTTTTTTCAAAATCACTTTGTTGCTATGGCAACAGTGAGGCCTCAGATAATACTAAATCTAACATTACAAAAATGTGTATAACTCTGTCACTAAATGGAATATTTTCAAAATGTAAATGCATTATGATAAAAAATGGATATACTTTCTGAGGATTGACGCGGAAAGGGATACCAGCTACACAGACCATATAGTAGTCTGTTAAGTTCAGATTTGGGGCGCATTTAAAATAAATTATTTAAAAAATTTGATCTCATAATATTACCAGTAAAATGTATACTATTGTTGTCATTTTGTTTTATCTGTTACATATTATTATTCTCTGTCTAATTTCCTCTAATTTGATATGAAATACAGCTATCTTGCTAAAAGAAAAGTGTTCATAATTAATTAATAGATAAGAGCACACTAAAAAAATTTCCACTGGCCGAAAACTGGTCTGGCATGAACGTGGAAAACCCCACCTGGCAACGAAAGAGTTAAAAAATATTGAAAATATTATTGTTGAGTTTGTAAGAAAAAATATGGTATCAAATGAAAGATAATTGAATGGACTATACTTACTTCTTCAGTTTAACTAAAATAAATAAACCACAAATGACATCCGAATAGCATTTAGTCTAAAGGGACCCTGGTCCAAATAGCGGCCATGCGTGCCCAGGTCCCATCAAACAAAATGCTATTCCAATATTTTTAATATTTTTTTAAATTCAACCTCTCACTTCTGATACCGGGTCCGAATAGCCACTTATAATAGTAATTAGAAGTAGGCCTACGACTATATAATATAATGTGCTTACCATTTCCATGACATTGGTGGAGTCAGATAAAGGGAGGTGGCATGTGGGCAAGGGGAAGGGTGTTTAGATGTCATGCTAAAATCTACAAGAAGACATACATGATACAGATTACAGTACACAATTATTTCAGATAGCCTAAAATGTATTCAGATATCCTCATTTCATTGTATAAATATTACAATGTCTTTATGTATTTATTCCTTTTGAAACTTTAACAATGTCTTGTGTTTTAAGTCTATTTCAACTATTTTCAACTAATTACCATCTGTACGAAAACTTAACTGCAATTATGGGCAAATATTTATTTGGATATGTATAGTATGTAAGTTATAGCCACTATTTATTATGAATGTAATATAATTGCAAAACATATTATTGACTTGTTAGCTATCCCTGTCAGTGGACCATTGAAGTGTTTATTTCAACATCATTTTGTTGTTCTTTTTTGCACACAAGGTGAATGCAGACCTGTTTACCCATGGGTTAGTGTCAGCATAGTGTTCAGCTCTCAAAAACGTAGTTTCAAGCTCCAAAGAGTAGTGTGGTCAAGTGGGGGTGGGGGATCCTGTTTTGCAATCAAAATACAATTTGTGTAAGGAAATCCACTCAACTGCTTATGTAGGTTAACGCAAATGAATATATACAGGATATAGTCCTGTGAGTTTGTTCTTAAGGATGAGAAAAGGTCTTAGGCAAGCACATTGGCAGTTAAGTATTAATAACGCAATCCTCTAAAAGATAATATTCTGGTTGGTTTATTGAGATCAAGACCGCAAAGGCCAACCACAGTTATTCTTATTTGATTGGTTATGGTGTTAACACAAAAAATGCGGTAACTTTTTACTGAAAACACCCCCATTTATTAATTTTTTTATTTAAATTAAACCAAACATACGAAAAAAACTCCTTAAGCCGAATTTTTTTTTTAGGTTCATCTTAGTGCCTTAGTCTTAGGCTTAAAAACTTAGTTACTATGAAAGCGTAGAGGTAAACAGGTCTGTGAATGCCTCAGAAAGTGAATGACTTAAAATTATCAAACTGGATGGAAATTGAGTATTTAAAAAAAAGAAATTGTACTTTTTTAAGATGAGTAAAATATCACAAAAGCTCAGTAATAGAAATATATATATTCCTGTCCAGTTAATGTTGCAACATTCAATTTTATCTTTTGAAAACCTTGCCCTTTGCAATAAACCCCTAAAAAGAAAAAAAAAATTATTTGGATTGGTTTTGTTATAAAGGAAAATTAATTTATCTCCTCCCAAATTCATGGTAGGATAAATTTCATTTTGACAGAATTTCATGCATTGTCTAATGTCATTAATTCATTTTTCATCAATTATATTTTACATAAATACTTTAACATACAAAGCATCCCAGTGGACACACTACCTGGAGTTAATAGATGATGCTGTTTCAAAATATGAAGATTGTTACAATGAAGGCTGTGCATGTTTTGCCAGGTAAGAATTTATTTTTAAATATTTAAATGCCTATTTTTAAGAAAATTTAAAAATACTTAAAATTTATAACAGAAGCTTAAAGGAAAAAAATATTTTCTTGGAGTAACCATTCTTATACAATGTTTTTCTCTCACCACTCTATCTTAACCATATTCGTGAACTCTTTTATCTGATAAAAGTTTATCTGCCCCCCTCCCCCCCCCCCCCCAAATTGTCATATTTTTATCCCTAATACCCTTTCAATTTTTTTTAATCAATGTGTTCTTCGCATTTGCCAAACCCACAAAACTGTTTTCAATAATTTAGTCTTTTTTCTCACCTATAAAAAAAACTATTTTACCCATGTTGAATGCTTTTTTATAGCCATCACACTCATTGGGGGAAGGTGGGGGTTGGGTCTGTTTTCAAGATCAAACATAAATTTTGTTTTATATTTATGGCTAGCAATAATTGTTAAATACATTTTATATTTATAAAATAATGTCTTAAAACACTATATTTCCTATTCTATATTTGTTGATGTACAAGTAAAAGATCATTTCATGTTAATTAAAGTAGTAATTAAATTAAAGTGTTGTTTACTTACTCCTCTCAAGCTAAGTAAGACCCATTTAAGGAATCAGATTATTGAGTTGGAACCTAAAGATTTCTATCAAATAAGAAAACAAAATAGCCATTTAGTTAGTGATCTGGCCCCCAAATGGCGCTCTCATATTATAAACTCATCATCATCTTTTTTATTGTGTTTTTATTAACATGAAAGAAGGTGCATTTACATAACCTTATCATGTATTGTCCTCATAATTGTTTCTATAAAAGAGAGATGGGTAGGTCTATATATTCCTACTCCCAAAAAGATGCTAAAATGTGGCTTGTTCAATATCTTTAAAACTAAAATTGAGTATCCTTTTTAAAAGGTCTGCCACATTTATAGTATATTTTAATATTATATTAAATTCAGACCATTTAGAAACCTTACTATCTGCAGTCAGTTACTGTAAATTTGATCTCAGTACATTTTCCTTGCTAAAAAGTTTCTAGTCATGAATTTTCTTGTGATTAATTTTCTCTGCAATAAATATTCAGCACTGAATTTCTGTACTTGTCTTCTCTTTGATATCACTTCAGAGAAAATATCTATAAAATTAATAATACATTTTATGTTTTAAACCTTTATTACATTATATATTTATTAAATATCCTTCTTACCTATAAATTACTCATCATGGCTTCTCTTTGATGTCAGTTCAGAAAAAAAATATATATCTCATTAATATTAATAATATATTTTATGTTTTAAACCTATATTAAATTGTCCTTTGATCAAATGTCCTGCTTTACATATAAACTACTCATCTGCCTGCAGTGTGTTATCAGATGACTTTGCAGTCTGGCACCAAAGAGAGCAAGTGACAAAAGATGACTTTGATGCAGCTCGTTCTTATGGTGTCCATTATCAGATAATTAATCATAACCTTTACAGACAAGATGACTGCATGTTCCCTTTCAGGTTAGTTACATAAAATAATTGAGCTTTAAAATTAATACTTCAAACTTTACAATGAAATCTTTTATATGTATGCAATGCTATTGTTGTAATTATCAAGTTGGATGACAATATATTTTTTTTTGATAGATGCAGTGGAGTTGAGCACTTTATATTGGAAATAATATCTGAGTTGCCAGATATGGAGATAATTATCAATGTTAAGGACTGGCCACAAATATCACATCATCAGAAACCCTTGCCAGTTTTTTCTTTTAGCAAAGTGGTGAGTTGATCACATCATATAAAAATAATTTATGTAATTGGTTTCATTTGATTTGCAACAGTAGGAGTTGGGGTTTATTCAGTCATTTCAGATTAACAACTATAATGTTTTCATCATGAAAATGCCAATGTCTGAATTATAAAGTTGACTGCTATTTTAGTGCTTTACTGTATTTACTGCTATTAATTAAACAAAACTTAAGACCTCAAAATTATTTTTTTCTCTTACCCTCAATAATGGAATCAATTGTAATCAACAACATTGTCAATCAATTTAGCCAGATCACTACTGGGATATTATGTATCCAGCATGGACATTCTGGGAAGGTGGTCCAGCTGTTTGGCCAATATATCCTACTGGATTAGGTCGCTGGGACATTCAGAGAGATATAATCACAAGGTATCAAGTAATAATTAAAATACTTAAGATTTGGTTACTGCGACAACATGGGATTGTCACAGGATGATCCAGTTATTTTTTTAGGCAGTATTTCAAAATAATTTTTTTCAGTTATAGTTGTAAAGTAATAGTTAAAATGTCTAGCCTAATTAATAAGACATTTCATTCTATCTCAAGGGCAGCTGAGGAATGGCCTTGGGATAGAAAAGAAGATAAAGCATTTTTCCGTGGCTCACGGACCAGTGCTGAGAGAGATCCACTGGTCCTATTATCTCGTAGAGAACCAGACCTCGTCGATGCCCAGTACACCAAAAATCAGGCTTGGAAATCTGATGAGGTGAGGAAAAAAATAATTAAATCTTGTCACTTAACAATGACGTAGTTTACTCTTCAATTAAAAATTATTATGACTTTTAAAAAATTAAGTTTTCAAGAATATTCTAATTTTGTAGGATTGTTTGTCTTAACCCTTCCAGTACCCAGCGCGTCTTTTTGCAGTGACTTTCGTTATTCCCTGTGGCCCAAGCGCGTCTTTTTTCACCAGCCGATTTTTTTCCCTGTGGCCCAAGCACGTCTATTTGCCACATAGAGGGGTATCTAATATAAACAAAGAAAACGAGGCTATAACCTTTCACCTTAGTCTCGGGCAGATTGTTTATTCGTTAGGAGAATAGTCAAATTTTATTTTGCTTTTTAAATTATGAAAATAAACTGAATTACTGAATTTTTTGTATTAACTTAAAATTAATCTGAATTTGTTGTTTCCGTGGCGCCACCTAGCGGAATTAATGACAACTTACACCATATAGAGGGGTATCAATATAAATATCAAAACGAGGATATAAACTTTTAGGATAGTCTCGGGCAGAATGTTTATTCGTTAGGGGAATAGTCGAATTTTATTTTGCCTTTTAAATTAGGAAAATCAACCAATTACTGAATTTTTTGTGCTGATTTGTAAAATATCAAATTTTGGCACATTTCAAAATAATATCCGGGCCACAGGGAATAGATAGCAAAGTAATATCCGGTACTGAGAGGCTATAAGAGCAAAAAGTAGGTCGGTACCGGAAGGGTTAATCTAATCTGGGGATACAATTTTGTTTTGTTTTTTACAATTATGAAAATATATCTTTTTTTTTTGTTTTGTGTTCCCTGTGCTTTTATACAAATTTCATAGATACAAAGTGAGTATGAGAAATGTTGTACTTTTCTCCCTCTCTAAGAGAAACTTCCATAGGAGCTGAGTGCACTTTACAACATCTTCTAATCATATTTGTTTTTACCTTTCTATTCTTACAGGACACATTGTATCGCCCCCCTGCCACAGAAGTGAAGCTAGAAGAACATTGCAAGTACAGGTAATATCAGTGGCTACCAAGTATTTATTTAAATATTTAAATCACCACCTCGTACAATTCGTAATTAAAATATGTAAATATTTGGTTAGCTAAAACTCAGTTCTGAAAATATCTAACCTATTGATTTGTTATTCACGTCCATCATCAAGCATGAAAAAATATTTTTAAAAAGGTTTAAAAATGGTTTACATCTGAAAGTTTTATCCCTCTTAGGTCCAAATCAATTTTTGTCAAAATGAAGCTTAAAGCCTATTGATTTGTACAAAGTGACCTCTGTTCATTGCAGAATCTAAAAATAGCATGAGTTGAAGGACTCCTGTCAACCTGTATAGCAAGTGTGAGATTCATTCACAAATAGAATTAGCAGAATAAGTGTAAATCATAGTAGTGAGAATAGTAGTAGTTAGTTAATAAACCATATTTAACAATGATTTTGTGTGTATATATAATCGAGAAATACATTGTCTGCAGGTATTTTTATGTACATTTTTCAAAGAATTATATTGTTTGCATTGGTATCTATAAAGGATTTTATAATTTCAAAGCATTTTTTGTAAAGTGCTTTTGTTTTTCTTTTATTTAGATTATTCCTTTTACTTAGTGCAGTTTTTATTGTAGTTAAGTGATGTGACATCAGGGAGCATTTAATAAGCATATAGTAATTTATATATGTATTTTTATATATATATATATATGTATATATGTGTGTGTGTGTGTTATATAAGTTTATGGTTATAAAGATTAAATATGTGTTTATAGTTGGCTCGTAGATGAAACAATATGTAACAAAAGACTGATAACAGCATGCAAAGAAAATGATACCAAAGGTAGTGATACTAAAATTTGATTACAGTCGAACTCGCTAATCTCGACCTCGGTTAATTCGCCAACCCTATTAAGTCGACATTTTTGAAGTGGAACCGCCAAATTCTCTCTTTGTCTTAGCATTTTCTCATCGGTTATGTCGATTCTTTTATGTCGCCGAACCCTAATATCTCAAACACAAAAGAGGGCCAAGTGTGCCACTTAGCGTTGGTTATCTCGATCCCCGTGACCAATCGCCAGCTTTTGAAAAGTTAGTTATCGATGCCACTTCGCCATCTCACTACCGTATTTGCGCGTTTGTATCGACAATCCCATCTTAGCAGTGCATTGTTGGTTGTCCAGGAAATTTGTGGCATACGAGACACATGGGTAGGGGCAGGGCCGACCCTAACAATTGCGGGGCCCTATGCGAAACGGATTGCGCGGGGCCCAGTCTGGGTAGGAATAAGGATAATAAGTGAAAATTAAGATTTTGTATTAGAAAATAAATTCGGGGCCGGGCCTATGAAAGTGCGGGGCCCATTGCGACCGTATAGGTTGCAGTGGCCAAAGGCCGGCCATGGGTAGGGGGATTGGTAGGTGTGTCAAAGGTTATAAAAATATCACCGCAATGTATCGTATTGATCGTGATGGTCATATTGTTGCTTTGTGTGTCACAGTGAACTAGCTATCTGCGGGTGGGGGAAGGTTGGTTCCGCCGAGCGAAATAATGACGTCACAGCACGGAAAGACGTGTTGGCAGACTAGTGTGTTGTGACTATGTCATGTTAAATATTACCACTACAGCGATCTCTTTATGAAAACACAAAGCAATAGTATACGCAGTGGCGTAGCGAGCTTAACTCGCGCCCGGGGCACAATACCTTTTTAGCGCCCGCCCCCCCCTCTATTCGAAAACCAAACAATATTATATGTAAAATATACTATTTGGCGCCCCTTTGTGAGTAGCGCCCGGGGCATGATGCCCCCTTGCCCCCCCTCGCTACGCGACTGAGTATAAGGGCATACGATAACTGCGAAAATATTGTTAGCAAACATGTATGTACATTTTTATAGCATGCCAATCGCTTCATCAAACAAATAACGGCAACGCTGTTGTGTAAAAAAAACCTCCAAAAACATGTGCATGTACATTCTCATTTATTCACGCACATCATGTGTATAAAGACATTTCAAGCACATGTTAATATATTGCCGCCATATTGGTTTTCGTTTATCTCGATCCTCGGCTATCTCGACGCCTTTTGGCATACCCCGTGGCCGTCGACATAACCGGGTTCGACTGTATATAAATAAATTTCCATACAAATTTGAGTAAAGAAGCAAGAAGTGTATCAACTAACAGTAAGTGGGGAAAAAAGGTACAATCCTCAAAATAGAAATATTAATTTATGCATAAAATAATATAATGTCTAGTATGTCTATCTATAAGTCTATCTTTCAGTATGTCTGTCTGCTAAGAAACCTGGTGGGCTTTATATAGGAATTAAATCCTAATGTTCTAGAACAGAAAATACATAAATTTGCATTCTTGGAAACAAATGGAACGCATTCGAATGTAAAAAAAAAACAACTCTTCCCCAGCCAGGACAGGGACTGGCAAGGAAAGTGACAACACATTTAATCGGTGATGTCAATTTCAAGATCGAGACAAGTCTAAGCAGGGGTGGCCCAAAATTACCATGCTTTGAAGTTTAAAAAGGAGCCCTACTCTGTACTAGTGGATATATAACAATTTATATTATACATATAAATATCTTTTGGAATAATGTCAGTATATCTGGTAACTGTTTTGTGCAAATATCCTTGAAATGAAGATTACCAGATGAGATAATTTGCCCTGCTATTCTCTATTTACTCTTAGGTACCTGTTCAACTTCAGAGGTGTGGCTGCTAGTTTCCGCTACAAACACTTATTTCTGTGCAACTCAACTGTATTTAATGTAGGAAATGATTGGCTAGAATTCTTCTACCCTGCCTTGAAGCCATGGGTGCATTACATTCCTGTCAAGCCTGACCTCTCAGATGCCAGGTATTGTTGCAGTCCTGGAATTTTCTATCACAATAAAGATTTTAACTTTAGTGTTTTTTTTTTTTATAGTCAAGATTTTTAAAAAGTAATAAATCTGCATTGATATTTTTCTATTTTAAGATAGGTGTATTTTAATAATTTTGGCTTTTGGTAATGGTATTGTCACCTGTATCCTTGTTACTCTCTTCCCCAGAGATTTACTTTTATTTGCAAAGCACAATCAAGAAGCTGTGAAGAGAGTAGCTGACAGGTATTTAGTTTAATGAACAATAATTTTCTTTTCCCCGTTATTGAATGTATTAGATATATCCTGACATGTTTTCCAACAGTCAGGGCCGTGCGATTTGGGGGGGGGGTGGTGTTTCAAGCATTAGCCTCAGTGAAGCACCAAAGTCTTTAACTTTCCTAATATGTTTGAAGTGCAGGGGTATCAAACTCAAATTATCTGGGGGCCACAGGAGGTAGAGTCTGAGTGAGACTGGGATGCATCAAGTATTCCACAAAAAAACTATTACAAATTCAATAAAGTACAACTGTTACAATCTGCTCAACCTTTATTAATAATAAATAAAAACATTAAGGGTTCTCAAGAACTGGGCTTCACTTACTTCCTCTGACGCCTTGTTGCCAGAGACCTGGAAACGCTTCTTCTAGCACAGATGAGCAACATTTGGCTTGAGTGAAGATGCTCATCAGTAAGTTTGGCCCTGAACTTTGACTTGTTAAGTACATTCAGCTCCTGTGAAATGTCAACAAAAAAAGCCAATTCCATGAGCCATTTGGGATCACTTAGTACTGGAACAGCCACCCATTCTTCTTCATGAAGGCTTTGATTTCTGCTCTCAATTCAAAAAATCCTTTCAAAATGTTTCCCCTGCTAATCCAACATACTACGGTGAAGTAGATAACATCCTCATATGCTGATTCTATTTCCTCTAAAAAGGCACGAAACTGCTGGTGCTTCAAGCCCCTGGATCTGATATGGTTGATGCATATTCACAATGTCAAACATCACATTGTCAAACTTCAGACATTTGCTCCAAAGGGCCTGCTGATGAATAATGCAGTGTAGAGCAACATCCTCTTCCACACCCTCCTCTTTCAGTCTTCTCCGTCGATCGCAATTCCTGCAAAATTAGTCTACGGTAAACTGGCATCCACAATGGCATCACACATCTGGCGGAATATCTCCTGAGCAGTGGTGTGGCCATACATTGGAATCACTTTGAGCAACTCCTCCATCACTCCAAAATTATCATCAACACTATGGACATATATTGCAAGCTGTGCAGAGTCAGTAACATCTGTGCTCTCATTAAGAGCCACTGAGTATGCATGGAAATGTTTACTTTTCTCAAACAAGTTGATCATAAATGTTACCTGGAAGCTCAGAAATGCGCTCTGTCACTGTGTTGGCTGAAAGGCTGAATGATGTTGATAAACCGACCCTTATTTTCCAGACAGACTGTACTTGCAGCTTGTAACATGCAATTTTTGATGAACTCGCCTTCTTTGAATGACTTCCCTGCCTTCGCAATCATCTCACTCACTACGCATCTGTGCCATAACTGCACAACACATTCTCTCATTACATCTTAGCAATCATCTCACTCACTACGCATCTGTGCCATAACTGCACAACACATTCTCTCATTACATCTTAGCAATCATCTCACTCACTACGCATCTGTGCCATAACTGCACAACACATTCTCTCATTACATCTTAGCAATCATTCATAATGAGAAGAAATAACCATTGACTTTAATTATTCTCTTAAGTCTCATTCTCTCAATATAACTCTTTGAAACAAGATTCATTTTTACTAACAGGCTTCTATTATTTTCAGGGGCAGGCAGTTTATAATTGACCATTTGCGCCTAGAAGATGTGAGTTGTTACTGGAAACTCTTGTTACAGAAGTATGCAGAGCTGCTATCATTCAAACCCACTCATAACAATAATTATAAACAGATTAAAGTTAAAGGTAGTTAATTTGTGTTCCATTTTTACAGATGAATACTTACAAATCAGCATTGCAACAAGCACATCGTAAATCGTAAAATCATTTGGATTTTAAATGGATTTTTATTTGAAAAGCTGTTATTATGTTGAATCTCATTTCCAACTGATAAGTAAACAAAGAACTGGCATTATAATAAAAAAAAATTAAATGTTGACATTTTCATCATGGAATGCTTTGATATTTAACACTATGTGTGAAAATTCTTGTTAATATTTTTACAGTTCTTTCTATTGTGACAAACATTTTTTTAACACAACATGTAACAAAGCAGGAGTCAATAAGTCTGATGAAATATTTGTAGATCTAGTGTTTGCAAAAATACCCAGTAAATTCTCATTCTTTATATTCACTGTGTTCATAAATGCATTTCCAATCTAGCAATAGGAATTGATGCAATATTTTGATGGTTGATGTGTTATTTAAATCAGTGTTTAACTGATTGGGGTTACAAGAGTTGTATTACATTTAATTGCAAACAGGAAACAGCTCATAATTAGAAAGATTGTTGAATGATATTAATAACATATTTTTTTTCTTTGCATAGACTTGTATAGACTTGCATAGACTTGTATAGACTTGCATAGACTTGCATAGACTTGTATAGACTTGCATAGACTTGCATAGACTTGCATAGACTTGTATAGACTTGTATAGACTTGTATAGACTTGCATAGACTTGTATAGACTTGCATAGACTTGCATAGACTTGTATAGACTTGCATAGACTTGTATAGACTTGCATAGACTTGCATAGACTTGTATAGACTTGCACAGACTTGCATAGACTTGTATAGACTTGCATAGACTTGCATAGACTTGTATAGACTTGCATAGACTTGCATAGACTTGCATAGACTTGCATAGACTTGCATAGACTTGCATAGACTTGCATAGACTTGCATAGACTTGCATAGACTTGCACAGACTTGCACAGACTTGCATAGACTTGCATAGACTTGCATAGACTTGCATAGACTTGCATAGACTTGCATAGACTTGCATAGACTTGCATAGACTTGCACAGACTTGCATAGACTTGTATAGACTTGCATAGACTTGCATAGACTTGTATAGACTTGTATAGACTTGCATAGACTTGTATAGACTTGCACAGACTTGTATAGACTTGCATAGACTTGCATAGACTTGCATAGACTTGCATAGACTTGCATAGACTTGCATAGACTTGCACAGACTTGCATAGACTTGTATAGACTTGCATAGACTTGCATAGACTTGTATAGACTTGCATAGACTTGCACAGACTTGCATAGACTTGTATAGACTTGCACAGACTTGCATAGACTTGTATAGACTTGCATAGACTTGCATAGACTTGCATAGACTTGCATAGACTTGCATAGACTTGCATAGACTTGCATAGACTTGCATAGACTTGCACAGACTTGCACAGACTTGCATAGACTTGTATAGACTTGCATAGACTTGCACAGACTTGCACAGACTTGCATAGACTTGTATAGACTTGCCTAAACTAAGAAAATCAACCAAATGCACTAATGTGCTGTCTCATCTTTAAGATTAAGATTTTTGAATTAAAGCCAAACATTCCATTAATGTGCAACAATCTCATACCCAATCTCATCAACCTCAAAGTTTTTCATCCTGTCATTTATTGGGTGCAAATCTTAAATTCATGTATAGAATGAAATATACATTTAGTGTAAATGAAATGAGAGAATCATTTAGGCCAAAGTTGTATAGTCTTAGCAGAGGCCAATTTAAATAGAATTCCATTTATTTATTGCTTAATTTTTAAATTTTTTTTTCAAACATTAATAATGGTGAAAAATGAGTTTTATCTTAGCAAAAATCCAAGAAATGTTTCATCTTATAAGACTTTTTTTAATGGATTGTCATATAAAAATAATAAAATGTACTGTCATATATTTTTTTGTATGTCATACAGTTACTGAAGTTAATTCACATGACCTTTTACACTATTATAATCTGCCCTGTTTCAAAATCCCTAAAATTTCAGCTTTTTTTTTTTACTAAAAGTACATTGCACATGTTATTTTTCAAGATTTACAGTTTTATAAACCATTTTTATGTTAACTACATTGTCACTTGACATTTTGGTATAAACTTGTAATTTTAATTTGATTGAAAGTAAAAGTTAAAACTGAAATATACATAAAATAAAATATATAAATTTAATGGAAAATATAGTTTTTTCTTTTTTTTTCTACCTGACTAATTTTTTTTAAAATCCCTTTATGAAATTCATATACATCACATAAACTGATCAATGTTGCATTCTTGCCATACTATGTGCATACAAGATGCAAAAAAAACAATTCAAAATGTTCAAGAACCTCAAGTAAGGCATCACACTTACCAACTCATTTGATTCTTCCAGTCTCATATCTTATTTCTTAAAGTCAAATCCTTAAATGATAAATACATGGAATATTTGGAGGCAGAGTTTAAAGGTATCAAAACTAATAGGGACAGTTACATGGTTTTTGCAACTTTAATATGTTTTAGGATTTGACAATATGTAACAAAGCAATGAAAACCAACATAAAAAGAAAAACGGCACCAAAGCTAGTGATATTAACAATACTTTGGGGGTGGAGCTGAAAATTTGCTAGAATGTGTTGTCATTGGCAATGAGTCTATGTGCAAAGTTTCAGCTTGATAGGTTGACAGGAAATGTGTCAATTAGCCATCCCAAAATTTTGCCAGCCAGCGTTACACGAACAAAGGAGACGTTAATATAAAGGATTTAATAAAATTGTGTGATGTAGGCCTACTATTATTTGGTTTGCCTTCTAATTCATACACGCTATTGCGACGCTATTAGTTGTAATGTATCATGATAATCATGTCGACAGAATATGCAGTACCATAGCAAATCCTGGATTCAGGCGCCCTCTCCCCACAATGAAAGTAAATACATATTTTTGGGTCTTCTGCACCTCAGGGGGTGCTTTTACCCTTGTTAGGAATCACTTTTCTGGGGACATGTTTCTGACAATGGTGAAGTAATTCGTATCCGGAAATTTGATCGAAAGAAATTTCGTCGACGGAAAATTGATCGACGGAAATTTGATCGAACGGAAATTTGGTCGAATCTTTTTTTTAGTTTACACGTTAAAATTTTGGGTAAAATTTCTTTTTGAACGCATTATTTTGTTTTACTATATAATATATTGCGTTCGAATAGAAATTTGACGAAAATTTTAACGTGTGAACTGAAAAACATATTCGACAAAATTTCCGTTCGATCAAATTTCCGTCAATCAATTTTCCGTCGACGAAATTTCTTTCGATCAAATTTCCGGTAACCGATGTAATTTGATATCCATGGCAGGTGAATTTTTAAAGGGTTTTTAAAGAACGGTATTGGACCGAGAGATTTGTTTATAGAGGGATTAGGATGTAGAGGTTTGTGACGTTATATTTGAGGGGGGGGGGTCAAACTTTTTATGACGATGGGAGAGGGGGGTCAAAATGCAAAATGTGCATGACGTCATTTATGGATGACCCCCTAATTAGGCCTACATCCCAAACCCTTACAAAAAATACGCATCATGTGCCAATATCGCTTATAGGCCTATATACTTAAAAATAGCAATATCTTCAGATCAGTGGTGTAGCTAGAGTTCAGTTTATAACGTCCTGTGTGAGTGTGGACCTTGGCTTTTCCACCTCTCACTCGCGAAAAGCACAGCATGTTTGCTAATAAAAAATATTTTAAAAAGCAAACAGGAAAGGGTGGGGTATAATGGTGTCAAAATCCCTTTCTTATAGCATCATTGCACCTGGAGTTTAAAAAAAAATATTTAAAAATAAATAATTTAAAAGGAAAGCCAGAACACACCACTTTTAATGCGGGCGTCAACTTTGTTCAAATCTTTCCCGAGTAAATTTTTGGGGGTTTTTGTAAAGTAAAGTTGTTAGTGAGACCGTTGAATTAAATAAATGGGTTCATCAATTTAGGAGGGGGGAAAAAAGAAAATATTTTGGTCAAGGCAAAAACAAGCAACAACAAAAAAAAAAAACCACACATTTATTTCACGTTAAATGTCATTTAACCAATTTAAGATTGGGTCTAATTCTTAAAATGTTTCACTAATACAATGCGGAAGTACGAGGTGTCACGTGACAATTGACATTGCTGCATAATAAATCTGTGAAAAAACATGGCGACTTAGTGTTGAATCATATAAGGAAATGGGTGATCGGCTACTTTCTCTACGGTTTTTAAACTATATAGATACTTTATAGAAGCCAATAACCAGCCATGGCATCCACAGATGTTATTTTAGCGTCTGTGGAAGATTTTCAAGCTGAAGTTGCTCGATTGACCAAAGAGCTAAACGAAACCACTAAAGAGAAATTGCAAGCAGCCGAGTATGGTCTGGCTGTATTAGAGGAGAAACAGCAACTTCAACAGCAATATGAGGATCTCGAAGCCCACCTTGAAGCAACACGAACGGAACTTGAATGTGCTAAAGAGGTGATCATATTTAATTAATAGCAGGCCTTATTGAATTGTTTTATATCAATTTTTTATTGGCTTAAATACCAAAAATTAGTCTGTGCAGCTGAGTCTCCTAATAAAAGTTTTTGTTTACTTTTTTAATATTGAGGCCTTTAAATCAATAAGCATTTAGGCATTTATTTATAATATATGAAATGCTTATCACTAGCCACTTTGATAAAGTAAAGTAAGCCTACAGTGAAGTATTAAAGTTTAAAGAAATTGAGCCAAAAGTAAACGAAGTGTCTACATGTCCGGCGACCGGACAAATAAGTTCTTGAGATATTGGTGGTGACCACGTCACATGACCGCCGTAACAAAGTTGCACGAGATATTTGTCCATCAGCCTTGTCACTTGACTGCTAATAGTCAATCAGAAGAATGGTGTAGCATGTGGGTGTCGAGTTTACTTCATTTCAACAAATAAGAGGGGGTGGGGGATGTGAGGGAGCGTTGCATACTACCTCTAGAAGGAAGAAGTACTGAGAGCGAGAGAGAAATGATAAAAATGATAATGAGGGTGATAAATAATTATATTCAGGAGGTTGATAGTTCACAAAGAAATAGACACTACATCTGCTGGGGTAGCCTACTTCTCATGCAACATTAATAACTTAAAATAAACCTTTTTTGACGTATGTCTATTGAAGATCAACTAGCAGGTATTGGTCTTATTTTGTTTGGTTCATATTTTAAATTATGCTAATAGGTAGAGCTGTATAAGATATTTAAACCAGGGGCATAGCTAGGGGAGAGGCAGATGTCTCTGGGCGCAAGACTAGTTAGGTATGCCAAAACATGCTTTGATATTATTTTATTGATGAAAATAATGGGTTTCAGACTTGTAAAAAGAGGGGGGGGGGGCTCTTTAAAATGAATATTGTCTCCCGGCGCCAAACACTCTACTATGCCTCTGATTAAACCAAGATAACAGACATTTTTTTTAAAGAGTCGAATTCATATAGATTAGTATATAGTTAAATGGGCCTACTAGATTATAATAGTTTTAATTCAAAGTCAAAAATCTTTGAGCATTTGAAAATATTACCATATTCAGTATTTATTTATTATCTAGGGATCAGCTGACTATATAATATTGGAATATCATATGCAATGCAACTATTCTGCCGGAATAATAACACATACTAGTCGTTCGGTTGTCACGTCACATGCCCGCCGGAAGAATATCTCCTGCACTATTTGTCCAGTTGCTGGACATCAGTGGCGTAGCGAGCTTAACTCGCGCCCGGGGCACAATACCTTTTTAGCGCCCCCCCAATACCTTTTTAGCGCGCCCCCCCATTCGAAAACCATACAATATTATAGTAAAATATACCATTTGGCGCCCCATTGTGAGTAGCGCCCGGGGCATGATGCCCCCCCCCCCTCACTACGCCACTGCCGGACATGTAGACACTGCCAAAAGTAAAAGATTCAAGTTTTTACTTTCCATAGCCTAGTTAAGTAGGTTAGGTAGATAAGGTTTATTTTGTCAATTTGGACATTGACACTTTCCACGCCAATCTTTTCATCAAAGTGTTTTTTGCACTATCTTTTTTTACACTGCTGCCATCTTTGTTGCCATGACAGCAGACATGTCAAATATGATGCTGTGTCAAAAAAGCAGTGCAAAAACACACATGCCAAAAAGAGGATGGGGAAAGGGAGACTGATATTACATGTACATGTTAGGTAGAGTTATTAGGTAAGTATCCCGTAACTCAAGCGTAAATTCCAACATAAATTTAGTCCCCCTAAACTTGAGTGTAATGTAAATTCACCCCTTAAGTTAGTCACCCCTAATTGAATTGTAAATTTTCAAAATTGAAATCTATGATCTAATACCTAACTTGAACCCTAAAGCTACATGTTCATGAGGCTACAGTGAAACTTTTATTGGTTGATATTTTTACCAAATGCCATTGTGCTAGGACTATTGTTTTTTTTTTTCTGCACATTTCAGGGTGGATGACATACATTATGAGTCATTGTGCCACTATTTTTCTATGTGACACCACCTACTCCAATGCTGAAAATTACTATGAGTTCTATTCCTATAGAATTATATTTAATTCTAAATGTGAACTATAAAAATTATGCTTTTGAAGGATTAATCAGAATATTTTTTTTTGTTGCTTCATTTATAATGGCAAAGCTTCTTTTAAAGGGATACACATTGTTACTGTTGTTTATGCATTCTGAACTATATTATTTAACATATATGTTATCAAGTAATAATATTTTAATTATTATTTCCAAAATATTTTTTTGGAAAGCATCGTTTACAAAGAAAAATAACATTCATAAATTCCTTATATGTTATAATTTAATAAATAACTAATTCAAATTTGAAGATATTTTTTTTAGTACTTGCTTTGTGAATTTACAACAAAAAATTAAGGATTGTAGAAATAGTTTCTGGCATAATCGAGGGCATCATGCTTTTCATGAGATTTATAGTTCGTTTTTCCATTTTTTGTCAAGTATTATTTCAAGCAACAACTGAAAACTTTGGAATTTTTTTCTATGTGTTTTAGCAACGCAGTTTGATACATGGGTTATTTAAATTAAGAATACTTGAGATTTCTTTCATCTGCTAGGCTAATAATACTTTGTAAACTAAGGATTGGCATTAGAGAATCAATACAGTTTTTAGGAAAAAATATGCTAAACTTTGAATTGTATTTGAATGACATCAGAAATGTAAAGAATGTTTATTGAAGTGCGGTAGAGCGTGAAAGCATTGAAGACCCTGTCGTGAATGTATAAGATTCTATTTATACTGAAGTTTCGTTAGTATGTATCAATGCTAATGCTATTTCTTTGTTTAAATCTGGACCCATTATTCTTAAATAAGATTTCGTTGTAAACCTAATCACCTGAATACATTTAATTTGAGCTGCCAAAAATTTGGAAAACCTCTAATAATAATTAAAGTATAATGTTGGGAAGACTTAGTTCAGAGTGAAGCAATATAAAATATGTTATACTTAGTAGGGGAAAGCCAGAACTATAACAAAACAAAGTTTGCTGTCTAAGACTTTTTATTTGAAACATTGGTCTGCTTTTGGAGAAAGTTCACTAAACGTCAAAAAAAAAAAATTAATTTCATGTTGAAATGAAATACAGAACCTTACGTAAAAGCTCCTTTGTATATAATGTTGGCCTTGTCAAGTGATCAAACAAATGAAAAAAGTATGACATGTTGAGAAAATAGCTTAGCCTTTTATGTTTACCTGCTGTGTATCCATCTCTATTTGTCTATGGCAATCAAAGGAATGACAGGCTCATTGATCAAAAAAGGGTGTTACGGGATATGCCATGCACTTAGAGGAGTATTTTTAGTCTGTTCTTTTTTCTTTTAAAGGGTCCTGTATTTGTGCAACAGGTATTTTGTTCACCTTTTTCTTGGGTTATGTTGCCTGCAGCAGAAAAGAGCAATATTTCTCAACCTTTTTTGACTTTAGACCACATGCAAACTAAGTGGTTCAATAGCAGACCATAGCTAATATATAAGGGAAGAATTTCAGATTTTCACAATGTTTTAAGGCTTATATATAGATTTAGGCTTGGACTATTTGTTTGAAGAGCGAATAGTACGCTTAGGCCTTTTAAATGTTACATAATCGTAGGTAAAAGAAAACAATCTCCAGGGTGATTTAGTTTGCAATTGATATTTTTGGTCCACAGCTTTCATACACAATTATTGTCATTATATTCTTATCTTAAAACTGTTATAAATTTTTGTATATTGAAAACTTTTTCTGTTAAATATTTAACCCCCCCCCCCCCCCCCCCCACAACCTCCTTTCATGCAGATAACAGGGTAGCAGTTTCACATTGAAGAGTGGGAGTGAACTACTAAAATTTGTTTATGATGTTAAAAAATAAAAAAATATTCATATGTTATGTTAACATTGATGCAAACGATATTCTTCATATTTTATTAGGCTTTAAATATTTTATCTATTCGTCATCTCATCTTTCTTGATTAACAAGTTCCAACTGAATGTCATGTAAACTTTAGACCCGTTTTTTTTTGTAACACCATACCTTGTTATTTCCAGGCACTCAGCAAACACCAAAGTACATTTAAAAAACACCATGAGAGTGGTGTGCACCAGGAGGAAAAGTTTTTGGAGGAGACCGCGCAGAGGGAGGAGAACTATCAGTGCTCTATCACAGACCTTGAACAAGATCTCAAAGTTACTCGTGCCAACTTGACACGGGTGACCGGGGAAAATGAAAGGCTTGCTACAGAAATATCTGACCTCAATCACCAGGTTCTGATTTTCTTAATATTTTCTTTTTGTTACATTAATATTAGTAATATTGTTATCCATGTGCATAAATCCACTCGCTCTCCCCTGTGAAAGGTGTAGTTGAAGTCTTAATGTACTTTCATCTTACCACAGATTGAAACATTAGAAAACCAGCGACAGCAGCTCCGGCATGATGTTCGTGAATTCAAAGTTCGTGAAAATAGAAATCTGAGCGACTATGCGGAGCTGGAGGAGGAAAATATCTCATTACAAAAGCAGGTTAGCCGTTGAGAATTTTGATTATCTGAAATCTAAAATTCAAATCTGAGAATTTTGATTATCTGAAATCTAAAATTCAAATCTGGGAATTTTGATTATCTGAAATCTAAAATTCAAACCTGAGAATTTTGATTATCTGAAATTAAAATTCAAACCTGGTCTAATGTAGGCTAAGTTTAACAAGGCAGTTTAACTTTAAAAGATGCCTGTTTGGTGGATTTTTTAAGGTAGTAAGAAAAAAGACTACTTTTTAAAAAAAAAAAAATTTTCTTAAAAAAAGAAAAAAGTTGTCTTTTTTATTTTTTTAAGAAAAAAGACTACTAGCTTAAAGAATCCACCTGTTTGGTGGATTCTTTAAGCAAGTAGTCTTTTTTTTTCTGAAATCTTATTTTTCCTTTTCTTAAGATGTATTGAACTATAACATTTAGATTTCTGAAAACCTTGATGTTTATTTGAAATTTGTGTCCCCTCTTATAACTGACTCACAAATCCCCCACAAATAGGTTTCCCAGCTCAAACAGAACCAAGTGGAGTTTGAGTCAACTAAGCATGAGACACTGCGCCTCCAAGGGGAGCTTGAGGATCTGAACATGCAGCTGGATGAGTTGGCGGGTCTCAAGACCATTGTGGAGAAAAAGCTGGAGGAGGCACTTTCATCTCTTGCCCAGGAGCGAGAACAGAAACACAACTTAAAGAAAGAGTTGGACCAAAGAATTACAAGAGAATCCATGTTTAACCTGAGTAATCTGGCTCATTTTGGTGGTCTTAGTGAAGGATTGAATTTTAATAATATTGATCATGGTTAGTATTTAAGTTCTTTTTTTTCTTTCTTATTTCACTCTAGTGTTCATTGAAATTAAATATATTTTGAAAAAGTTAAATTCCACCTTTCTCAGCTTTATTTTTGAGTTTAAAAAAAAATAAAATCTTAGATCTTACATCCTTTTTGTTTTAGAACACGAAGAGTTGACTTTTGATTATATTTTTCTCTCAAACATGCAGCCTTGCTTTTTTTTTTTAATAAACCGTATATTTAAATGATATAATGGGATAAATTAAATTGAGGTTGTTTTTTTTTGTTTTTTTTTCAGAGGAAGACATGGATGGCAGCGTTCACCCAGCTCTTAAAAGAATAGAGGCTGACTTTTCATTCCCTGGAAAAAAGAATGAAGAAGATGGACCCACTCCTAGACCTGGAACAGTTGGTGATATTCTGAGTGAGATACAGGTAATACATAACTTCTTCAACTAAAAGATTATCTATCTATTAATTTTTATGTTAGTTTAAAAAAAAAAAAAAGAGTTATTGCTCCAGTGGAAATATTACTTCAAAAACAGCTAGTGTTACACTATGTACATGATAAATTGATGTTTTCATATACATAACTTTTTTAGTATCTTAACAATACACTCGTATCGGATACTTTTAATTCTGGTACGGTAAGGGTTGGCATTAACATAAAAGAACAGGGGCTCCACTCTAGATGCAAGTATATTTATTTTAGGTAACAGAAGTGGGAAAACTTGAAAATCTTTTGGAGCAATCAGAATCTGAAAAGATGGAGTTGCAGAAAGCATTGGATGAAGCCAGGAAACTAATTGAGGAAACCCAAAAGGATCTGATAGAGCAGAAGGAGAGGGCTGACCACCTCAAGGCTACCATTACACATGTGGCAGCATTACATGAAAGGCAAATGTTGCCCAATGATTTACAGGTGAGATGTGATAAAGTTCTTGCTGTAGATATCCTTTTAATTTAAAAAAAAAATCGAGAAATATTTAATTGGTTTATTTTAAGAGTCTACAAATTTTTACAAATTTATCCAAAGGTGTCTTATGATGAAGGGCTTCTTGCTGAGATAGCTGGGGAGACAGATCCTGACAGGAAAGCACTTCTGGAGCTTAAGCAAAACTTACAGCACAATGAGAAAAAGTACACAACGGCCATGAGGGAAATAGGAAACCTTCAAAGTGAAATTAGCAGATTACAGAGTCGAAATGCCATAGTTGGAAATCCAGACATAGAACAAGTGAGTCATTTGTCAGTTATAAAATTTTGTTGAAATAATTTGGCTTCTTTTTATATTTGAGGGCCCATGATCAATTTATTGATCATTCTGGCTCCTGGTTTGAATTCAGAGTTTACCTTCTCTTAGAAGAGTTGCCATCCAAGGCTAATGAGTCTCATCCACCCGCAGTGCTTTGGTGGGGATTGAACTCCAGACTACCAGCTTTTCTTTTGGTTTGAGTCAGTTTAGACTGCTCGGTCACCCAGCTTTCCTAACTGAATTATTTAGAATGAAGAACCTCAAAATCTTATAAAAGTTATTTAAAAAAAAATTAAGCATTAATTTTTTACTCAATATGTTTTGAATACTCCAGGCCCTTGGAGAGTTGAAGAATAAATGTGACCTGTATGAGCGCACCATAAGAGACCAGGAGAATGATCTCAAGTCGGCTACTCATGCTGCCGGAATGGCAAAGAGCAGCTTAAACAGTCTACAAGGAGAGCTGAGCTGTATCACTGAGGACCTTGCTCAGCTGTACCACCTTGTCTGTCAGGTGACCGGTGAGACCCCCTCCCGTGTCATGTTAGACCATGCCAAAGGTGGGGCTGTGAGAGGGGACAGTGAACGTGAATCTAGTGATGAGCCATCACCTTCAGCTGATAGTGCCAACAAATCTGTGATACCAAATGGACAGGTAAAACATGTATTCAAGTTTTTCTAAAAAAAAGTTGCTTAAATATTTTACAGCTGTTAATTTCTTATTTAAAGAGATTTATAAGGTGAACTCAGACATAAGTATGTGTAAATTGAAGTGTTTAATATGTTTGTCTTTGCCTTGAGCTCTAGCATATTAATGTTTCTGTCATAACTTTTAGCATTTATTTAAATAAAAATTTAATACATGTGCCATGAGGGATGTTTACATTGATAGATTTTTTCTGCAATATCACAAATGCTTGAATCTTGTCCTTTGATATTATGTTAATCATCCCTCACTCTTAACTGTTCATTTTAAAAGGAACAGAAGGAAGCTGATGGGAGTGTATCATTACCAACACAACCATTGTCAGCTTCAACTCCAAAATCTGAAGATAAAAAAGCTAGTCGAAAGGCAAGATCTAGCCAGTCTTTGAACAAGTCTGATCCTACCTCATGTGGAACTCTGTCAGAAACTATAGTTGACCAGGTAATAAATCATTTGGTCAATGTAGATACTTTACATACTATTTACCATGAATACTTTCTAAGAGTTCCTGATAAACAATTCAGCCATAGCTTTTCAAAATATGGAAAACATGCTAGTTGTTAACTTCAATATTTTACTCCATACATAACTGGTTTGTATACATGGTAGAGTGTTTGTGCAGCTGCTTGCCATTTGAGTACATAGAAGCACACACAATTGATCTCTATAAAATCTGGTACATACAAATATTTTTTTTTTGTTGAAAAACTAATTATTGGTACTGTTGTTTCTTTTCTATTTCTTCAGGTGAAATTTCTCAGGCGTGCCATTGAGCATCTTATGGAAATGTCTAAGCAGTGGCAACAACAGGGTAATGATGGTGGTGAAGAGAATGGTGATGATGATAGACAGGAGTTACAAGAGCAGGTTGGTTATATATTAGGTGGTCAAAGCTTTTATTGGTAACATCTATCTTATTGTTCCCAAGTAATATGATGTCCATCAATGAGTACTAAAAAAAGTGAAAGATTTGAGGACCTGCTCTAAGAAATGCATCAAAATAAAGCGAATGTTTAAGGGTGATGCCTGTTGTTGTATCATGAATAAACCAGAAATAATCTGCCAAGCGATGGCAGTGGCAATGCTTGAATTTCCCATCTTCCATAGCTACTTGACAAAACATGCATTGAAGTAACGCACTTGATGAGAAGCTCAATAGTATTTTGCGTGCCTATTGAACACAGCATTACAACTATATGTACATACCTAGAGACTTATTATTTGTGATATTATATGTATATATATATATATCTATATATATATATATATAATATGTGTGTGTGTATATATATATATATATATATATATATATATATTATAATATGTATATATCATTACATCACAACTAACTAATTTAGAGTCTGCTGTCAATTTAACATGCTTCAAATATTTTCAGGTTGTCAAACTCAAGGCCATGTTGTCCACCAAGAGAGAACAAATTGCCACTTTGCGGTCAGTTCTCAAGGCTAACAAATCGACTGCTGAAGTAGCTTTGGCTAACCTAAAGCAAAAGTATGAAAATGAGAAAGTCATTGTCACAGAGACAATGATGAAACTAAGAAATGAACTAAAATCTTTGAAAGAAGATGCAGCAACATTTGCTTCTCTGCGTGCCATGTTTGCTCAGCGATGTGATGAGTACGTCACTCAGTTGGATGAAATGCAGCGTCAGCTCTCTGCTGCTGAGGAAGAAAAGAAGACTCTTAATTCATTGTTACGTATGGCCATCCAACAAAAACTGGCTCTAACACAAAGACTAGAAGATCTAGAATTTGACAGAGAACGCAGGACTATGACATCTCGGCGGCAAGGGCCCTCAAGGAATACAAAAATGGGAAATTCAAAGGTAAGCTTAAAATATGTATAAAATACACAAAATGTCTTTGGTTCTTTTCTAAAAATTGTTTATGACAATTACAGGAGAAACAAGGAAAATGTACGATCAAGTGAGCTAATGGTAGTTTTGTGGCTCACCTTAAAAGTGTTTTACAGCAATCGGGCAAAAGTTAAATAATAATGTCAACAATTATTTTCATTTATTTTCACTCCCCTTGGTTTGGAGGTGGAGAATTATATTTAAACACTAGGAGAGGGCCGGCATATAGCCATGGTAGAGGGGACACCTTATACATAACACCTGGATTTCTACTATCTGTGACACTCAAACCATACCTACATGTTTCACAATCTCTCATTGCATCTCCACTAACTAAATGAAATCTTCATAACTTGTTCAATCCATTTTTTTAAGATAAAACTTATTGGAAATGGCATTGAAGAAACCTAATAAGCTGCTATTGAAATAGTGTGCTGATTTCATTTTGGTGTCCTTGTGAACTATTTGCATGTTTTAGTTGACAGTTGCTAATGGAGAGAAAGAGCTGTCAAACTAATATATCATCAAATTCTATACTGCTTCATTCTATTATTAGAAATTAGTTTGAATTTTTTTCAGCAATAAAAAAATAAGTGCCCTCATTTACAGATGACAAAATTTAGCAGTTTATTTTTTTCACCATTGTTTAGATATAAATTGAGCAATTTTGCTCTAATTTATACCAGAAATTTATTGGATTGACTTGTTGGCACTGGCACTAATTATTGAGTAACGTGTCCCTTACAATGGTTTTTACAACCCATTCTATTAAAATAATAGTTACATAATATATATGCCCTGGGCTTTTTGGATTAAGTTTGAACACAAAACCATTTCACTGACCAAGTTTGAACACAACCATTTCACTGACCTAGTTTTGACACAAACATTTCACTGACCAAGTTAGGACACACAACCATTACACTGACCAAGTTAGGACACACAACCATTTCACTGACCAAGTTAGGACACACAACCATTTCACTGACCAAGTTAGGACACACAACCATTTCACTGACCAAGTTAGGACACACAACCATTTCACTGACCAAGTTAGGACACACAACCATTTCACTGACCAAGTTAGGACACACAACCATTTCACTGACCAAGTTAGGACACACAAACATTTCACTGACCAAGTTAGGACACACAACCATTTCACTGACCAAGTTAGGACACACAAACATTTCACTGACCAAATTTGGACACATAATCTTTCACTGACCAAGTTAGGACACACAACCATTTCACTGACCAAGTTAGGACACACAACCATTTCACTGACCAAGTTAGGACACACAACCATTTCACTGACCAAGTTAGGACACACAAACATTTCACTGACCAAATTTGGACACATAATCTTTCACTGACCAAGTTAGGACACACAACCATTTCACTGACCAAGTTAGGACACACAACCATTTCACTGACCAAGTTAGGACACACAACCATTTCACTGACCAAGTTAGGACACACAAACATTTCACTGACCAAGTTAGGACACACAAACATTTCACTGACCAAGTTAGGACACACAACCATTTCACTGACCAAGTTAGGACACACAAACATTTCACTGACCAAGTTAGGACACACAACCATTTCACTGACCAAGTTTGGACACACAACCATTTCACTGACCAAGTTTGGACACATAACCATTTCACTGACCGTACAAAGTCAGGACTTGATATCTTGTAATTTTAGAATTATTTTTTTGTTTACAAATTTTATTTTAAATTTATTGTCACTTCCCTTTAGTTAATGTTTTAATTTTTATAAGAAAAAAATAATTTGTTCTGTTTTTCCCATATATTCCATAGTTACATCTTTATTTTGTCAGTTATTAAAAACAAAAGTCCATAAGTCCTGTTAACGAAAAAAAGGAATAAAATCACAAGGGCATGGCTAAGTCATGACAAATACTTATTGTCCACTTTTGTTAGTGACATCATGAACTATTGTGTTTCCAGTACGCTTCGGCCTCAGCCCAGCACCAGCAGCAAGATGAGCAGGCAGGCAGCCATTACAGGCGCCCATATCATAGTTTTCGCAGAGATTATTAGTATAGGCTCATGTTTGCTGTGTTAGGAGTGGTAAGTTGGACTTGAGCAAACAATCAAAACATACTTAGAATTTGACCATTAATAAAACATAACATGATTCATCCTAACACCTCTTCTCGCATATTTTCTCTTGGTTTTTGTGCTTGACTCATCCATACAAAACGGCTAAATATGTACATTGAATTATTGAAAGTAGAGAAAGGCAAGGAAATGTAGCATCCAGTTTAACTTTTAGCCTGATTAAAATTCAAGTGCTCTGTAAAAAAATTATTATAAACATATAATTGCATATCTGTTGCAGTGTTTATTTGAGGTTTAAATTTCCAGCATTCACACAGTGCTTGCCAAAATCTAATTTGACAAGTTGGTCTAATCCAGACAAGCATTCACAGGAACAGTTAATAAATGAATTTAAATTTATATAATTTCAACACTTGGAGAATGAAATACATTGCATTATACTTTTAAGCCAATAATGACCAAATTTTATTAGATCCCACTTGCCAAAATAATATTAATCCCAGCATCTAATTTGTGAAAATTGAATTATTGTGATATTTTCTCTTATATATATACCAATTTGAAGTTAAACAAATTTTTTTTTTTTTTAAATTTATGTGATTTACCAGGTAAGGGCTATACACCTTTTTGATAGTTCCAGGCTTGAGTTATTTCAAAATAAGAATAGATATCTGTTTTAATTAAATTTTTTAAAATTATTAAAATAAATTATTCTTCAACTACTACAATAGCTTCAGAAATCTCAGACTTTATTTGATAAATTATTATAGTGAGTTAAAGGTACTTTTAAAAATACTGGATGCTATATAATTTGTAGATTTGTTTTTACTAACTAGCATTTTGAAGTTGAAGTAACCTTGAAGCATGTCTGACCTAAATATACGATGGCCAGCTCTTTCTCTGTATCAGTTAAAAATAATTTGAATAATCTCAGTTGTTTGTTGACCTAATGCAAGTGATCAGCTATTCACCAAAAGTTGACACATTTCCCTATATTGATATTACACCAAATTACACATAAACTCAAGCCAATCCCAACAAAATTTTACTGCCTATTATATGTTAAAAATGTTTAAATTTAATGTGAATCAAACTTGTTTATGGCTTTTGTAAGATATTCATAGGAGATAACACAATTTTTCAAATAACATTAAGTTGGTGTAACAAATTTGAGAGTAATTAAAGATTTGTCCAATCACATTAATTTAGCAGTTCCAAGAGGGGCTGGTGGTGCATCAATTTGGCTTTAATATGCTGAACCACTGTTAATGTTGTATGCCTGTGTGTGTAAAATATATCGGTTGTATTTAATGAGATGCTATATTCCTCAGGCTTTCAAAGTATTTTATTCACAGCTCTGTTAGTCATGTTATATATTAATAGATTCAATTATACTCTAATTCTTAGCGTTGGTTGAGGAATAGATAACACTGCTATGATTTGTTTGAAATACCTTACATCTTGTCTGGAGTCATTGTTGATTAAGTCAAAGTCAACCTGAAACCCCATTTATCCAAACTTACACATCCTCCTCTATTGTGTTTGTTTTACTTTGTAGTCATATTTATTTAATATTCATAACTAATTACGAATAAAAAATGAAAAATTTAGTTTCAATTTGTTTACTTAGCCACTTGTTTAACTGATGTAGTTTCTAAGGGTGATGGTAAATGTCAATTTAAGTTGTTATGGGAACAGTTGAGATGTATTGATTCACAGGACCTCGTGTATTGTAAAATGCTCAATTATAATTGACCTTTCTTTTATTATTCCCCATAGGGCATCTCCAGTAAGGGTAAATGGTGTCTTCTTGACTATTGTAACTCTTCTGTCAGGTTCACCTAAACATTTAATAGAAAATCTGCAGAAAGTTCAAAACTCAGCTGCTAGGTTATTCGTAAAGGCAAAGAAATTTGATTGCGTCACTCCACTACTTCACTCACTTGATTGGCTCCCCATACAGGCACACATTGATTACAAGCTGTATGTTCTCTGTCACACCTTTTTCTCTGGTTCCTGCTCTTCCTAGCTTACTGAACGTCTTACTGTCTATTCACGCCTTGGAAAGCTTCGTTCCTCCGCAGACACACATATTCTTTCTGTTACCAGAACATGTACTAAAACATATGGTGAACGTTCTTTCTCTTTCTGTGCCCCAAAACAATGGAATTCTCTCCCATTACACATCTGCAATATAATGACCATCACAGCCTTCAAAACTGCCCTCAAGACCCATCTCTTCAAACTGTACTATACTGACTCATTTTCACCCTCCTCCCCCACCCCCCTCCCCCACCCCCCTTGACTGATAAACAATGCTTGATTCTGCTGGGTGCTGTCCATGGGTAGACAAGGGTAGATAGTACTTGGGTGGGTGCTGTCCATGGCTAGACAGGAGTAGATAGTACTTGGGTGGGTGCTGTCCATGGCTAGACAGGAGTAGATAGTACTTGGGTGGGTGCTGTCCATGGGTAGACAAGGGTAGATAGTACTTGGGTTGGTGCTGTCCATGGCTAGACAGGGGTAGATAGTACTTGGGTGGGTTCTGTCCATGGGTATACAAGGGTAGATAGTACTTGGGTGGGTGCTGTCCATGGGTAGACAAGGGTAGATAGTACTTGGGTGGGTGCTGTCCATGGCTAGACAAGGGTAGATAGTACTTGGGTGGGTGCTGTCCATGGGTAGACAAGGGTAGATAGTACTTGGGTGGGTGCTGTCCATAGCTAGACAAGGGTAGATAGTACTTGGGTGGGTGAGGTCAAGCTTTTCACCACGAGTTGTTTTTTATATGGATACGTTTCTGTAATTGCTAAGTTTTATGTGGTGCAGTGAGCCTAGCCCAAGGCTGGGCTACTGCGCTATATAAAACCACCTAATAATAATAATAAAATTACTTTCAATATGTATTGCTATCATATGAGTTTGAATGACTAAATTAAGTCAAATCATCCTATCAGCGTGCTGAAAACTTGTTGCATTAATTACATTTTAAATACCTTGAACTTGAACAGAGTTGCTTACATTTGTCACCCAGAGCCAATCACAGTGAAAGAGTGTCAAGACTTTCATTTCAGACAGTGTGTTGTAATCGATGTCTTAATCCCTGAAAAAGTTCCTCCAATTGAAATTCAAAGATGAATGGTAGATGTTTATTGTGTAAAATGCTGGGTATGGCAGTTAAATGGATGAAGTTGGGCATGCAGATTTAACAGAAAGAGAGTTTGAACTGAATGCCTGGACATTCTTCCATTTGGATGCGCAATGGGTGGGAAATTGTGTTCAAGTAAAAGGGAAGCCAGGTGCCATGCATCTACATCGATATGTGTTGTACAAATATAACTGTGATCGTGAAACATACTGAGTCCACCCTAATAATATAGTTCTAGTTCTCTTAGAAATTAAAAGAACAACATTTAAGTCATTTTAAAATTAAATGGGCATTCATTGTGTTATTTGCCCAATGCATATAAAAGTTGTCTTTAGGTTTGTCAAAATTCAAAGTGGGTGAGCTTCTCCTGCTGCCTTTGCTACTGTCACAGCCAAAACTTGTTTTAATTGTTTATTACTATCCACTGGATGATTTACAATGGAAATTTATTTTTTCATTCTTTCAAGTTACAGTTGAATTAAAATACAGTTGTCCCAGCTGTTCTGTCTTGTTATTACTTAGACTTAGACCTAAATCCCACTACAAAAGTATGTTGATTTCTACATATTGTAACTAATATCAGACACCTTTCTTTATTATTCCCCATAGGGCATCTCCAGTAAGGGTAAATTGTGTCTTCCAGCAGGTCTTAACTCAAACTTTATTTCCTCTGTGTCGCATGTCTGTTCTTTGTATTCAGTTCCAACTAAGCTTTTGTTATAGTTATACCATCCAGCATTTTAAAATTATCAGTTGGCTGAGTGAGTTTATAGTCAAATGTAAGTGGTACAGCATCAGGAAAAACTTCTATTAAATTCAAATAACATTCTTAATTTTGCTGTTGAATATATGAAGTTTGTTATTCGCAAACATCAATATACAGTATAAATATTGTGTATAATGCAAAAAAAAATTGGGGGTAAAAAAAATAGTGCTTAAACTTAAAGATACCAGCACGAATTTTATACGGATCTTTAAATATATAACATCTTAATAGTCATGTTTATTTCTTTATTCGTTAAGGTGTACTCTGCACAAGTAATCTATCATTTATTGCGTACATACTAAAAATTTATATCAATGCCTATGCAACTTAATCGAATTGACCAACTTACATTCCCCGATAGAGCGCACAGTAATGATTCCTTTCATAATTTATATTGCATTATTAAAAATGTTATGGAACAAGATTAACAGATTGCATTATACATGGATTGCATTATATGTTATTTATATTCCCTTTGTCAAAGTTTTTTCTCAATTGCTTATTTCTTTATTTCCATGCTTAGTTTTGAGAGCAAAATAAACCCTGATAATGGGTTGAAAAATGTGCATTTCCATTTTACCAAGGTTTGATGTTGCCCAGTTTCTTACTTTTTGTCTTTTAAAGTTATATTAGCGTGGCAAATTATGAAATTAGCACTTAACTGTGTTTAAAAAAATTAAGAATAAATTGTATATCTTACATATTTGGATTGGCTTTGAGTTTGTGCCACAATTGGTTAGTTTTTTTCTGGTTGTTTTTTTGCCACTATATTAAATATATTATATTTTCACAATAAATTATCATCTCGAGACACCTCTAATTTTGAAAATCTGATCTAATCAATTCATTCAGTGGTTGCGACAACATGTTGTTATAGATTTACTCACTAAAACAGCAGAAGTAGGCTTTTTGTGCTTGATTTATTTTAATAGATGCACTCACTAAGACAGCAGGAGGATGCTTATGTGTTGATTTGTTTTAATATTTGATCAGATTTTCTTACAGTTCTTATGTATAATTCAATGATGTTTTTGCTGTGACGTATCTATTGGGAATGTTTAATGTATTTCTTTAAGCTTAAACCATGACTTAATGAGATAATTTCACCATTTCCCTCATTTCCTCTTTCAATTGATCCCATCCACTTAAAATGATTTTTTTTTTTTTTTTTTTGCTTGTTTAGAGAATGTTGATTTTGAACATAGTAAAATTCTGATTTTAAGAAAGAGAATCTAGATCTAATCTCTCAGAAATAGTTAATTATTGGAAGTGAATCTATTATTTATTGATTTTTAAGGCTAACACATCTTGAAACTCGCTACTGGTCAGTTTAATCATTCATAGATTTTATTTATATGGGGTTCAGAATTTATTTAAAACTTGACTGAAAATTTAAATATTTATTCTTTTCATCTGGGAGTGATACAATTCCTTTTTCGTGTAAGAGATGACAACAGTGAGACATTATTTACCAGCTGTTTATGACTTTAAAAGATTATAATAAAAGTTAAAAAAGAATTTTTTCACCAAGTCTTTTTTCTCCATACCTTTATACACTTCTGTTTTCTTTATTCGCTTGCTTAATTTTCATATCAACACATCTTTATTATTACTTTCACACCTTTGGTATTGAACCCTGAGAGCTGTTCATTGATTCTATGGGTTATACTCTGCTGCACAATGAATAAGATGGTGAATATAAATCAGTAATCTTTAGAAATTATGATTCAGTATAATAAATGTACCTCTTGGCAGTGCCTACAATACTCCTTTTTTTTTTTTTTTGCAAGCAAACAAAAACATTTTGATACTTCTGTATACTTAAAAAGTGTAGAGCTTAAAATTTGCATCATATTATCTTAGTCATTTACAAAATTTAATGTTTTCCTTTTTAGTTTCACTTATGCTGTATGTAACAATTGCATATACTGCACCATAAATATTGTTATGTGTTTAAGTAGAATCAAACCTTTGCACCCTACAGCAATGATAATAAATGTAAATTAAATTTTTAAACATTTGGCTAGAATACAAGTTGTACAAATTCATTTACATGCGGCCAATGTTTGTCTTATAAATTTTTTAAATAAATATATTTGTTTTAGTTTGTTTCTATGGTTAAAATTATTTTTGTACATATTAGACTTAATTGGAGGCATTTCAGATTCTTTTCACAGCATCATGTTTCATTGTAGCTGATTAATAAATAATTTTAAAACAGGGTAACCAATCAGATTGACTATTCTAACTAATATGTAACCTTGACACCTCATTGGTTTTGTTTTAGTTCTGTAATGGCTATTTTGCAGTACAGAAACAATCTGAAATGTTGCTTCTACGTCATGTAGTGGTGGTGTCGTCAGTTAAAAAAAACAAACTATAAATTATAGCATAATATGAAAAATAGCTGTGTTCATTATTTATCAGATGCTTGATAAATCATTAGATACTTCTGAGCTAAAATGTATGGGTCATGTTAATTAAATGAGTTTAATCATTAATATGATCTCAAAGGTTTTAAAAATGTTCAATAAAACAGATGCACTCAACCAACGTAAATTTTATGTAATCTTGATTACTATTTAGCAGGCTTCACATTATTGTCTAACTATTTGCTTTATCAATTGACAGAGCTGATGTCTTGCAGTCCAGGGAGCTGCAGTAGCCAGCCAATGACAACCAGCATCACAGAAGACCGAATGTAGACAAGTACAAGGTATTACCATAGAAACTGAATACCAAAAAATGGACATTAAATCATCATGTGATGTTACCAAGTCTTCTGAGCTTATGGACACTTGCAAAAATAACATTGAAACATAATGATTTCACTGGTTCACAATTTAAGATTAAGACAATTTGTATTTCTTTTGTACTGCTACACTTAGTTTCTCTACTGAACATTTAACTCCACACTATTTGCATTCCATAGTGTCATTTCAGCTGTTCCTAGTATGAATCAATCCAAGATTTTTTCTTGATTACATGAAAATGAAATGGAATAAGAACTAGATGTGGGAAAAGAATGGTTGCTTTGTAAATTTATGTATTCCCATTGGTATTAATGAGCAAATGGATGCTGCCCTGCATTTAACATGTAGACAAATGAGATGTATCTCACAAGATATTTCACTCTATCAACTTTAAAAATGGTCCTTGCCTCTTGTGAAATACAAGGACTTAATTAACAAATTAAAAAAAACTGTTGTTTTTTTGTGTGTTTAAGCTTGGAATCTCTCAGGAACTGCTGTTTGCAATTCTGTTCTGGGAGCTCGTTCTTTTACTGTACATCAGTATGAGGTACATTGTGCATATGAAATGTATGTTTTATCAAATCTTTTTGTCTACAAAGAGAGAATTTCACAGAAAGACAGTTTTACATAAGATCATAAATATTATTGATTCATATAGTGTTTTTTTCTCCAATATTAATGTGTTAATTAAGGGGTCTTGATTCATGGATAAATTGGCACAAAACAATGACTATAGTAAGTCATCTGTCTCTAGGTAGAACATGTACTACATTTATGCAGAGAGATCAGGGTGCTAAGAAATGTAAACTTACATTTGTCTATTTATCTAGTTAGTAATGTACTCTCTGTACATATAATCTTGGTGTGATTTTATTCTAGCTTCACTTTCACATCTCTAATAATCATGTTCATTCACAGAAATTTGAATATTTATTTTATTAGCGATGTTTTTATTTTAAAGTGTTCTTAACAAGTTTTTAGCTGTTATGTACAGGCTTATATGAGATTGTGTATTTTTGGTTGTCAAGTTTAAAAAACCAAGCTAATAATCAAATTGTCACATTTCACTTTGACCTTTATTTAACTAGGTATAATATTTGCAAACATTGCATTTACACAGGGAGCATGTGCAATGACGTCAAGTTTTCAATGCACCAAATTTTTAAGCTCTCCTTATGTTTTTAAAAAAAATCTCTTCATTGCATTAAGTCATTGTTTTCCACATTGGAAAAAAGTATGCACTTGCTTGCATCAAACTCAGATCATTTTATTACTAGAAATTGCAATGAATTTTACTCATTTTAATCAGTTAAATTATTTTATTAATACATTTTTACATCTGTCATAGTTGCCACTTTCTGTAGGCATTGGGTTACTGAAGTTACTGTATCTTAACTTTGTATTTTGGCAGGTTTTCAGATCACTACCATATCTTTACTGTCTTTCATTAGCTTTCTTTGCATAATGAGTTAAATTGGAATAAAGAAACACATTATTTAGCAAATAGTGTCTTTTGTCCTGTTATTTTATCCAAGGTTGTACAGTATATCTCACCATCAATCCTTGTCTAGAACAACTATTTGTACTCATTTAACTTTTAGATATCATGTACTACTGTATATTTATTTGCAAATGGTCAAACGACCAGTAATTATTTACACTTGTGCTAAATAAAATGGTAAATTATATAAGCATTTTGTTAGTTCTTTTCTTTTAGTTTATTGCTTCTATGATTACACTCTGTCAAATGGTAGGGTGCTTAAATTTATTTATACATGTGCAGGTACCATTCGCCCTGAAAACTCAGTGATGATCAAAAGTAGTGTTTAGATCCTTATTACTTTAGCATGCAGGAATAGACAGAGGTAGTAATTAACAATAAGTTACTTCCTGAGAAGAACAAAAATGTGTAACAGAATCATATATTTTTAAAATAATCCTAATAGCAAGTGTACAGTATGTGCCGAAAACAAGCAGTACTGAAACCTTCTGCATCTTGAATTCCTACATCAATAGAAGTGAAAAGGATTATAGTGAAAAGGAAATAGGTCTCTCCACTGAGTAAAAAATCGTTCATAGTTGAGCGATATTTTTGCTCATACATTAGTGAACATAAAAACTGAAAATTTTTGAAAAAATGTGGAAGAATTATTCGGAGATATTAAAAAAAAAAAAAAAGATTGCACAATGTAACACGGTTCTGGAAAGATACTCTATTACAAGGAGTCATGATTGGATTGATCTGTAACTTACAGTGAATTTGACCCTCGCTGAACCACTCATTCCTATAAAATTATGGATCCTCTTACACCATTGCCTGAAATTTCCACAATATATCATCCTGGCTCACATATCTGGCTCCACTAAGCATAGTCCAGCCTGTAGCCAGTACCAAAAGGAACCTATATCCTTAATCAACTGACATATTGCTGATGTCCAGTGTGAAGGATGTTCATCGCAGACTTCATAGGGGGGTAAACTCAGCAACTTCTAGAAAAATAACAGAGTGATTCTCATTATCCAAAAACTGACACAATACACTTCCATACCGTCAAATTTTTAAAAAATGACACAGCATAACTGTTACTTTGGTGCCGTCAAATCTCTTTTGGCATTGTTTGCCACCTTATTTCAAACATGGTCCTCCTCCACAATTAATAACTTAAGGTACGAATGAAAATAATGGTCAATATTATAAATTATTCTTCCTCCATCTAGATACTGGTACCCATTTGCAACAAATGCCCAACATATCTTACTTTTTACAACCAGGAACACATGATGGCTAGAGCTGTGCATTTTTGATAAAAGCACGACACGTTCAAGGTGCAGGAGATTTAGTACTTTTAGTTTTGGCGCATACTGACTGTACATGATTAACCTGTAGTAACTTGTAGTTAAAACACCACATAATTCAGGACTACGATTTGGTTAAACATGACAATCGCAGTATTAAAGTTGCATTTTGTTTTGATACATTTTTGTAGAAACTAGGTAAATCCTGATTATTGGAACAAAGATGAAAATAAATTCTTTAAAAGGGAAATGACAAGTACTCTAAGTTTGCTTTATAAAAATCTGCTAATAGTTTTAATTTTATTTTAAAGCTGACTGAATTAAGATTATAATGTTCAGGATGAATATGATAAAGCAAACTTATCAACATGAAAGACAAATAAATTAAAAGCAGACAATTTAACTAGCGAAAAAAATTTATTTATAAAACTCCAAACAATGGGGCTAAAACATAGCCAGTGAATTTTTTTTAAATCTTTTTTTTTTATAATAAAAAACGTAGAACATATATAAAAAATTAAGTTTGATAGAAATCCTTGTAATGTAAGCACTTCCTCAGAATGAATTTACAAAAAAAATTAAAGAATAAAAATGAACAGATGAAAATATAAAAATAATAATAATCATGATTTTGTCAATATCAACTTTTAAAGTTTAAAGGGTAGCAAAAATATTAAAGTGTAATGCAAATATTCATTTTATTTTACAGATTTAAAAGTGTATCAAAATGTATCACATTCCCTGCAGCATTCCATGGAAGAAAAATGGTTTGAAATGGTCTTTCACAACCTTAAGAATAAATATATTATTATTTGTCACCCTCAATCACTCAAAGCACTATATTTTGTCAATAATGACTTATAGATTTCATGAAATTAATCAATTTTATTTGAAATATTCCTTAATAGCTCCACACATTGGGCACACTGATGTTTTTTATTAGCACAAGGAAAAGGAAAGAAAACTACATTTAATAAATTATATTCTATTTTTGTTTTCCTCATAATCCTTATTTGGAATGTTAACCTGGATTACTAATTAACTGCTTTCTTCCCCTACACATTATGTAATTATATTTTACTTCATGTACAAATTCATTCAAGGTTAAAAAAATATCCTCTCAGTGCAAGAAAATAGAAATGTCAATTCAAAAGATGTGCTGATATTTAGAGTTATCCTATCTGATAAGTGGGAAGATGATTTAAAAGTTCTAAATTGAATACTTGCATTTAGAAATGAGCAGTGAATTTTATTAGCACTTCTCTGTGCCTAAAAATGTATACATGCCAAAAATTTCTAGTGATTATCCCATCTGAGACTTCAGCTTTTTCTTACATTAACATGGGTACTCTATATTTAATGTAAAATGAGTTAATATAAGAAGCCATGTTTTTATCATCTTTAGTTTAAGGAATAAAACTATTTGTAAATGTGCCCTATAAGAAAGCTTAACAAATCATTGATACAAAGGGTTAATCATGACTGTCTAATCTAAGTTCATGTTTTCAATTATTTTATGGCTATTTTTTGTTATAAGTTTAAAAATGGCACTGAACATTAAAATATTTATTTAAGAGATTTTACCATATGGTTTTTATTTTTATTTGATAAAGGATTGTATGAAGACACTTAGATAACCCATGACCCTTTACTTAACTTTGTCTCTTATTCATCATATTCATGGAGATGTTCACATGTTCCATGCTATCTTGACAAGCATTTTGAACAGCATCGTAGGACCCAGACTGCCAGTTCTTTCTGTACCACCAAATAATGGCCCCTACCGAAGCTAACAAGACTCCAACAATGGTAAGGACGGTAATCAGACTGTTTATAGGTGACATCTCCTTGTAGTCCTCTCCCTTGCCTGGTTCTAAATGGGCTGCCACAACTGAATCAAGACTTTGATTAAAGATTTCATTATCAAACAAGGCCACAGAGGCATTGTTTGAGCTATTTCCAAAGTTGATAAAAGTAACAGTTTCAGTTCCATTGGTTGAGTTAGGAGCAGAGTAAAGATCAGATTCTTTTGCAGTAACCATATTGGATGCAGCTGAGTAAAACAAACTACCATTAGTTGGAATGGTTTGTGTTGCATCATCTAGTTTAGCTTCAAATTTTCCATCTGGAGTAATCTTTGGTTGTTCAACTTGTTTATCTTCTTGGTTATCTCTGATTTCTTTATTTAAATCTGGTTCCTCCGCAGCTTTTCCATCTATAGCAACATTAGCTGGTTGTATTTTAGATTTTATTTCCTGATGCATGTTTTTCTTATCATAAATTTCATTAGCATTATCAATTTTTACCAGAGGTGAGGTCACATTTTTTTGATGATTTTGACTGAGTGATATTGAAATGTTTTGTGTATCTTCAGTTTTAAGTGGTTTAAATGGTTGCTTATCATCAGGCCCAATGCTATTTATCTCATCAGAATTTGAATCCTGTTTCTTTGCAGAACTTGCACTTTGTTTTTTATTAGCATTTACTCCTTTTTTGCTTTCAGCAATGATAGTTTGAGCTTCATTAGATTCTGGACCCTTACTTGTATCTTGTTCTTCGTTAGATTGAGGACCCTGAGCTTCTGAATGAGTTTTTTGTTTTTTCTCAGAATTAGCTCCTTGTTCATTAGATCCAAGGCTTTTTACAGCATCTAATTCTTCATTTTGTTTCTTTTCAGAATTAGTTTCTTTTTCTCTGTTAGGTTCAGGGTCTTTTGTTGATTTAACATTTTGTTTTTCCTCAGAATTTATTCCTTGTTCATTAGATCTAAAGCTTTTTAGAACATCTGATTCAGCATATTGTTTATTCTCTAAATTAGTTACTTGATCAAATGGTCCAAGGCTTATAGCAGCATGTGATTCAACATTTTGTTTTTTCTCAGAACTAGTTCCGCGTTCATTAGATTCAAGGCCTTTTACAGGAACTGATTTAGTATTATGTTTCATCTCAGGATTAGCTACTAACTCTTCCTTATATCCAGAGGCTTTTGTAGCATTTATATCAGAATTTTGTTTCTCCTCAGAAATAATGCCTTGTTCTCTGTTGAATCCAGGGCCTTTTGTTAATACAAATACAACACTTTGTTCACTATCATTTTTAGTACCCTTTATAGCATCTGATTCAACATTATGTTTCTCCTCAGAATTAATGCCTTGTATTTCATGAGATCTAGGTTCTTTTGTAGCATCTGATTCAACATTTTGTTTCTCCTCAGAATTAATGCCTTGTTCTTCATGAGATCTAGGTCCTTTAGTAGCATCTGATTCAACATTTTTCCTTTTCTCAGAATTAATGCCCTGTTCTTCATGGGATCTAGGTCCTTTTGTAGCATCTGATTCAACATTTTGTTTCTCCTCAGAATTAATGACCTGTTCTTCATAAGATCCAGGTCCCTTTGTAGCATGTGATTCAACATTTTGTTTCTTCTCAGAATTAATGCCCTGTTCTTTATGAGATCTAGGTTCTTTTGTAGCATCCGATTCAACATTTTGTTTCTCCTCAGAATTAATGCCTTGTTCTTCATGAGATCTAGGTCCTTTAGTAGCATCTGATTCAACATTTTTGCTTTTCTCAGAATTAATGCCTTGTTCTTCATGGGATCTAGGTCCTTTTGTAGCATCTGATTCAACATTTTTCCTTTTCTCAGAATTAATGCCCTGTTCTTCATGAGATCCAGGTTCCTTTGTAGCATTTGATTCAACATTTTGTTTCTTCTCAGAATTAATGCCCTGTTCTTCATAAGATTCAGGTCCCTTTGTAGCATCTGATTCAACATTTTTCTTCTTCTCAGAATTAATGCCCCATTCTCCATGAGATTCAGGTCCCTTTTTAGCATCTGATTCATTTCCTTCCTTTGCATGAGTGTGCACATCATCTTGATTATTTAGATTAACTTGTTCAATACTCTTATCTTTTTGTTTTTTATCATTTTGAGCATCATCAATATCAGTTAATAATTTCTGACCCCAAATGATAGGTCTCACAATTTCTGATTGATCACCTTTCAAAACTTCTTTTAACTTTTCTCTAGTTGTAGGAACTGTTGTTTCAAGAATTATGGTGGAAGTTGAAGATCTTGTCTTGGTGACAGACGGGCAACCTGTAAATTCACTAATTTCAATACCAGCATAAGATTGTGGTTTGTTGCATATGCCCTTAATCTTAAGATGAAGTTCACAAATGAGCAACTCTTTAAGAGAGCAATCGCAATTGATCGGGTTATCATCAAGCAGCAAGGTCCTCAGTGTTTTTGTGCCACAAAGCTTTTTCCCGGGTACGGTGTTAATTCTGTTGCCCGACAGATTTAGTTCTATCACACCTGTCCCTATGACCTCCATTGGAAAATGGCGAAAATAGTTATCAGCCAAGTTGAGTTCGACCAACAAGGGGGACGTGGTGAACATTGTGGGTTTTAGAGCTGAAATGTAGTTAGTCTTTAAATTGAGTATCTTCAGCTGTGGTAGATGCAGGAAATTACCATCCTCAATAGTGTCAATGTAGTTAAAACTAAAATCAATCACCTCTACTAAACTGAGATTGGAAATTGCATCATGTTCCAGAGTTTCCAATTCACTGTTTCTTATGATGAGTTGTTGCAAGCTGTCTTTGACTGGTTCTAGGAAGAAACTTGGTAGCTTGATCAACTTTAAAAAAAGAGATTAAAAATTTAAGCAGTTTGTTTATATTAGAAAAACCCACAATCATCTGCATTATTTTATTACATACCAGTATAGTAAAATCACTTATATTAAATCCTGCAAAAAAAAAATTATATGTGGTTTCATTTTGTTTTCAAAAATTATATTTTGAAATTTTCAAAAGTACTGAAAGCAGATGAGTTGTACATCAACAGGGACATTTTAAATGCTATAAAGTTTTCCAAAAAAATCACAGAGGTACATTACATTTTTAGCTTCAGTCAAAATAAAATTGATTACCTTGTTGTTAGACAAAACCAAATGTCTTAGTGACTTGAGATTACTGAAATCTTTTGGATCTATAACTGTTAACTCATCATCACTTAGGTTAAGAGTCTCCAGGGCAGTAGCATTAGATAACCATTGACTTGGGATTCTAGGGAAACTGCAGTGAACAACTTCCAGTTCCTGTCAAAACATCAACATGATGAGAAAATAATATTCCATCGGAATATTTCTATCAAACACTTTGGTTAATACAGAAATTTCTATAAAATGTATAATGTATAAAAAGTTCACTTATAGTGTACAAGCTTTTAGTTTACTCCCATGTTTAAGGAGCTCACCTTTAGCAAGGGCACCTTGTATAAGTTTAGTTTAGCCACTTGGCTGATCCCACGCAGTTTCAGTATCTCCAAGAATTCTAGCTCTTCTAGAAGGTCAGGATCTAGTTTTCTTACTCTAAGGATTTCTAGGTCCTGCACAGAACATTTGTACGCTGTTTAATAATTATATCTAACGAAATTAAATAATAATAGGATTTCAAACAGATATAGGTTGTCTGTTTTTAAAAAAAACAGGAGGCCTTAACTAATTTAATTTAATTTTTCTATTAAAAAGTATAAAACATTGTACTTAAAAGCAAAAGTTATTAATTGCAACACAAAAAGAATTTAAAACGTTAGAAAAAATAAAGTTACTTGTTTTAACTGAAAATATGAAGTTACTGTTGCCAAAGCCATTTCTGATTAAAAAAATTTCCAGTCTTCACTGCTCTGTAATCTTCACTGACCTTATAATTTCCATTTTTTTTGTAAATCAGAATCTATCATAGAATATGGTGCAAAGTTCAAATATTTTTATAAACAACACAACACAAAGCCAGAATTTCCCTCACAAATAATGAAAGCAGATAGGGCCAATTTGTGAAAGAAATTCACCTGAGCAGCATGCCGTTATATACAGCCCGCTAAGCCAGAATTGAACTACATACTGTGAAAGGCCACTAAAACCAAGATCATTTTGCAAAACAAAAACAAAAATTAACATCACTAATTATAATATTTAAAATAAACATCTGGTTGATTCAGTCAAGACAATTAAATCAAATTCACTGGTAATGGGTTTAAAAAAAATATATTAAGCCTCATTTAGCTATGATAATATGATATTATAACATAGGCCTATGAGTATTTAGCTTTAAAAGTAGGCTTACCCTAAGGTTTATAGGCTTGCTATCCTTACTCAGCTTAAACTCTGGTAAACTAGGGGCATCCAAACTCAGAAATTCTAGGTCTTTAAGTTCATGTAGAAGACTGGCTGGCATTTCTTTCACCTTTAGATCACATATAGATTAGAGAAGAATATTTAAAATCTAACTTTTTTCAAAGCTGTTGTACTTTATAATTCAAATACAATTGAATCTATGCTCAGTAAGAATCTTTATATTATTTTTAACTTTTAAAAAATTGAAGCTGACACTTTTCCTGAATACTTACTCTTGGTAAAATCAGTTTCAAGGATTTCAGCGAATTACCATTATTAAAATGGAAAATTTCTTCATTGGGGATCATCATCTTCTCAAGAGTGAGATACAGCCTCTTCAGCCCACTTAAATAAGTGAAGACATTTGGCTGCATTGTTATACCATAGAAAGTGAGATTGAGAATTTCAAGCTTAAAAAAACCCTTGAAAGTATCAGATTGTAGTTCCTCTACTTCAAGTCCATTAATCATTTTAATTTTATCCAGCCCTTGGAGGGTTTTTGAGCTCAGTGATTTTAATTTATTTCCAGTTAGATCCAATTCAACCAGTTTCCAACAACCTAATAGAGTGAACAAAATTACTGTCTGTTAACTTATTTAAAATATTAAATTTGTTTTATATCTATGTATATTTGCTTGTCAAAAGATTAAATAAGTCATTGAAAAATGAACTATTTTCTATGCAAAATTTTTTTTTAATGTTTCATTTATTTCATTCTTGACCTTGTTTAAAACTGGTTTAACCAGTAGCATGCTGGAGTAATAAAATACACTCTCTTACATGAAAAATAACAGATAAGACTAAAATAAGTGATATAGGCAATATAGGCTTACCAGACCATCAAATAAAAGTATTAAAACTCACCTGAAATTAAAGTGTATATTACGTTTTCTGTTTAGTTTAAAATTAAACTTAGATATGTATAATTAAGCCCACCTGAAAATATGGGGGGCATTTCCGTAATTCCATTCCATGCAAAAGATACTTTGCTCATATTTGTATATATTTTGCACATATCCTGGCCAGTGACATTGTGAAAAGTTATTTGATTCCATGAAAGATCAAGCTCACTTATGTTCCTTGGGAGATCTAGAGGAATAGTCTTTATATTTGAACACTGAGCAATTGTTTGGTACAAAGAATTGTTTGTGCAAGTGCAGTTTTCTCCACATGGAAAGCTACCAACAACAAGTGAGTTTGCAAAGTGCAAAGTATTAAAACTGAGAAGTCCTACACAGCAGTAAGCAATTTTGATGAAGAGTTGCATCTTTAAGAATTTTTGTTTCTGTTCCACTATCCTAAAAATAAAAAAAAGAATAATGTAATAGTATTCTCTTTACTTTATTTACAAAAAGTATTGTAAATCACATTCACAAAAAATATTTCAGTAGTGTTCAGTTTTAAATTAAATGTTACATAAGTATTCATAATAATAATATAACATTATAACTAAAGTTATGTTTTCCAACAATTAGAAATGAAATGATGCAATTTCTTTGCATTGCCCGTTAATTTTACATTTTTAAAACTACTCATATAATTACAAATCCATTTTTTAAACTTGCTTATTTATATTATTATATATAAGTCTAAGTAGTAAGTAGAAATAATTATAATGGTGTACACTGGACTTGGCAGTACGTTGTACACTGTCTGTACACCATTCTGCCTTTTCCTTCCATAAACCTAAGCTGCCTAAGCTAATGCTTAAAATTAAATAATTATTTTCCATTTTTTTTTTTAAATAACTTGTGTTAACACACCAATGCATTGATGAAATTTAATTAAAGTTTATTGTTTCAGCTTAAACTTTGAAAGATCACTTGTCACATGCCTCACAGTCACATGGTCAGGTCTACTACTGACTACATCCCTAGAAAAACTTATTGAACCCATTATAATTTAACTAAATTTGGGATTGGATAGCTAAAAGTGTTTTAATGTAAAGTAACATCTAAGTAAAAGCTTTTGGTAAAATGTTGCGTCCTAAAATAAATAGTATATTTAAATGTGTTCTTTTTCAGTAGGTTAAGGCCCTAATTCAAATAAAGTTATCAACTAACTTTCAACCGGATGCGTGCTTTGAAGGACCATACTTTTTGCGTAATATCCGGTTGGATGTTGCTCTTTTTTTTTTTTTTTTTTTTTAATCAGTGGTCCACAGTCAGCCTCCGATGCCCCCCGCATCCATCTGAAGGCTCTGCTACCTTTATTATTGTTTTCATGTGTTATTTTAAAATAATCACGATATCTGATAATGAAGCGCTATACTTATAAATCTGAGCTATTTTGAAGCTGCAGTAACGTTAATGGGTCTGAAGTGTCAAATAATGAGAACTGCTCCTCTGAAAGATAATAGTTTTGTAATTGTCAATGAAGGTTAATAAAAAATATTATGTACGATAAATGTATTTTTCTTAAAAATAGAAATGGATCGACAATGTGGAGAAGGACTTACAAAAGTTGTGTGTTCGCGCATGGAGGCGGAAAGACATGGATCGATCCGAATGGAAGTATCTGATGGAGCAGGTCAGGGCCCAAAATGGGCTGTAGCGCAACCGTTGATGATGATGAAAACGAATTTAAACGTTTGTTGTTGTGATTATTTTTGTTTTTTTTTCAACGCCATAAGTCTACACGAAATATTTTGTGTTTAAAAACAACAACATATTTCTAATGTTTTTAAATAGCTGCATTTTTATGTAATATCATAATTATGTATTATTATTTCAGTACGTAGCCGCGTTACGATAAATTTTAAGAAAAACAAATAAATTATAAATAATAATTTATGACATTATATCAGGGGTTCTGAACCATGGGTGCCCACAAACCCTATGGTGCGGAAGGCAGTAGCAGGGATGCAGAGAGAGAGACTCATGTTTAATTGTATTCCATTTGCATTTTTTTGTCGTGTGGATGCTGGAAATATGTTCTAGAATCGAGATGGGTTGCGCGAAATGATTTGAAATGAAGTGGATGTTCAGCGCTGCTAAAGGGTTAAAGACCCCTGTATTATATCATATGGTAAAATACATTATACAAACCTTACCAGGCATTTCCTTAAACTTTAATAAACGATACATATTTCTAGAACAGTTGTTTTCAAACTTTTTCCGGGCACCGCACCCTTGGGCCATAAACTCACCCCGAGCACCCCTGTCTCCCCCGAGCAACTCCTGTCTCCCCCGAGCAACTCCTGTCTTCCCTCCCCATATTAAACTTTTAAGCATTCACAGAATTCAACCTTTATTGTCAATAGTTATTGTTGTTGTTCGTCCGTCAAATCGACTAGGACCATCCAGTCATCCGGTTAGAGGGGTGGTTACGGTAAGTTCGTAGGTAGCTTGCCAATCCTATACGTGCTCGGAATAATCTCTGGCACCGCGGGCAGGGGATAGTTGCTAAATGTCAATGTGTACCATATATTTGAACATTTTAAAAACGTGTTACATTTATTAATTCATTCATTAGCTGAACAATTTGATCAAGCTATAGCTTTTTAAGGTTGGATAGTTATTTAGCAAACGTTCTAGAACTCTAGCGTTTTCTCTAAATGCAATGTATGCACGGACATTTGTTCAACAAAACCTACTTTAATTATGTTTGTTTATGTTAAATTATGCTATTTATTTGAGCAACACTTGACGATGGCACTAAGATAAGCAACAGCCAACGGTTACAGTCGGTCATTTATGATGCTCCACCCAACTCAGTATTTTATCTGTTGAAAGTCATCCCATCCTGTTGTATTGCAAGCCCTGTTGAAATTGATATGCTGTAATACAGATCTTCCATATACTAATCTAAGCTTTGAGAATTATGAACCTCAATATTTATTGGTAATATGAGTTCTTCTCCAATTGTTTTTAACTTGCTAAATTTTGAGCTTTGACACGAATGAGGGATGGTGAATAAAGCTATTTTGTAGGTCTTTTTCATTGGATGGGGTGGGGGTATGGTGCAATTACTCAATAAACCTCTCTGCTATTATATCATCTTTCTTTTTTAAAAACTTGCTTAAGAACACATGTTCCCGTAAATTATTTCCCAGCGGCCCCTTTGAGCGTCCTAATGGTCCCCAAAAATCTCCCAAATCTTTCATCGCCTCTCTGAACCATGCCACCGTCCCTTGAGGTATCACTAACTTTAGGAACTTTTACCCCATATCTATATTGTTTATATATGACTAGGAGGAACTGAACATAGATTCTAGACCACACCAACAAAGTTTAGCTATGACTAGCAGAATCTAATTAGAACTTCAAAAGTTTATAAACTTCAAAGAAGAGAATTCAATTAAATGTATTTCTTCAGCCATTCCCAGGACATTCGTGAATTATGTCGATAAAAATAGTGACAATAACAACAAGAAGCCTTGTGTGGCTTTTAAGAAAACGCAACTTCTGTAGGACTTCTGTTGGAACCAGTACTGAAAAGGACATTGTATCTCAAATAATTTCCCCCATAAACCCACCTTTTTTTAAAGGAGTGATCTCATCTACAGTGCCATTGGAGCATCAATGCGGCATTAACCATAGCGAACTTGAGCCGCAGGCCTACGTTGAAACATTAAAATTAACCATTTCCAAACGAACTTTAAATGTTACCGTTGGCCATGAACTTGTTGATATCACTATATGGTATTAAAGACTGTTATTAATGAGGAATTTTATCTCTTATTTAAGTCTATGGCTCGTTTCAAAAACAGTCCATAACAAAGGACGATACCAAAGTTAAATACAATAACAAATAATATAATACTCAAAGCCAGAGCTAATTAAAATTAATAAATTTTTAATGTGTGAATTTCAATGAATTACAAAAGCAAGAGAATATGATTAAAACTATTAGCTTACAGTTTGGCTCGTACCGGTACTGTGTTAATAAAAATAAAATGAGCAAAAAATGCACAATGAAAGAAAATCTACACACAACAGAGCACTGTCTAGTAGTAATAATAATAATACACGCTCCCAGTCGCGCGATAAAGGGATCTCCCTCTCTCTCACTCTCTCTCTCTCTCTCAATCTTTTTATATATATAGTCAGTTCCAAACGATTTCCAGAAACTTCGTCTGCATTGTTTTGCCTTCCATATTAATCTAGATTATTCTATTATTTTCTTGACTGGAACGGACGATATAAGCTTTGTTGTAAACAATGTTAAATTTCTCTAGCCACGCCAAAACGGCCTCGACTGTACTAACTACAAGAGGTCATGCACGTGGAAAGCGAGGAAGGCGTGCAAAAAAAATATCTCTTGTATTTAGCTCTCTTTGGTTCAGTTGCATGACCATGATACTTTTTAAATAAATTATATAATTACAGAAATTCAGCCTTTTAAAAAAAATCATAATTAGTTTCTTATTTAATGAAACGAATGCGTCACTTGACTTTGACCTATTTAGTCAGATGTCCCGCTGCCACCAGCTGCTGTTGGCAGAATGACTTATTGACCAGAAAACACAATACTTTAACTACTTGGTTACTTGATGACCATCTAGCTGATCTTATTTTGTTTGTTTGTTTGTTTGCCTCACTCCGAATCTGTATCAGATGGTATCTGAGCGATATCATCAATCATCTTCTTCATCAAGAAACTCAGGATGTCATCCTGTTGTTTGAAGCCTTATTTGTTCCATCACATTTTTCTGGATACATTTTTTAAACAAAAATTTAATATATACTTTTTAAAAAGTTTGCTATCAAAGTCAAGTTAATTTAATCCGTACTAAAAATTAGAAAATAGTATAAATCTCTTAAAATGCATTAAGTCTGCACAGTTGTGTAGATGCCAACTCTGTGAAGTCAAAGGATTTGAATTGAATGTAGACGAAACTTAAATGTTTTATTTTCATTGCTGTTTTCTGCACAGACTTAAAACTAGTATTAAAACTGTAATCTTTAAATTATCGACAAAAATAGAATTTTTTCCTTTTTCAAACATGGAATGTTTACAAAATCCCTGTTAAAGTGACTTATCTCTTCACCGGAGTTAAATTTTCTTTAATTTTAATATTTAATATATATGTTATACCAGAAGATATAACAGATATAAGATATATCTGTTGATCCGGACCAACAGATCCTGTACTGACCAAATTGCAACACTGCGCATCATCCTAGAGCAATCCCTGGAATGGAACTCACCCCTCTACATCAACTTCGTTGACTACGAGAAAGCCTTTGACAGTGTGGATAGGCAAACCCTCTGGAGATTGTTGAGACATTATGGAGTCCCACGGAAAATCACGGACTTGATCAGGAACTCTTACGAGGGGATGACCTGCCGAGTGGTCCACGGATAACATGTGACGGATGCTTTCCAGGTGAAGACTGGTGTGAGGCAGGGATGTTTGCTTTCGCCTTTCCTGTTCCTATTGGCCATTGACTGGGTGATGAAAACATCCACACAGCAGAAGCGGAATGGTATTCAATGGACCTTGTGGGACCAGCTTGATGAACTCGATTTTGCTGACGATCTTGCCCTTCTTCCCCATACCCAACAACAGATGCAGGAGAAGACTAGAACTATTGCAGACACTTCTGCACGTATTGGTCTTAATATTCACAAGTGGAAGAGCAAGGTCCTCAAGGTCAATGCCGCTACCAATACAGCACCCATCAGGCTCAAAGAGGAAGCGCTCGAAGAGGTAGAGAGCTTTGTCTACCTTGGCAGCATCGTGGACAAGCAAGGTGGGACGGATACTGACATCAAAATAAGGGTAGGAAAGGCCCGGGCAGCCTTCCAACAACTCAAGAATGTCTGGGCCTCCAAACACCTAAATAACAAACTGAAGATCAGAACCTTCAACACCATGGTGAAACCGGTTCTACTGTATGGTGCAGAAACATGGAGAACCACTGCTGGGAATACGAAGAGAATCCAGTCGTTCATCAATAACTGCTTAAGAAGGATTCTCGGGATGTACTGGCCCGACAGAATCAGCAACCAGAAACTGTGGCAGCGGACAAAGCAAGAACCGGTAGAACAAGAGATCCTCCAGAGAAGATGGAGATGGATTGGCCAAACGCTCAGGAAACCTGCCTCCAGCATAACTAGACAAGCCTTGAACTGGAACCCTCAAGGAAAACGGAAAAGAGGCAGGCCGAGGAACGCTTGGCGCCGTGAAGTGGAAGCGGATACCAAGAAACTTGGCCACACTTGGGGAAGGCTGGAGAGATTGGCTCAGGATCGTGATGCCTGGAGGGCTCTTGTAGGCGGCATATGTCCTAACCACAGACGTCGATGAAGATCGGCTGCTGTTCCTCGGGGACGAAAAGGCGAAAGAAGAAGACCAGAAGATATAGTTCAAGGGCTTCGACAAACATCGGATTCATTTACATAAGTATATCTATGCATAAAAACACATCCTCTCAATACAAAATAATTAAACACACGTGAAATTTTAATATTAAAATAGAGCCATGTTTTTTTTATGTCATGGGCGAGAACAAAGATGGGTTAACATTTTTGAAAAAAATATGCAAATATATTTATGTTTCAACTTAGTAAAGTAAAGTTACTGGGAAAGTGCTGTTAATTTCTATTAGATTAATAATGACTTTAAAAAAACAAGAACAATCAAGGCTGTTGCAGGCGTGTAAATGGGTTAAGAATTTCTTTTATAGATAAAAACAATTCTGTGTTTTACGATTTTCCTATGATATAGACTATAGTATAATACAGAAGCGAGGAAAAAAAATTTAATTACGATATCAATATACACAATTCCGTTAATGTAAAATATATTTTAAGTGATATCTAGATTTTGTGTTGTTAATTTAAGGACATCTTTTGACAACTTTCAGACAGGAAAAAAAATTGTAGTTCAGGGGCGCTGAAAGGGGCCAATATTAATATTATGAGGTGAATATGCATTAGATTTTGTTTTGTCTCTATACATCTGTTCTTTATTATATATATATATGTATTTTATGATATTGTCACCATTATGTCTCTTTTTAAATATTTTTTATGTACAGCGCGGTGAGCCTAGCCCTAGGCTGGGGTACCGCGCTATATAAGACAACAAATAATAATAATTATTATTATTATTATTATATAGAAGATAAATATTTCTCAAAACTAATTGATGTAAGTAAGGTTAGAAACGTAAACATCATTACGTGGATATTTCTTGTTTTAAAATAAGAAATTCTGATAAAATATTTCTTAAATATACATTTTAAGGACTTTGGATATTGTGTTTTTTTTAATGAGTGTACAAAGCACAAAACCCGTGTCAGTTATATACGTAAATATTGAATTGTTAGGTGTTGAGACTTTGTTATTGTCGGTAAAAAGTATCGCAAAACGCCTACCACTAGTATCCCCGTAACACCATGGCACATATTCTAGTAGCCTATATATTAGAATGAGTTAAGGTATCTAAATAACGCTAAAAACGTATCAATTTAAATACGTTCGGATTCTTAAAAGGAATGATAGGGATTCTTAATTATTTTAACGAAATCGAAATCATTTTAAATGTGATAAAAAAAAACAATATACAGTGGTACCTCTGTATACGTCCGCTTTGGAATAAGTCCAACTTGGTATACGTCCTGTTTTGACGAGAAACATTTTGCTTGGTATAAGACCTTCATTTGGAATACGTGCTAGAACTTGTATGTGTCAAAATGACACATCGGGCATGCGTAGCTTGTATGAGTCACAACACCGCTCCTAGACGAAGCTCCTACTTCATTAATCGTGGAAATCTTTGCTAAATGGATGGATGTCAACAACTTTACAGAGAAGTACCACCCCAACAAAGCCCAAACAAGTCGTAATGGCATTGTCTGGAATGACCAGACAACGTCACATTTTCGAAACATCCTGAGGAGGAGGCAAAAGTGAAGCTCTTTAGACAGATTTTTAGTAAAAGTCAAACCTGGTGAGCCTCAACCAGGGTCAACTAGGGAAAAGAGACAGAAGAAAGAAAAAACAACAGGATGTCTTATTCTTGAAGTTTTATTGGAAGCGGACTCTCCTTCAAAACAATAACATCTCCTTCTTCTCAACCCCATATTAGTAAGCACTTGACTCTTCTCACCAAGGTGAAGTGAGGTTAAATTTTCATTTATTTCACCTAAGCTCTTTTTATTTATGTATTTTAGTATTAAGCAGTGTTTAAATCATTTATACAACCACGTCAATAAATGTATAATATGCCAATAGCAATATGATTTTTTTTCATGGGAACGGATTAATCATTTTCCCTTTATTATTTATTTCTTATGGGAAAAATACGTTTGGTACGGTACACGTCTTGTTTGGTACGGTACACGTTTTGTTTGGTATAAGTCCAAGGATCTGGAACGGATTAAGGACGTATACCGAGATACCACTGTATATGCTTTTATTTAAGTATATGTTTAAGTATTATTATTATCATAAATTAGAAATACATTAAAAATAACAAGTAAAGAACTATTTGAAGCAGTGGCGTAGTGAGGGGGGCAAGTGGGGGGCATCATGCCCCGGGCGCTACTTACAAAAGGGGCGCCAAATGGTATATTTTACTATAATATTGTATGGTTTTCGAATAGGGGGGGCGCTAAATAGGTATTGGGGGCGCTAAAAAGGTATTGTGCCCCGGGCGCGAGTTAAGCTCGCTACGCCACTGATTTGAAGTCAGTACTTCGCGTGAATTTGAACGTTTAGATATTCTTTTTATTAGCAATAAATGATCCTTAAATGATCCTCTATGTAATGCTATAATTAATTTCCAATCGTAATTATCGGGAACACAAAAAAAAAAAACATATTCAGTTGCGGTTGGTTAATTTTGATAGCAATACTCTCAAAACCCAATTATGATACAGATTTAAACTTTCGTTAAGATTTTAATGTAACATAAAATAAGCATAAACTTTCAATACATGGAATTGTGCATAGAACCATTTCTTTTTTTAAAAAGCAAAATAAAACAATGCGTGTCGAAATGGATTCTGGGTAGAATTTTACGTTACAGATTTAAACTTTGGTCAATATTTAGTGTTAAATAATATTAACATAATCTTTCAATGTACGGAGATTTACGTCAAAATATTTTTAAAAATATTTTCTAGAAAATGTAAAATAGTAAGTGGTAAAAGGTGCTGGGGCTCTTAGAATTTTAATAAATTTCTGGGGCGTGTAAAAATGTGTGGTTGCGTGCGTAGTGGACTATCATCCCGTGGTTGTCTGTTAAAAACTTTTGGGGAGGGAAATTTGACTCTTTCATTTTCCCCAGGCAGCACAAGATACGCCCCATAATAAAGGAATTGGTTTGATAAATTATCCAAAAAAAATTCGGTGAACCTATATCAGGGGTTGGGAATAGAAGTGAACATTTTACGTGGATGACAATATTTTTAAATCCAATGATATTAAATTCGACAAAAAAGGTGTTACATTATCTTTTAACAAACAAACATTTCTCAGAACTAAATGGTGTAAGGAACGTTAATAACATTACATAGATATGCAAGGGTTTTGCCTCTACGTGGCGTGGTGGACTGGTGGGGTGGACCCGACCTACCGCCCGGCGGACTAGTAAGGTGGACCCGACCGACCGCCCGGCGGACTAGCAAGGTGGACCAAGCGGCTTCAAAAAAGCAAGTTAATAGTATAGTTTAGAGACATTGTTTCTTCTTTCCCTCTCCTGTTCTTTTAAATTTTCATGTGGCAACCTTGACATAAACGAGTGTGATTTATATATTGTATATCAAAATTTACATAGTGCTAAAAGGAATGTCGTAAATACTATTTCACCCTGTCTAAAAGACAAGGGTTATGAGTATATTACTAAAAACAATCCACATCAGATTGCCTCCCCTCGTGCCTGAAAAAGAAAATTTAAAAATTAATTACAATTAAATTTAACCGAACTGAACAAATTGTACATTAAAAAATGACTATTGAATATTATTTCTCTTGGCGATCGTTTTTAACTACAGATTTGGGTTTCTTGTGCACCAGTAAGTAGGGGGGTCGGGGCACAGTGGATTATATGAAAAATAACATTTAGTGCAATAATGGCCTTAAATTCACAACCCTCAATGCAATTTAAGTCAATTTCAAGCAAGACACAGATAATTATTCATTTTCTATATTGATTCACTGTGCCCCAGGTAGTGATTCACTGTGCCCCGGGGCACAGTGAATCACTTACCCCTGCAAACTTTGAAACGCTCTGTGAGCAAGTATATTATATTTAGCCACATTTTAAAGATTTCTATCCTTGTCCATGATGTATCACAATCAATTTGCACATACAGCATTAAAATATCTGTGAAAACTTTTTGAATATTAAAAAAAAAAAGATTTCTGATCCACTGTGCCCCGACTCCCCTTATTTTACTAAAAAAAATCTAAGTTTCATTTGAGATGAATTTAGATCCCCATAAAGAAAGCATGCTCATAAATACTTGTTTCCTTTCAATTTTTATTCCCCCATTAAAATTTGTCTAGTTTAGAAGAAGTTTGATGCATGGCTGTCATGAGTGAAGATTTTCATTCTAGCACATTTTCACTGAGTTTCAGAATTGTTTCTTACAAAAACGTGAATATTGTTTTTAAAAATAAATCATAGGGTCTTATATCCAATGTTAAGTAACAGGGCCGCAACTATGTTACGTAGAAACATATATTTATTGAACGACTTCTAAAACATGGATCGCTTCATTATCTGAAGCTTTTTGTTGGCATGGCTTCACTGCAATGTAAACTAAAAATGCTATAGATGTGACACTACTCAAAACACATCCGGGAAAGGCCAGGTGTATGAGCCACTAAAGTATAAATATTTCAACTCACAGAATCCATTGGGATTTGATTTATAGAAGAAGTCACCACACTTGAATAAATCACTCGGTGCTCGTGGTTGAAGTGCAAATGATTCATTGAACATAAGAATCATCCCGTCCATGCTGTGTAACTCTATGTGACAGTGCATCAACCACACGCCGGGGTTATCCGCCTTTATCCGCAAGACGACGTAGCTGTCAAAGAAAAGGGAAAAAAAAATGACGTCATTCATTAAGGATCAATTAATTCTGTCCAAGATTTTAGTCAATGAATTTAGACGAACTTAGATTTAGAGCCCTTATGTTTTTATAATCGTTCTCTTTATTTGAAGCAGGCTTTTTATTTTGTAACTATAAGTTGGTTGAGACAATAAGGTGTCCAGGGGGCAGTACGGTGTCCAGGGGGCAGTACGGTGTCCAGGGGGCAGTGCGGTGTCCAGGGGGCAGTACGGTGTCCAGGGGGCAGTGCGGTGTCCAGTGGGCAGTGGGGTGTCCAGGGGTTGGTGGGTGCCCAGGGGGCAGTGGGGTGTCCATGGTGCAGTACGGTGTGCAGGGCCAGTACGGTGTCCAGGGGGCAGTACAGTGTCCAGGAGGCAGTACGGTGTCCAGGGGGCAGTGCGGTGTCCAGAGGGCAGTGGGGTGTCCAGGGGTCAGTGGGATGTCCAGAGGAATTCTTTGACACATGCTACCATATCATATACGGAGAAAGTAGGAAGTTAAAAAGATACATATAGAGAGAGATTTTTTAATGAAAAACTCTATACACATGACCTTCACCCCAAGTCCTCTCTTATATGCAATTGTTTTGGCATGTGTCTTGCAGTATGCACATTTTTAAAAGTTTAGTAATTATTAGAATGATGTGCTATTATAACTTTCATTTATTAACACCGCATATAAACGCCCACATATTCATGTATCCAGTGGCGTAACAACGGCTTGGCATTGGGGCAGTTGCCAAGGGCGAAGGCCTGCGCCAGTTTAAAAGGGCGCCGCTAAATCTCTAATTTTTAAATGTGTTTTAATTTTTTCAAGGAAGCCAAAAATAAATTAGCGAAGGGCGTCAAAAACCCAGTTACGCCTCTGCATGTATCACATATTCATATATAATTGAAACAGCTTTGATTGCCTAGTTGATTGGAACACATTTAAACATGAAATTGTTAATTAAAGGGAGATAAAGCAATGTGCTTACCCTCCTGTTGGTATAATGATTGTGTCCTTCCGGGGAGTGAACCCCAAGTTCAGTCCAGGTACATTGTTACCTCCCCATAAACTGTTGGCCCACGTGGCAGCATTACAATAACTTTTTTCTCTATCAGGATTCCCTCTACAGTCTATGTCGAGATTTTCTTCAATAAACTTTCCTGAGACAATAATTAACACGTGACAACAGATGACAATGTTATCAATCAATATGACAATATTATCAATCAATCTGACTATGTTATCAATCAATGTGATAAGTTAGATATCACCACGACCAGTTTTATTTTACAAAAATCTTCGATTGAATTTTTTAGGGCGTCTAAATCGGACGCTCTTGTACAAAGACTTTTCCGGAGAAGCGATGGATATCGGCCATACGTACACTAGCTCGTCATTATACACCATCCTTCAAAAGAAAAGATACAATTAAATCATCAATGCTAGGGACCTTGTTCTGTGGCAATCTGTGAAACTAGCGAACTGCAGTTAATGACGTTTGTAACTTGTTGCTGGTACATGCATTTCTTGTGCCTAGTTAATAAGATGGGTCAGTAACAATAACCTCTTAACCAGCCCTTAAACGTAGGCTCGGAACGGTTGGAGCGTAGGTGATAACAATAAGTCCATAGCGCTGAAGCGTAGGTGATAACAATTGGTTCATAGCGCTGAAGCGTAGGTGATAACAATTGGTCCATAGCGCTGAAGCGTAGGTGATAACAATTGGTTCATAGCGCTGAAGCGTAGGTGATAACAATTGGTTCATAGCGCTGAAGCCTAGGTGATAACAATTGGTTCATAGCGCTGAAGCGTATGTGATAACAATTGGTTCATAGCGCTGAAGCGTAGGTGATAACAATTGGTTCATAGCGCTGAAGCCTATAGGTGATAACAATTGGTTCATAGCGCTGAAGCGTATGTGATAACAATTGGTTCATAGCGCTGAAGCGTATGTGATAACAATTGGTTCATAGCGCTGCAGCGTATGTGATAACAATTGGTTCATAGCGCTGAAGCGTATGTGATAACAATTGGTTCATAGCGCTGAAGCGTATGTGATAACAATTGGTTCATAGCGCTGAAGCGTATGTGATAACAATTGGTTCATAGCGCTGAAGCGTATGTGATAACAATTGGTTCATAGCGCTGAAGCGTATGTGATAACAATTGGTTCATAGCGCTGAAGCGTAGGTGATAACAATTGGTTCATAGCGCTGAAGCGTAGGTGATAACAATTGGTTCATAGCGCTGAAGCGTATGTGATAACAATTGGTTCATAGCGCTGAAGCGTAGGTGATAACAATTGGTTCATAGCGCTGAAGCGTAGGTGATAACAATTAGTCCATAGCGCTGAAGCGTAGGTGATAACAATTGGTTCATAGCGCTGAAGCGTAGGTGATAACAATTGGTTCATAGCGCTGAAGCGTAGGTGATAAAAATTGGTTCATAGCGCTGAAGCGTAGGTGATAACAATTAGTCGGTAAAAGAAATTATTTTCCAATTCCATGGTAACTTTTTGATTGAGCTAAATTATTATGGGCGGTCATTATGGGAGGTCACAGAGGGCGGTCATTTCGCGCAGTAACTACTCTATCTGTAAGGTAAACTAGAATATAAGTCAATTGTACACGTATAGACCCTGTGTCGGTGACGTCAGTATTTAGATCAAATCATCTTTTGTGTGTGTGTATTTGTGTGTGTGCATCTGTGTGTATCTGTGTGTGCCTGTGTGTGTGTACCTATGTGTGTTTGCCTGTGTGTGCATGTATGTGTGTACAAATTAGTTCATCTATATTATAGCACGGTCGTTATAAATCTTTATATAACTTTCAACGCTACCTGTTATTGGATCATATGTTGGGTAGCCCATCTTGACTACATGGAAACTGTGACCATGCATGTGTATAGGATGAGCCCAACCTTTGCCATTACCCATGTTTGTTAACACAATCTGATAGATTTTGTTGTACTGGGGAAAAAATTGTTATTAAGAAATATTTTATTAAAGCTGAATCACATGCAGCTGTTGATTGACAAATAAACAATGCTGCCATACATTTTACCATACTTTGTTTCACATATATACTTCTACCTTACCTGATTGCATCTCCCCCTACCCCTTGTTATCATGTTCAATGTGTCATACATTTAAAACATACTATCTCACATTGCTGTACCTCTATTATCACATACTATCTTATTTCTGTTTTATTATTACAACATATGTCATATGTCCATAAATTTCATTAACTGCATTACGTCCCATTATTTTACCACCTAGAAAATTAGGTCCATCTCATAAATATTGTCATAAAATTACCTCCCCTTTTTTTTTTTTTACATAAAATGCTCAAACTTATTGCCACACACTTGTCTCATATCTATTGTCATGAAATTAACTAGCCTCTAGTACCAAAAAATTACCTCGTATCTAGTTTCTCATAACATGAGCTTAAATCTATTACTACCAAATTATTACTATTTACATCTATTACTACAAAATTACCTAATCTATGTTGCCACATAATTACCTCACCTTTAGAGTAACTGAGTGGGAGCAAGTGCAGACTTTGTCTTCGCCACATTGATCGTCATCACAAGCTGTTGATATCTCTTCGGGTTGAGTGAGTGCCGAGACGTGAGGAAACTGGACACACAAAGCAACAGGTTCTTCATATGATCAAAAACTGGACATTCAATTGAAAGCGTCTTCATACGATCACAAAATGGACATTCAATTGAATGCTTCTTCAAGTGATCACATACTATACATTCAAATGAAAGTTTCTTCATATGATCACAAACTAGACATTCAATTGAAAGTTTCTTCATACAATCATTAACAGCTGATAGGTTTGTCTTTTTCAAACTATTTCCAAACCGCACAATTTAAATGCTAACTATAATAGAGGTGTTTTAGAATATAAATAGTATTCACGTTCTAAATCCCAAATATGTTGTAGCTACATGACATCTTTTAAGTAAAAATAAGAAATTTCTATAAGACGCTCAGATATTCATAGTTCATATTTTATTATCATATATTCACCACAGTTTAATAAAATAAATATACAAAACTCTATCAAAAACTGGCATAGTATTAAGCAACTTACAGTGTTTATATTTATGTAGTTACAAAGTGTTTGAACACTTTCTGTTACAACATAGTTACGCGAACTAGTAACTTCTCATTTGGCTAAGATCATGTTACTACAGTTTCACATCCTGCGAACTAGATAATGCCATTTTAAAAATGTTACCGTAAACCTCCTTCCATTTACAGATGTCGTCTGCTGTGGCCCAGGAAAACCAAAGTTAAAGAAAAGATCCTCAATTTCCACGTCACCACCCTCCCCAGGAACATCCTGGTCAGTTGTGGCATTAAGTTGACCGATGTGTAAGCAATCGATGTTTTCATTTCTTGGGTAATGCGAGAATGGACAGTTGACCACCAGACATCTGTGAAGTAATCATTCTGTCAAACGACTGGCTTCATAACCAACAATAAAAAAAAAAAATTTTTTAAAAATGTAAATTGTATTACTAGTACAATACCTGTAGATGTTAATGAACGGTGCGCAAATTACACCAGTATCATCTTCCTGAACCATTTGCCATTTTTCTTTTATACTGTTTAATTAACAAATTCAGAATATGTTACATTTCTATGGGTGAGGTCACGACGGAAAAAAAATAATTTATTTTCGTAGAGAAAAGAGCACAAAGAGTTGGTGCATATCATTTCCGCTTATTGTCATGGTTTGGCTATGTAAAACTGGATCGGTTGATGTAGCTGTGAATTGAGAGGAACGGAATTATTCAGAGTAAAATTATAAAATTTATTTTTTTAAATGTATGATCGGGTCTGTTTTTATTAAGCCTCCTTAACTTAGTGGAATTTAGTTTAGAAAGAAACAAAATGATTTTGGAACCAACCCAAATTGGTAAAAGTAGGCGGCAACCACGGGCAAGCTACTCTGTTTTATAAAAATTTGAACGTACCCCATACAAAGTTATTGTAAGTTGTCTAACATTAAACTTAAGACTTAAGCTGATACATTTTCTTCAGGCTGTCTGAGTCTTGATAAGATTTTGAATAAAATTTACATCTCTGCTCCCCGGGATCATGATCTCAAAATCCTCCTCTACTATAAAAAGAAAGAATAAGAAGATAAAAAAAATATATATAGACCTGCTGGTAGGTGTACATGTTCTCCGCACTGACGATGGATACCCTTCTAATGAATCGTTGTAGCTTAAAATAGCCTCGGCCACGTGTGTCACATTCACCTCTAGAGTGACTGCCCTTACCCAGTAGTTTCTAACACTCTGATTGGTTGTAATCAAGAAGTCGTATCGTTCACCTGGGTTGATGATAATGGACTCCACCTCAACGGGTTGTAGGTCGTAGCTTTAGAAAACGGAATAGCAACAACAATAATTCATCGAAAACAATTTGAGTTTAAATGGGATTTTTTTCTATCTTAAAAGAAATAAATAATTGCTTTTTTAAATAACAAGAAATCTTTGATAAATGTAAAAATGAGACAAGGCAGTGGACATGATACATGGTATGGCCTACTATATAATCAAGGATTCAGCGTCCTAGCCATTATAGTGCTTGTTTCATTTGTAGGCATGTGTTTGTTGTTATTTCCTAAATTGCGCACAGATAAAATGTTAAATTTGAAATTTTAGCTAAAAATATCTGAAATAGGGGATTCGAGGATGAGTATAAAATTCGATAGATTGAAATGTATTGCGAGTTTAAGATGTATACCAAACGTACAATCTCTATTCCAGAAAAGGATTCTTAACTCCCAAAAGTTGGTTATTTTGACTTTTCCATCACTCGTGATTGACGGAGTATATATAAGAATGAGCTAGGCTGACGATAAAGCCAAAAAGACGAAACCATTTAAATACGTTCGAATTCTTAAAAAACAATAATAGTTATATTCTTTTATTTACGGAAATCGAAAAACTTTAAATGCGCGAAAAAATACATATCCGCTTTTATTTTAGTAAATATTTAATTAATATTATTACTCATTGCAAAGGCGTTTTAAATAACAATAAAGGAACTATTTTAATCATTATATCCGAGTTTGAAAGTTATGAGAAAAAAATAATTGAAAAAATTATGATCTAAGAATTACATCGTATTTAAATTTTTTTGGGAAAGTCCAAACATCTGTCGTTTTAATTCGTTTTTATTGCTTTGTTAATATTGCGAAATTTAATTACAATTCTTTGTGTTAAATAAATACGTTAATAACGACATAACGCGAATAGCCTATTATAGCCAAAGCTGTAAGTCTCTTTTTTAATAACGGTGCGTAACAAAACTGATCGTGTATTTTACCCTTTTTAAAAGTAAAATTAATAAATATAATTGATTGCTTTTTAAATTGTTAATAAAACATAAACAATTTTAGCTTTGTATTTTTAACTTTTAATAAGTTTTTACCTTTTTTTTCATTCCAAAATATACCTGTATTAAATTTATAACGTAATAAAAACTTAACCTTTAAAAATACTTTTCTGAAGAAAATGCCGTTGAAGTCAATCAGTGCATCGAAACTCCATAGCCAAATAGCATTCATTAATGCATTTATCACTCATTCAAATAAGAACAAACCATAAAAAGTGCAAAAACGTGTGTTTGCTTACGTAGGGGGATATTATCCCGTGGATGATTTTATTAATTTTTATTAAAATTTGTGTGTGTTGGGGGGGGGGGGGAGGGGAGGGGGGGGGTCGATACTTTCATTTTGCCACTGGCAGCACAAGATATGCATCTGAATAAAGGAATTAATTTGAAAAATAATTAACCTTATTAAGTACATAGATTTTGAGGGTAGGAAATAGGATGTGTGCATATTCACGTGGATGACAATATCTTTAAATCCTTTGATATTAAGTTATGAAAAGATGTTACATTCTCTTTTTACAAATAAACACATGTTTATAATTAAGAAAATCAATAGCGTTAACAAAACGTGGGTACATTTTCATAAGTATGCACATGGATATCAAAACCCAATCATTTTACACACGTGAAAATTTAATATTGAAAAATAGAGATGGGTTAAGATTTTCGTTTTAAAACATGAAAAAGTATATATAAATATATTTTACTTTTCGAAAAGTAAAGTTGGTGTATATTGTTATGAGATTACTAACATTTCTGTAAAAGGGAATTACAAGGCTGGTTTAGACGTGAAAAATGGTTAAGAGATTCTTCTGTAGAGAAAATAATTCTTTTGTTTTAAGATTTTCCGATAAAATGGTAGAAAACAAAGGACAACATTTGGTTAAATTGTTAACGAAGTTATCACTATATCAAATTCCGTAATATAAAATATATTTAAAATGGTATATACAGTTTTGTTTCAAATTTAAGTTTAAGTTTAAACAATTTGTAAGGAAATAAATTTGCTTAGGGGAACAAAATATGGCGGTGTAGGCTCAACATTGAATTGAACAATTTAAAAACACATGACATTTCAAGTATTTCTTTAGCGTATAAATCAACCGTTATGAATTTTATTCATTTACAATAATGCTTTAATTAGTGATCATTTAGATTTGGTAATTTAAGGTAATAAATATAAGCAATCACAAATTTGAGAGAGTGGCTACATTCAAATATCTAGGGGCAACTATAAACGAGCACAAATGATAATAATAGGTGAAAGAAAGTTAACAGCAGGCAACAGTTCCTATTTCAGCCTGCAAAAGCTACTGGGAAGCAAAAACCTCTCAAGGGGAACACAGAAGATAATATACACCACTATCATAAGACCAGTAGTAACTTACGCTAGTGAGACCTTGAACCATTTACCAGAAAAGCAGAGAACCTTCTCAATACATGGGAGAGGAAAATCCTCAGAAAAATATACGGCCCAGTAATGGAAAAGGATATCTGGAGATTCCGTCCTTAGCAAGAACTATACCAGTTGTACAAAAACCCACCCATCGTCGTAACAATGATAAAAGGCAGCCTGTGCTGGGCAGGACATATTGAAAGGATACCGGAATGTAAAGCAGCAAATGTGATATACGGGCAGAAACCTAGGGGCAGACGACTCACCGGTCGCCCAAGACTGAGGAAGATCAACGATGTAGAGAAGGATTTACGCCAGTTAGGGGTTCGCGCATGGAGGCGGAAAACCATGGATCGTTTCGAATGAAAGGATGTGGTGGAGCGGGCCAGGGCCCTACATGGGCTGTAGCGCCACTGATGATGATGATGAATTTAAGGTAATATTTAGAGGAAAAAATTGTAGTTTAGGGGCGCGAAAAGGGGTAGTCTAGGAGTTTAAATAACAGCCACAAGAATGCTTCTTAAAAGTTTTAATGGTGTTATAAACGTAAACATCACTACATAGATACTTCTATTAAAAGTAAGAAATTGTTATGAGTTTTAGCAATAGCAGGGGGAAATTATCGCAAAGTGCTTGCAATTATTATCTCGATAACATCGGGTGATATTTTCTAGTATAATATAGTTTTTCCCCCCACAATTTATTTTGAACGTGTTTCTATAGTTTCATTGCATCTATTAGTTATAAACACGGATTTGAAGCATACATTTCCATTTTCAATCTAAGAAAATTAAGTACAGTCATGACTCGATTTCCGTCCGCCATCTTGTCCATCCTTTCAAACTTCGCTGGCGCACTAACGTCTAGTCGCATAGACGGCTAATTTGGAGAGATAGGCCCTGGTGTCATTTGCGTGTTTTTTCCTTGGTTCCGATTGGGTCAAAACCCTGGTTCCGATAGGGTCAAAACTCAGGTTAGGGATAACTTTAGAGGTCAGGTTAGGTTTAGGGATACATTTAGGACATAAGTTCGCTAGTCGCGGCAACAAAGATGGCGGCCACGGTACTATCTCTCCAAATTTACCAATTAGACAATTTACTGAAGGATATTCGCTAAAAATTGACAAATTACAGAAAGCTAGTCGCATAATAATATACCATTTACTGGATAGTCGCATAATAATATACCAACTACTGAAGTATAGTCGCATAAAATTAGACAATGTACTAAAGGATATTCGCATAAAAATTAGAAAATTGACTGAAGGAGCCTTATTCTTTCATTTAAATGAAATATCTTAATATATCTTTGTTTATTTGTACCCAATGTAGAATATTTTTTTTTTAAAATATGTTCAAATTATCATTCTCCTCTTTTCTCGATTGCTGATAATAATGGCATGATGTTCTCTTTCTCATGGAACACTTGCCGTGTTATTAAAAAATATATAAATCAGAAACATTTAAAAATCTCTATATATTAAAATATTTATGAATGTATTTTATATATTTGCATAATTGATACAAATATTGGTAAAATTGATTAAAATTTGTATGTGTTGTGAAAATGCATATCATTAGTGGAAATAATACAGATATTAGGTTAGGTCTCAAAAATTATTTTTTTGCTTCAACCACTTTGTGTTTATTTATTTTTTTAAATTTAATAAACAACATCTTTACTGTCAAAAGTAATAAAGTTAGTTGTTTTGAAAAGTTTAAAAGATATTCATGTCTTATTTTAAATTAGAACGATTATTTGTTTAGCTATAATGACGGACACAGGGTAAATGTTTCTTACCCATCAGATGCCACAAGAGTCAAGGGGTGATTATCAATCGACAATCTGAAAGGGTATAAGTTACCAGCACCTATCACATGGAACCTGTAGATAACAAAATTATTATGTTCAAAACTAATTTCTTAACAACGGGAATATTGGAGAACATAGCATTCAATTTTTCTTTCCGTATTTGAAACCACACGATCAATGTATTTGTCTAATTGTCTTTTTTATTTTTGGTTTATATTTTTTTAAAGCCCAGAACTCCGTTGGAGCGAAAGTCCCAGGTTCTACTCGAAATGTCAAATGTACACTCCAGAGCCTACACACCACATACCTCACACCACACACCACACAGTTAATCTGACCACATTACGGTTCACCCAATGCAGGCGCCGTGAGCCTATTCATGGCAAAGAGCCAAATATTAATTTTTGATCTAGTCACTAGTAGTTCCAAGAGCTACACGAGAATCAACAGAGAGCTATAATTAAATTTTGATCTTTTAACTATCAGTATCAAAGAGTTACATTAGAGAGATCAAAGAAACCCCTTGACCTAATGCCTTGAAGAATCTGAAAAAACCATGGTTGACCCCTTTGCCACAGAACAATTTTTAAAAACAGCCTAAACTCCACGACTTTCGAGATTGAACACAATATATGTAACGTACTGAAAACAAACTTCCATTCAATTGTATCAACAAAATCATCGCATTAATTCGTATCCTCTGATATGTTGCCAATTATTCAACACCCCCTCCTTTCCCAAAACTTCCCTGGTTGAGACCCATTGTTACGGAACAGTTATGATTTTGAAAATTTAATCTGTTTTAAGATGTGGCTCGTACAATGAACACTACGTAACAAAGTACTGAAAACCAGTATACAAAGAAAAATGATATCAATGCTAGTGATATCACCAATATTCATTCATACTATTTAATTTCTATAAAAATGCACATTCAAATATAGAGGGGGAAAACTGTATTAATTTACAGCACAGCAAGTGGAAAGGTACACTCTTCGAAAAATACAAATATTAATTTACACACACATAAAGAGTACAATATTTCAATTATATAACATCTCGTATAATATTAGGAAATGTAACAAAAATCTCTCTCGGCTAGAAGAGCTGCCAATCTATATATAGGGATTTTATCAGAACTATCTCGAAAAGAGATTCTAGAACTTGGGGGTCACCTGACAACCTGATTTGTTAAAACAAATAGATCGCATTCGAAAGTGAAGAACCTTCTCACAAACAAGGGAGAGGCAGTTAAAGAGTGCAACACAGTGGTTCTCAACCTTCCTAATGCCGCGACCCTTTAATACAGTTCCTCATGTTGTGGCGACCCCCCAACCACCAATTATTTTCGTTGAAACTTCATAACTTTAGAGTATATGTTTTCCGATGGTCTTAGGCGACCCATGTGAAAGGGTCGTTCGACCCCCCCCCCCCCCCCAAAGGGGTCGCGACCCACAGGTTGAGAACCGCTGGTGTAACATAACATTTACTCGGTAACTTCAATATCAAAACAAATAAGAAGGGGAGACACGTGGAAGTGAAAAATAGGTCAAGGCATAGGCCATAATATAACACCTATATTCCCATATATTTGACCGGGCCCCCATGGGTCACTCAGCAGCTATCCAGTAACTAAACATTATACAAACGATTACCTGTAAGTCTGGTTAGATTGGACAATGTACTTGAATAAAGGGGCCTGGTTATGAGTGCCGTTCGGGTAATAGTACCGTCCCATGCCATTGATGAGGCCTGACTGGAACTGAAACATGCTGTTGAGGAGGGGGGAGGGGGCATAATGTCAATCAATAGTATCAGCTTTTATAATAAGATTAGCAGCTGTAAAAATATCAGCTTTTGTAATAATATCAGCTGTGATAATAGTTCCCCCTAAATTAATTCAACGAGTAGTTTACATCTGAGGTTGTTCATGGCTAGCTTGGCTCATTTGTTCATTGTTTGTTTGACTCATTTGTTCATTGTTAGCTTGATTTATTTGTTCATTGTTAGCTTGACTCATTTGTTCATTGTTAACTTAATTCATTTGTTCATTGTTAGCTTGACTCATTTGTTCATTGTTAGCTTGACTCATTTGTTCATTGTTAACTTGACTCATTTGTTCATTGTTAGCTAGATTCATTTGTTCATTGTTAGCTTGACTCATCTGTTCATTGTTAGCTTGACTCATCTGTTCATTGTTAGCTTGACTCATCTGTTCATTGTTAGCTTGACTCATTTGTTCATTGTTAGCTTGACTCATTTGTTCATTGTTCGCTTGACTCATTTGTTCATTGTTAGCTTGACTCATTTGTTCATTGTTAGCTTAACTCATCTGTTCATAATTAGCTTGACTCATCTGTTCATTGTTAGCTTGGTTCATTTGTTCATTGTTAGCTTGACTCATTTGTTCATTGTTAGCTTGACTCATTTGTTCATTGTTAGCTTGACTCATTTGTTCATTGTTAGCTTGATTCATTTGTTCATTGTTAGTTTGACTCATCTGTTCATTGTTAGCTTGACTCATTTGTTCATTGTTAGCTTGATTCATTTGTTCATTGTTAGCTTGACTCATTTGTTCATTGTTAGCTTGACTCATTTGTTCATTGTTAGCTAGATTCATTTGTTCATTGTTAGCTTGACTCATTTGTCCATTGTTTGCTTGATTCATTTGTTCATTGTTAGCTAGATTCATTTGTTCATTGTTCGCTTGACTCATTTGTTCATTGTTAGCTAGATTCATTTGTTCATTGTTAGCTTGACTCATCTGTTCATTGTTAGCTTGACTCATTTGTTCATTGTTAGCTTGACTCATCTGTTCATTGTTAGATTGACTCATCTGTTCATTGTTAGCTTGACTCATTTGTTAATTGTTAGCTTGACTCATCTGTTCATTGTTAGCTTGACTCATTTGTTCATTGTTCGCTTGACTCATGTGTTCATTGTTAGCTTGACTCATTTGTTCATTGTTAGCTTGACTCATCTGTTCATTGTTAGCTTGACTCATCTGTTCATTGTTAGCTTGACTCATCTGTTCATTGTTAGCTTGACTCATCTGTTCATTGTTAGCTTGACTCATTTGTTAATTGTTAGCTTGACTCATCTGTTCATTGTTAGCTTGACTCATCTGTTCATTGTTAGCTTGACTCATTTGTTCATTGTTAGCTTGATTCTTCGTTCATTCCAATCATTGAACTCCTGGAGCAGTTCAAAAACAACTTATTTTGTTACACATTATAGTTTGTGCCCTAAATACTGTGTATTGTATGTGTTGAAAACAACGTGCATTTTGTGTGATCAAAATACTAAGTATATTGTTTGCCTTAATCGTGGTGCATATGTATGCATTAAAATTCTACATGTTCTTTAAAATATGTGCATACTGACTCCCAACTAAACTCTATGCACACTGACTCCCTATTAAAATATGTGCATACTGATTAATTACTTAACTCTGTGCATAGTGACTCCTTACTACTACTTAAGAAAATCAGAAAAACCATCGAGCCGAAGCTCATAAAGTCTTCCCCAGCACACCACCGCCGCCCCCAACCGGCATTCAACCACTCCCCCAGTGGTCTCTAGTCCAGTCAGGCCGCGAAGCGGCATGCCGGGGGCCCTCCGCCCCCGAGACAGCCTCACCCACCCTTCCACTCTACTGACTGTGCGAGTGAGGCGACATCAGAGAAAGAACACCTGGCCGGCCGGGCTGGGCTGGGCTGGAAATATTTTACGTCTCTAATGCCCCCCTTCCCACCCCGGGGGGACGCGTAGGTGTTTTACAAACGCCCTCTAATAGGGTTTACGTGGTTTTCTGCGGCGTGACTAACTCACACCGCAGCTGGGAAATGAGAAAGAAGAGGTTGCCTAGGAGCAGTACCCTCAAAGACTGCATATTTGGAATCATCGGCTAGGGTAATCATGTCCCAACCTGTTTCTACGTTATTTTCAACTGCATTTGGTAGGAAACCATGCAGCCGTGCTCTTTCTAACGCAGTTTCCGTGCGTTACCTTTGCCTTTCGGCGCAGGTCCCCTACACGGTGATCATGTACCCCGGGTAACGTTTCAGGGGGTTCGTGGCAAACGCCTCTTTATCGACATGCCATTTTTGGGACGGACATGCCGACTAGAGCCCCGGGGGGAGTGACTCCTTACTAAACTTTGTGAATAGTCGACCCACCTGAATATGCCACCCTCCAATGAAGTAGTCGACCCACCTGAATATGCCACCCTCCAATGAAGTAGTTTCTTTAACTCTCATCCCATTGACGTAGTTGCCATTCAGCATTTTCTCATGAGATAGATTTGCATCAAAATCGTGGTTCCAATCCTACCGAAGAATCAATTATTTCATTGCAAAATAACAAAACTTTAGACATTTGTAAGATCCAGAACAAAAACTTCTTATTTTTAAATTAATGAACCAGTTTCCAATCAATTGTGCAAATCTCAGCCTGTTTCTACGTTGACCAGCTTGTAACAGTATATTTGTTGACCTGGTTGTAACGCTTTATTCACTGTCCTACTTAAACTTATGACGCTTTATGCCCTACCTGTAACATCATGATGAATGATTCCATCTCAGGTTCCTTATCTCTGATGATAAAGGCCCCAACGAGACCCATGGACAGTTGTGTCCCGACATGAGAATGGTACCAGAACGTCCCCTTCGGGTAGGCCTTGAACTTATATGTGAACTCTTGACCCGGAAGTATTGGACACTGAAAGACAACAAAAACTTGTTTGTTCACGTTATTTTACAGGGCTTGTGAATGATGGGCAAATAAAATGAAAATTGTTTTGTAGTCCCTGTCACGATTCTAACATAAACGAAATATTAAAAAATCACAAGCGTATTTTTTGTTGGCATCAACGTTGTGTCTCAGCGAAGACTGTCCTAATTACACAAGCCATTCCAGGTGAGAAATAAAATATTTGGAAAAGAACATACATGGAAACTGTGTCCAGACTTGTGATCTCATTAACAGCATGACGTCAAATCTCCAGGAGTAATGTAGCAAGTCTCTAGTAATGTAGCAAGTCTCTAGTAATGTAGCAAGTCTCTAGTAATGTAGTATAGTCTCTAGAAATGTAGTATAGTATCTAGTAATTTAGCAAGTCTCTAGTAATGTAGCAAGTCTCTTGTAGCAAGTCTCTAGTAATGTAGTATAGTCTCTAGTAATGTAGTATAGTATCTAGTAATGTAGCAAGTCTCTAGTAATGTAGTATAGTCTCTAGTAATGTAGCAAGTCTCTAGTAATGTAGCAAGTCTCTAGTAATGTAGTATAGTGTCTAGTAATGTAGCAAGTCTCTAGTAATGTAGTAGTCTCTAGTAATGTAGCAAGTCTCTAGTAATGTAGTAGTCTCTAGTAATGTAGTAGTCTCTAGTAATGTAGTAGTCTCTAGTTATGTAGGAGTCTCTAGTACGGGACTCCATCTCCAGGTTTGATACCAGAGTGTGCCTTCTCTTATAGACGAGTTGCCATCCAAGGTTGTCGAGTCCCATCTACCAGTCTAGGTTTTTGCCCGGGATTGAACTCCAGTCCAACATTTTGGGTTTTACTCAGTTTAGACCGCGGTCCTGCACTGACCATCACTACGTCAAAATAGTTGGTTGATAGTCCCGACGGAAGCCCTCCTCCGTAACAGGAGGTGTATCCGAGTCGTACTGAGTGTGTGATAGTGGGGATAGTAGTGATAGTGGTGATAGTGGTGATAGTGGTATGCGGGTGGTGTTTGATCCAAATACATTTTCAATACAGATTCCCAAACAGAGAAAATAAGCTGCTTTAATATACCTTGTAAATTGTTTCATTTATCGCTTCACTGGGGGAAGATTAAAGAATCGATTTATGTCAGATAAACTTGCTGATTTATACTCCAGTGTTCCTATCAGTTGTTTTTCAGGTTGTCAATCAGGTTAAAGTGTATATACCCTGCATTATCAAGACAATCTATGTTTTCTTTGTGATGATGCCAAATATATGTGACCTATCTGCTTAAGTCATATTTATAATAACTGTATGATATATCTTAATCTATGTTACATCTGACAAAGTCAAATGTATATTAGATTTGTGATAAAGCTATATATACATATGTTACCTGTGGGATAAAGCACATCTGTATTACCTCTTCGATAAAACACATCTGTATTACCGCTTCGATAAAGCACATCTTTATTACCTGTGTGATAAAGCCGACCCCATCCATCCATGGACTCCCTATCTGATGAAGTCCGTGCCAATGAACTGTGACGGCTTCACTGAGCAGCATGTTCTTCACGTGCACGATGATATTCTGACCTTGAAACACCTGTCAGATAGAACGTTATCCAACAGTTAGTACCTTATGTACGGATGACGTTGTCCCTACGCGAAAAGCTTTATTGGTGAGACAGAATTTCTTTTCCCAACCCTGCATTAAAGAATCCAATCTCGGCTTATGTCGTAAGACAGCAGGATTTATTTTTACCAATAATAATAACTAGTTATAGCCCGCCAAACATTGCTGAGAGCAATGCGTGAACTTCCAATGTACAAAAGTTACTTGACAAAACATGAACTCAAGTAACGCACATTTAAGAATCCCAATTTTTGCTCCACCCCTTCCCCCCCATGATATGTCACTGCACACTTTTTATTTCACGCCCATGAACTATATTAAATATTCTGATGTTCCAACCACTTTAAAAACGAATATATTTTTTACACCATACTTAATTTGAGACGATTTCATTTTCCGAAAAGAAAATATTACGCGTCAAACGCATTTGCGTTATATCTATAAACTATCATGTAGCATAGTTATCGGGAGTTATATTTTGCGCGTCATTGAACTCATTATTGCACTATACTTTCTTTCAAACATTTAGAACTATTTAATTTGTAATATACTCTCAATACCAAATTCGCTGATCAGTAAGCAGTAAATTTGGAAGCAGTCCATTGGGAACCAGTCCATTAGGAACCATTCCACGACTCTTACCTGAAACGTATTATATTAAAGAGAATATTAACTGAAACATGACGTCACAAACAAATATTGCAAGGAAACGTGGCATAAAACAATAACGTTATGAAAATGTGTGTGTACAAACTTAGTAACGGATCGAGTCGTGGTAATCTTTAAGTTTTATTAAAAATTTTGACTAAAAAAGTCGATCTTTTCATAAAAACTTCAAACAGTATCTTTAATGACATTGCGTGCATGTTTGTGTTCGTTGTGTATGCGTGTGTGTTCATCGTGTGTGCGTTTGTGTGTACGTGCGTGTGTGTTAAGATTGTGAAAGCACAGGGGAACGGTATGCAACACTCTGCATAGTGGTATTGGGCGATTCAAATTAGCTGATGGTCAACTGGGTTAATGAAACATACCCAACAAAAACAAGAACTATTTCACAAGAATAGTGTTCTTTAAGCCTAAAATACTGAATATGATTTAAACAATTTTTGAAGTAATATCCTAACATTTGAGATAACAAGGTCACTATAGAGTACGTTTTTGTCTGAATTTTGTCAAGTTTTACCATATTCTGTGTTCGTTACTACCTTAATTATATCTTGACAATAGTCTCACCAATATCATAGAATAGAATTCTAATCTTAAAATAAAATTGAATCACTACCACATCTGCCTAACAACCATTCACCATTTATGTAAGTTTATAATCTGATCTTTTGGCTATCGCTAAACTAATGATAACCTACCGTATGTTACCTTAAGCGGTAACATGCAACGCAACGGCATGTTTTCTTTACATTACAAAAAGCATTTAACGGCGAGCCTATAACGATAAATTATCGTTTAAAACAGTAGCACAGTAAGTTACTGGCAGCTGATGAACAATCAGTGGTCGTTACAAACGTAATCGCGGGGGTACAACTACGATAAAAATTTAACTGCGTGCCTAATAAATTGCTATATCGTGCAAATCCTATTCTGGCTTTGCCATCTGTGTACCAAAACAATTTCCATCATTATATAATTCAATCATATTTGGACTTTATTATTTGTGTGCTGGGTGGCCGAGTGGTCTAAACTGAGCAAAATCTCAAGTTGATGGTCAGTCAAGCAAACACACCACCAGTATCCCGGGTGGATGGGACTCGTTAACCTTGGACGGCAACTCATCTAAGAGAAGGAAACTCTGAATTCAAACCCGGCGATGGAGTCCCGATAGGCGGATAACATTGATACAATGAAACATTCCGGCAACTCCCGGGTGGATGGGACTCGTTAACCTTGGACGGCAACTCATCTAAGAGAAGGCAACTCTGAATTCAAACCCAGGAGATGGGTAGATGGAGTTCACATGCGCCTAACTGGCAGCAGTGATGCCTCTCGAACATCGAACCTTGTAACGCGCTTCGAGCCTTTGGGAATGAAGCGTGATTTCTCAAATTTCTCAAATAAACTTCATTATTATTATTATTATTACCTAATAAATTGCCATCATTATATCATGAAATTCTTACATTGTTATTTGCTGGTTTTTTTAATAAAATAAATGTCTTCATAATAAAAGCAACATTCTGTTTTGCCCCCATGTTGCGCATGAAACGACATTTCTTCCCCTTCTCTCTCTCTCTCTCTCTCTCTTTCTTTTTTTATCATAACACTATTTCTAAGTTATTCCTTGCTGACGACTGGCTTGATAAATCATTTATCAATGTGTTCTTGGGCCTTGCAGGCTTCTTTTGTGTTTCACTTCAGTTCCTGCCTGGTCATGCTTGAAGGCATTTCCTGTATTGTGTATCCACCTCAATGACCTATTTAATTTAAAGGATGGAAGGCCTCCCTCTTTAAAAACTTTGCAAACTTGAAAAAAAGCAGTTGCAAACTTTGACCTTTATGCACTTTAAAAGATATGCAAACACTTTAAGTTCTCGGAGAATATCAATCACATAGTTTTAAAATAAATTGTATTATTGTTGTTAACAACATTGAAAATGTAGAGTTATTTGTGATAATGTATGGCGAACACCAGGTATGTCTACTCTATCCCTTACCTGTTATACTTCCTACACAACACCAGGTATGTCTACTCTCTCCCCCACCTGTTCTTTTTTCTCATACACATACCACAGGATAGATGGTGAAAATTCAAATAATGTATTAACATTTCTTTAATAAATGTTGTACTTGAAGTGGCAAAACGTTATTGTGTAAGTGATAGAAGTTACCAAACTTTGTTGTGTAAAGGATACAAGTGGCCAAACGTTATTGTGTACGTGTACATAAATGTGTAGATAAATGGAGGAATAAAGACTGGGGTTAGGGAATGATGATAGGATTGGAGGCTACACACGAATCAAATACTTGAACAGAGTAAAACAAAAATGGAAAGTCATCACATGCGTATTGGTCACATTTTTCAAGAGGTGACAGCTGTTCTAAGCGGGGGAGAAGAGCCATATAATGGAGGTTTTCGTAGTTTACCTCCAGTGGCGGACCAGGCATCGACCCGTTCACAGCGATGACCAATCTTGAATTACTCCAACCGTCGGCAGTGATAACTTGTTCTATAGGAACCTCTTGACTTGTTTGGTCTTCCTCCACTATTGCGTAAAGTTTCCCATCTTTGGGGAATAAACCCATCCTGTTAGTGTTCATTGTCAGACGGTAGTCGATATCCAACCAAAATTCACAAGTATCCTGTTTGAGCAAACATTCAGTCATGACAATGGGGTTGTTGTACACGAGATTCAACAGCACAATCAGGAATCGATACCTGAAAGGAAAAAGGTAAAGACGATATATTAAACGTTTTAATTAATAAAATTATTATCAGAACCCAATCACTCCTCCCCAGCTATCAAATAATTATTAACACGTGAATATAATTTTAATTCCAGTACATTTATATTTAATATTTTATACATTGCTAATATTTTATTTTACTTTAAAAATATTTTTAAAAGTAAATATTTATGTTTGCAGAAGCGGCGTAGGAAAGGTTAAATGCAGTCCTTGGCGGGCCAAGATGTTTGCCGCCACATTCCACGAAAAACAAAATTCACAGATAAAAATGTTGCAAATCCCCCCCCCCCCACACACACACTTTTTCTTTTTTTCCTGCACCACTGTTTTTCAGGTTTTGTCAACTGAAGTCTATCGCCATTCAATATTATTTAACTACAATTCATAATAAAGCGAATGTGAAACCAAGCTCCAGAATTTGTAATTTTAGTATTTTCCATATAAATATAGCTTTAAAATATAACAAACAAGATACAAAATTAAAGAAATCCTGAAGGACAAACAATGATCTTGACCCTGTCGACCACGACATTGACCCTGTCGACCATGACCTTTACTGATTGCTCAACTGTAACCTTTGATACAAATGTGTATGGTCAGCTGACTTCGCTTCTTTCATTTGTTCTCTATCTCAACATTTTAATAGCCTGTTTCTAAAGTTGTCGTTATTATAGAATATGGTCGATTTGTAAAGATTTTATTACTATAGAATTCCATTTAGCATTTATTTTATATATATTTGATTTTGTGTCTTGGGCAATAATTTTACGACGACCTTCCAGAGACCTGAAAGAAAACAAAGCCAGTTTGAACCTTTTAAGGACAAATTTATAAAACTTACGCCATTTTCATGTATGGGTGCAGTGTCCTCACTTGTGGAAATATGGAACCAGTTTGTGAATCTGGGATGAAATGATCATCTAAATATAACCTCTTGCAAGTAAAAATGGATTGTGGAGTCTCGATGACACCTGTTTGAAATACGAACAAACAATACTGTCAGGTTCACCGAAACACTTCTTTGAAAAATTACAAAAGGTGCAAAACTCAGCAGCTAGGCTAGTTCTGAAGGTTAAAAAAAACGTGATCACGTCACACCACTACTTCATTAACTTTATTGGCTCCCTGTACAAGCACGGATTAACTACAAACTCTCTGTTCTCTGCCACAACTTCTTCTCGAATTCCTGCCCTTCCTATCTAACCGAACTTCTCTCTGTCTATTCACCCCTTCGACAGCTTCGCTCCTCCGAAGACGCGCGTATTCTTTCTGTCCCCAAGACTCACACAATAACAGACGGTGAACGATCTTTCTCTTACTATTCCCCCAAACAATGGAATTCTCTTCCACTACACATCCGCAATATACCAACCATCCCAGCCTTCAAAATTGCACTCAAAACACTTCTCTCTAAACTCTACTATCCTGACTGATTCCCCCCTCTAACCGATAAACGATGCTGCTGGGTCCCGTCCATGGCTTGACACGTAAACAGTTATGGAATGGGTGGAGTGAATATACATTTTTTTTTCGTTTTATTTAATTAATGTATGTTAATTTTTAAGTTCATGATTATGTTTGCTAAAATATTATTACAGCGTGGTGAGCCCAGCCCTAGGCTGGGGTAACGCGCTATACAAAACTAATAATAATATTGATAATAATTATAATATACAATTTCTAAAGAACCAAAGAAAACTATCATCAATTATTTAACTCGTTTGATTTTCATGTAGTGTTAATGTAAACATTTGTGCGACGAAAACCGTTATCAGCACACCAAATTATCTTCAAATGAAAAGGTCAAAATTTCCTGTTCATCACATTATTCAAATGTATCTCACATTCTATGGCGCAGATGTTTAATTTGATCCTCAGACCAGTTGTTATGGCACAGATCTTTCATTTGATCCTACGACCAGTTGTTATGGCGCAGATCTTTCATTTGATCCTACGACCAGCTGTTATGGCGCAGATCTTTCATTTGATCCTATGACTAGTTGTTATGGTGCAGATCTTTCATTTGATCCTACGACCAGCTGTTATGGCGCAGATCTTTCATTTGATCCTATGACTAGTTGTTATGGCGCAGATCTTTCATTTGATCCTACGACCAGCTGTTATGGCGCAGATCTTTCATTTGATCCTATGACTAGTTGTTATGGCGCAGATCTTTCATTTGATCCTACGACCAGCTGTTATGGCGCAGATCTTTCATTCGATCCTATGACTAGTTGTTATGACGCAGATCTTTCGTTCGATCCTACGACCAGTTGTTATGGCGCAGATCTTTCATTTGATCCTACGACCAGCTGTTATGGCGCAGATCTTTCATTTGATCCTATGACTAGTTGTTATGGCGCAGATCTTTCATTTGATCCTACGACCAGCTGTTATGGCGCAGATCTTTCATTTGATCCTATGACTAGTTGTTATGGCGCAGATCTTTCATTTGATCCTACGACCAGCTGTTATGGCGCAGATCTTTCATTCGATCCTATGACTAGTTGTTATGACGCAGATCTTTCGTTCGATCCTACGACCAGTTGTTATGGCGCAGATCTTTCATTTGATCCTACGACCAGCTGTTATGGCGCAGATCTTTCATTTGATCCTATGACTAGTTGTTATGGCGCAGATCTTTCATTTGATCCTATGTCTAGTTGTTATGACCATTCGATCCTATGACTAGTTGTTATGACGCAGATCTTTCGTTCGATCCTACGACCAGTTGTTATGGCGCAGATCTTTCATTTGATCCTACGACCAGCTGTTATGGCGCAGATCTTTCATTTGATCCTATGACCAGTTGTTATGGTGCAGATCTTTCATTTGATCCTATGTCTAGTTGTTATGACCATTCGATCCTATGACTAGTTGTTATGACGCAGATCTTTCGTTCGATCCTATGACCAGTTGTTATGGCGCAGATCTTTCATTTGATCCTATGACCTGTTGTTATGGCCCAGCCCCACATGTAGACTTTGATAACCTCAATTTTAATTAAGCGCAGAGTTGTATCGTAGAGTAGTCTCCCATGTTGTTATTTCTGAGTCGTCCCAACCAACCATTCCTACGCCCCCATTCCTTTATTGGGACAGTTTACACGATTTCCCGAGGGCTCTACGTGGAGTTAGAAGCTACTCTCTGGCGTGTGTATTTCTATACTTCATATTTACTGAAAATTCTGAATCACTGACTACAAATAAGACGGTCGACCGTGACCGGTAGACGTACCAGAGATACCAGAGATAAGAGCGCTTGCAATAATTAAAAGGTTTTCCTTGTCTGTGTTGATTAATATTTCAACATTTCTCTTATTATACGCATTCACGGGCTGTGAGTTAATCGAGTTCTCATTTCTTTGCATTGGATATTGTGCGTTTTATATCATGATTGTTAATCTAAATATTTTTATTTTATTGTTAATGTACTAGCTTTGATTCCGGTTTATGTTTGTGTGTTGTTGTATATTTCCTTTTCAGTCCTTTGTTACTTATTGTTCATCTAACGAGTCAAATTTTCATACAGATTATATTTATTGCATCTTATAAGGGTACAAAACATCAGTATTACATCCTGTCTGTCAAGTTTTCTTTTGAAATCGATTTTTATTTTGATAAATATGGTCCCGCCGCTGTTGTCTGTAACTTTAGCTGTCGAGCGATCTATGCCACATACAGTAATACCTGAAGTGAAATTTTAATGTTACTTGACGAGACATTGTCTTGTTTCATATTTATACTTAACCACTAACCGAAGTCCAGTTCTATCAATGTAGATAAAATGAAATCTATATCAAATGTTGAAATCTATGTGAAAAGTTTAAATCTATCTCGGAGGCATTGTCCCATAATGGTGAGTGATGACGCGGAGGCATAGTCCCTTATTGGTAAGTGATGACTCGAAGACATAGTTCCATAATACTTAGTGATGACTCGGAGACATAGTCACATAATGCTTAGTGATGACTCGGAGACATAGTCCCATAATGTTAAGTGATGACTCGGAGACATAGTCCCATAATGGTAAGTGATGGCTCGGAGACATAGTCCCATAATGGTAAGTGATGGCTCGGAGACATAGTCCCATAATGCTTAGTGATGACTCGGAGACATAGTCCCATAATGCTTAGTGATGACTAGGAGACATAGTCCCATAATGCTTAGTGATGACTCGGAGACATAGTTCCATAATGGTAAGTGATGGCTCGGAGACATAGTCCCATAATGCTTAGTAATGACTCGGAGACATAGTCCCATAATGCTTAGTGATGACTCGGAGACATAGTTCCATAATGGTAAGTGATGGCTCGGAGACATAGTCCCATAATGCTTAGTAATGACTCGGAGACATAGTCCCATAATGCTTAGTGATGACTCGGAGACATAGTCCCATAATGCTTAGTGATGACTCGGAGACATAGTTCCATAATGGTAGTGACGACTCGGAGACATAGTCACATAATGCTTAGTGATGACTCGGAGACATAGTTCCATAATGGTAGTGATGACTCGGAGTAATAGTCCCATAATGCTTAGTGATGACTCGGAGACATAGTTCCATAATGGTAGTGATGACTCGGAGACATAGTCCCATAATGCTTAGTGATGACTCGGAGACATAGTTCCATAATGGTAGTGATGACTCGGAGACATAGACCCATAATGCTTAGTGATGACTCGGAGACATAGTTCCATAATGGTAGTGACGACTCGGAGACATAGTTCCATAATGGTAAGTGATGGCTCGGAGGCAACAAGTAAAATATCTCGTTAATAATCAATAATTATCTCGTCTAGACTTAAAGAAAAGAGTAGGAAATTGAGAAATTTTATTATTCTTGTTGTGGTCACCAAGGAGAATAGTGACATTTTATATTTAAAGTATATGTTTGTTGAGCATATTAAATGTATTTTTTATAAAAGACGAATTTCAGTCTGACGTCATTGCCACGCCGATCTTTAATCTCAACAAAACTGACTTCATTGACACGACACATTCTAGCACACTGTCTTTGCTGGCACTTCAATGAATGTATTGCCTGGTCCAAATGTATATATTTTCGTCTCCTAGTTCTTAGTCTTGTTTTCCAAAGTCTTCAAGGGAGATGCACGCGCGTCTACGATGAATTATTTAAGATCAGCTCCGACCTTACCCCCTACAACAACGGTCTGTTTTATTCTGTAGTTATCGACAACACTTCTCTCTTTTACATTGTTTAGTTTTAGTACAATCCGTTTAATCAAAACACTCATAAAGATGTCGTGAAGCTGATATTTTAAAACAAGTGATGAATATAAAATTGATTTTTTAAAAATCTGATTTTCACTTAGGAAACGTTGCCAGAATAAAAAGCTCATGAAAATGAATTCCATTTTTTAAATTCCATTTTAAAGTCAGCAACTTAAACAGAGAAAAGACATAAACTCACTTCGTTTCACGTCGATTCGATGTAGCCTGCAGGTTTACCCACAATGACACCTACAAGCAGGCAATTGGTGGAGGGCCATGTCTTGTAGGACAGGGACTCGGTGGCGTATCTAGGTTTAGTGCCACCTGGCGCGGGCCAAGATTTTTGCCGACATTTTTTCTCGAAAAAATTTCAGCAGTGGGCCGAAAATTGCGTCCGTCATATACAGAAAAGGGACCCTCCTTTCTAGGCCACTGTATGGATTATTTTCTCGCCTGTTCCAGGAGAACAAAAAATATTTGTTGATAGTATTGATTTCTGATAATCACACGCCATTGTGTCGTAACCCAACAGTCTTTGTACAAATTTAAGAATAAAAATAAAGCTTAAATTAATTTTTAATTAATTTTTTTAAATAAATTAATTTACATTTAATTATTGATTTATACACATATAACTTAATAAGCCCATTTATATTTTTGATTTATTTTTTTTACTGCAACGAAATCTTAATTTATATACCTATAATTTCATTTGTGTACATCTTATTTGAATAAGTTTAGATATAACTTCATCGTCTGTTCTCCATCTGTGTTTTTCCCCTGTGAGTCAATTAATATTTTCAAAGACTCAAGCCATGTTCTTGACGCAGCAAATGAGAAGAAAGAAGACGGTTGGTAGAAATGTTTTATATAAAGAAGTTTAAAGAGGGACGCAAGAAGGCCTCTGACGCTCACGTCGAAAAAAGTCTTAATTATGTTAAGCTCAGTATGTGGGTAGTGTGGTGTGGATAATGCCAAGGGGATGGTTACACCGGACGCAATTTTCGATCGTTTTCTTTTTATAAACGAGTAAAACGCTTTTTTAAGCAAATGCGTATACTAAGGTAAATTAATTTTACTTTACATGCACCATTTTTTAAAAAAAAGTATCAAATAATTTCTTAAATTTGCCAACGGACACCCTACCCCGTCCTGAGACTTCTGGTCGATCGAAGACGATGCGTTTAAAACGTCCGCAGTCCACTCTCCTAGGGGTCGGGACGGTAAGTAACGTCATAATATCTCCCCCCCACCCGTCCCGGGGAAGCATCAGACGCCCCCTCAGAGGGATTCTACAGTGGGTTTCCACCTTGCAACTAATTCGCGAAGTAGCTGGGAGGAAACGGTTGCCTAGGAGCAGCTTTCTCAGGGCTGCATATTTAGAAACATCGGCCAGAGACTTCCACCACAGCCTCTCGCCTCATATCCCTTAACGGCAACTTGTAATCATGATCCCTACCCTGTAGCTGCCTTGTCTTCCACCTGTGAAATATCCCAGGTGGCAGCCCAGTAGGAGTCGTTTATTCCAGCAACTACCATGCATGCCCCTGTCTGCCATGCGGGACACGCAATGGTGGTTATGTGCCCCGGGTTAACGTCGAGGGGGGGTCGGTGGCCAACGCTTCCAAATCGGCAAGGCAACACAAACTTGTCAACCGGAACCCCGAAGGGGCTAAACTGTACTAAACTGTGCTAAACTGTACTGAGCTTTAGCGAGCTTTTTTTTCGATATCTGAATAATTCTAATACTTTGATCCGACAAAACTCTGAAGATGTTGATAAAATTCAACAGTGTTGTTGTTGTCATTTTAATTCCCTTGATCAATGTTTAGGTGTCACATTTCACAACTTTAATAATGTCTCGGGAGTTCGTATTACTTTCATTTATGGTGGGTGTAGATTACTGAATATTATTATTAGCTGCACCTTAATATCGAATAACCTGGACTCGGTTCATGAACATTTCTAGAGTGTTCAATATTATGGCTTATTCTAACTTTCATTTTTTATGAATAAAGCAGTATCTAAGTGTTACCACCCTTGTATCAGCTAATTCAGCTTAAAATTGCTCTTAAAAGCTAGGCCAAGAATGGACACTGGCGTTAAACATTTGCACTGATATTAATCATTTACACTGATATTAATCATTTACATGAGAGTAATCATTTACAATGACATTAATCATTTTCGCAGGCTTTTAAGGATAATCATTAACAATGTTTACATTTTATGAAAACATAAATCCACTTCAAGACACAACAACCACCACAACAAAACACACAACAAACACAACAACCATCACAACCACCACGGCAACCAACACAAAAACACCAACAACCACCACAAACACCAACACCACAACAACAACCAAAACAACCACCACCATAGCAACCGCCACTATAACGATCACAACAGCAACCACAGCCATTACCACAAACGTTCTGTTTCCTTATAATGGCTTTCACAGGCAGACATTTCTAGTCATTTGAAGAGATTAGACATATTTAAGAACACAATGTCAATGTCACTTTTTGCTAGAAGTAACGCTTCCATTGGTGTAAACCCCACCCCCCCCCCTTTTTTTCAACAAAACTACCACCTTTGATCCTCCGTTATTGTGTAGTTGGCAGATCCTGAACTGTATCAATGGATTTGAGAAATGGGATCCCATTTATAGAAATGTAATCTGCCAACATTACATCGATAAATCGATGTAAGTTCGTTCTTTTCTACACACTTATTTACCATATGTTTAATATGTAAGTTCGTTCTTTTCTACACACTTATTTACCATATGTTTAATATGAAAGTTCGTTCTTTTCTACACACTTATTTACCATATGTTTAATATGTAAGTTCGTTCTTTTCTACACACTTATTTACCATATGTTTAATATGTAAGTTCGTTCTTTTCTACACACTTATTTACCGTATGTTTAATATGTAAGTTCCTTCTCTCCTACATAATTACGTACCAAGAAGTTTTTTTCCAGAGTCAAAAGTAAAAAAAAAAAATAGATATTTTTAGATAGAAAGGTCTATAAATTTTTATTGGTTATCGTCAAGGTCATGACATCAGGGAGAGTTTGTGTGTTGTGATTTTGTAACAAAAGGGGGTGAGTGAGCGAGTGTGAACGCTTTCAATGTCACGGACGGACGCGTGGATGTTTGGGGATATGAAAGGGGAGAAACTTTTGAGCGGGGAGGGATTATGTGTTCACGGAAGAGGGTGTGTGTTGCAGAGTCTGGCAGACCTATTGTGAACTAGTGATTATTGCTGTGTACCTCTGGATTTGGAGGTAATGTTAAAAGATAGAGTATAAATTGGACTAGTCAGGGAAACTTAGAGATCCTAATGGTCGTCCGACAATCAGAGTAAAGATATCGTCAAACTCTGAGATCTACAGCTCGTCAACCTTAGACAAGGCGAAATGTTTGGATGAGCAAGTATATTTTGACACGGGACAAGTATATTTTGACACTGGACAAGAATATTTTGACACGGGACAAGTATATTTTGACACGGCATAAGAACGGCATAAGAACGACATAAGAACGGCATAAGAACGGCATAAGAACGTGAAGAAGGCACGAATTGTTTGCAAAACAAATTATATATTTATTAATGTGTAATTTATCTGCGGGAAATCGTCAAGTAAGTTGTTCAAACAGCATTTATATTATCAATGCAGCTTAATGTATGTAGTAATACTACATGTACTTGGGAAAGTTAAGGGAGTCAAACACTTTAATGGGACACTTGTAGTGAAGCATATGACAGTTGTTGCCCCTGAACATTACACTATTTGAATGTGTGTGACTTCATCTCATTGCATTCAGTTAATAGAGAAGCACGGCTTTTAATGACTTAGACTTGTGCACATTCTAAAATAAATCTATTAAATAATCTAAGAAAAATAATGATTAGAAATGAATTATCTCACTATTTTCTTTCTCTACAGAATCCTTTTGTTCTTGGTAGGTAAAATCTCCACATTTAGGGAGCCGACTGGGGCCTTGGGATGGAGAGCATAAGACTCATTAAACACAAGGGCCATGTCATCTGTATTGTGCAGTTCTATGTGACAATGCATCAACCACAGACCAGGGTTGTCTGCCTTGATGCGCACCACGACATAGCTACATCAGAGGTTACAACAAGAATCACACAATTTACTTGAGATATTAGAGCGGACATTTTTCAAATTCACACATTATATTAAAAGTACAGTTTCAGAAAATTATGGGGGGAAAATCTAATAACGTCAGTCACTTTATGACAAAGAATTTTCAATCAAAATCTAAAAGGATATCTTTAAAACAATTACCGGAAATTTGTTTGAAAGAAATTTCGTCGACGGAAAATTGATCAACGGAAGTTAGATCGAACGGAAATTTGGTCCAATTTTATTTCAGTTCGCACGATCAAATTTTCGTCAAATTTCTTTTTGAACGCTCTATGCTATATAGTAAAACCAAATAATGTAAACATTAGTTGACCAGTCTAATAAATTGCAGGGGCGTGTAAAAAATGTGTGGTTGCATGCGTAGAGGACTATAATCCCATAGTGGACTATGATCCCCGTGGGTGATTTTATTCATGTTTATTTTTATTTTTAAACTGAGCGAGGAGGGGGTTGGATACTTCCATTTTACATAGGCCGTACAAGGTACGTCTAAGATTGAAGGAGGGTAATTGATTAATAATAAATCCTCTTGGGTTGACCCATTTCGGGGGGGGGGGGAATAGTGTGTACAATTTTATGTGGATGACACTATCTTTAAATCTTCCGATTTTACGGTCGTAAACAGAGGTGTTACATTTTCTTTAATATGTCATATATATGTTATATCAGTTAAGAAAATATAGTTCAAGGGCTTCTACAAACATCAGGTACATTCTCATAAGTTTATCTATACATAAAAAACAATATCTCCTCAATACACAATCATTATACACACATGACATTTTAATATGGAAATAGAGCCATGTTTTTTTTCCTTGGGTGAGAACAAAGATGGGTTAAAAGAAAACAAACAACCAAACAAGATCAAAATTTAAAAAAAATTCTCTTTATTTTCGATTGATGTTGAAAAAACAGTAAGTTAAATGTAAAATTAAAAGTAAAAAACAAGCGAAACGCTACGTTAACGCAAAAGGGCGGCAGCGGAAGTCGATGAGAGAAGTTAGAGGTTTCCGCTGCAACCACTTTTGTTTTAAAATTTAAAAATAAATATATATTAAAAAACAAAGATGGGTTAACATTGAAATTAAATGAAAATATATTTATGTTTCAACTATAAATATTTCTAAGAACTAAATGACTTAAGAAACGTTAAACATGACATAAATATTCAAAGTGTTTTGCCTCTACGTGGCTTGGCGGACTAGTAAGGTGGACCCAAGCACTAGGCGGACTAATCAGGCGGACCCGACCGCCCGAAGCTACAAAAACCATATCAATCGTCTGGAGAGAGTTTTGCTTCTTACCGCTCCCGGTTTTTTAAAATTTTCATCTGTCATACACTAATATGATTTATCTATTATATATCATAAACTAATATGATTTATCTATTATACATCAAAAGTTACATAAGGAATGTAGTAAATACTATTTCAGTCTGTCTAAAAGACAAAGGTTATAAGTATATAACTAAAAATAATCCACAGCAGATTGCCTTCCGTCGTGCCTGAAAGAGAAATTAAAAAAATTAATTAAAATTAAACTTATCTGAACAAAATGTATATTAAAATGACTTTTGGATATTATTTCTCCTTGCGATGCACACATGACTCCTTTAAAGTGTTTTTTTTTCCCTCATTAAAATTTGTCTAATTTAGAAGAAAGCAATTCAAAACATGACTTCCATGAGTGAAGACTTTTATTCTAGCACATTTTCACAGAGTTTCAGAATTGTATCTTACAAAAATGTAAATAAACTTTAAAAAAAAAAAAATCATAGGGTCTCATATCCAATGTCAAGTAACAGGGCCGCAACTATGTTACGTAGAAACATAGATTTATTGAACGACTTCTAAAACATGGATCGGTTCATTATCTGAATCTTTTTGTTGGCATGGCTTCAACTGCAATGTAAACTAAAAATATTATAGATGTGACTCTCCTCAAAGCACATCCCGGAAAGGCCAGGTATATGAACTACTAAAGTATAAATAGTTCAACTCACAGAATCCATTGGGATTTGATTTATAGAAGAAGTCACCACACTTGAATAAATCACTCGGCGCTGGTGGCTGACGTGCGAACGATTCATTGAACATAAGAATCATCCCGTCCATGCTGTGTAACTCTATGTGACAGTGCATCAACCACACGCCGGGGTTATCCGCCTTTATCCGCAAGACGACGTAGCTGTCATAGAAGCAAATAAATGACGTCATGCCTTTAGGATCAATTAATTCAGTCCAAGATTTTAGTCAATTATTCAGTCCAATATTTTAGTCAATGAATTCAGTTCAAGATTTTAGTCAATGAATTCAGTCCAAGATTTTAGTCAATTCATTCAGTCCAAGATTTTAGTCAATGAATTCAGTTCAATTTTTTTTTTCAATAAATTCAGTCAAAGAATTTAGTCAATGAATTCAGTTGAACTTAGATTTAGAGCCTTTATGTTTTTATATGCATTCCGTTTATATGACGCAGGCGATTTATATATAACAATATAAGCTAATTGAGACAGTGAGGAGTCCAGTGGGCAGAGGGGCGTCCAGTGGGCAGAGTGGCGTCCAGAAGACGGTAAGGTGACCAGTGTCAGAGGGGTGTAGAGAGGGATTCTTTTGCACATGCTACAATGTCAAATATGGAGAAAATAGTATTGTTAAAAAGATATGGATATTTTTAACCATTTACACATGTGGCCTTCACCCCTGGTCCTCTCTTATATGCAAAGGTTTATGCATGTTTCATGCAAGCTGAATTTTTTTGAAAAATTAAATAATTGTTAGGATGCTGGGTCGTAATTACTTTCATTTTAAAGCACCGCAAATAAACGTCCACATATTCATGTATCGCATATTCATGTATCACATATTCATGTATCACATATTCATGTATCGCATATTCATTCTTGTATCGCATATTCATGTATCACATATTCATGTATCACATATTCATGTATCGCATATTCATTCTTGTATCACATATTCATGTATCACATATTCATGTATCACATATTCATGTATCGCATATTCATGTATCACATATTCATTCATGTATCACATATTCATGTATCACATATTCATGTATCGCATATTCATGTATCGCATTTTCATTCATGTATCGCATATTCATGTATCACATATTCATTCTTGTATCACATATTCATTCATGTATCACATATTCATGTATCACATATTCATGTATCGCATATTCATGTATCACATATTCATTCATGTATCACATATTCATGTATCACATATTCATGTATCACATATTCATGTATCACATATTCATTCATGTATCGCATATTCATGTATCACATATTCATGTATCGCATATTCATGTATCGCATTTTCATGTATCACATATTCTTGTATCGCATATTCATGTATCACATATTCATGTATCGCATATTCATGTATCGCATATTCATGTATCACATATTCTTGTATCGTATATTCATGTATCACATATTCATGTATCACATATTCATGTATCGCATATTCATTCTTGTATCACATATTCATTCATGTATCACATATTCATGTATCACATATTCATGTATCACATATTCATGTATCGCATATTCATTCTTGTATCACATATTCATTCATGTATCACATATTCATGTATAAAAATATTCTTGTATCACATATTCTTGTATCACATATTCATGTATCACATATTCATGTATCGCATATTCATTCATGTATCACATATTCATGTATCACATATTCTTGTATCACATATTCATGTATCACATATTCATTCATGTATCACATATTCATGTATCGCATATTCATTCTTGTATCACATATTCATTCATGTATCACATATTCATGTATCACATATTCTTGTATCACATATTCATGTATCACATATTCATGTATCACATATTCATGTATCACATATTCATGTATCACATATTCATGTATCACATATTCATGTATCACATATTCATGTATCACATATTCTTGTATCACATATTCATTCATGTATCACATATTCATGTATCGCATATTCATTCGTGTATCACATATTCATTCATGTATCACATATTCATGTATCACATATTCATGTATCACATATTCATGTATCACATATTCATGTATCGCATATTCATTCTTGTATCACATATTGATTCATGTATCACATATTCATGTATCACATATTCTTGTATCACATATTCTTGTATCACATATTCATGTATCACATATTCATGTATCACATATTCTTGTATCGCATATTCATGTATCACATATTCATGTATCACATATTCATGTATCACATATTCATGTATCAAATATTCATGTATCACATATTTATGTATCACATATTCATGTATCGCATATTCATTCTTGTATCACATATTCATTCATGTATCACATATTCATGTATCACATATTCTTGTATCACATATTTATGTATCACATATTCATGTATCACATATTCATGTATCGCATATTCATGTATCACATATTCATGTATCACATATTCATGTATCGCATATTCATGTATCACATATTCATGTATCACATATTCATGTATCGCATATTCATGTATCACATATTCATGTATCGCATATTCATGTATCGCATATTCATTCTTGTATCACATATTCATTCATGTATCACATATTCATGTATCACATATTCTTGTATCACATATTCATGTATCACATATTCATGTATCGAATATTCATGTATCACATATTCATGTATCACATATTCATGTATCGCATATTCATGTATCGCATATTCATTCTTGTATCACATATTCATTCATGTATCACATATTCATGTATCACATATTCATGTATCACATATTCTTGTATCACATATTCATGTATCACATATTCATGTATCACATATTCATGTATCATATATTCATTCTTGTATCATATATTCATGTATCACATATTCATTCATGTATCACATATTCATGTATCGCATATTCATTCTTGTATCACATATTCATTCATGTATTACATATTCATGTATCACATATTCATGTATCACATATTCATGTATCACATATTCATGTATCGCATATTCATTCTTGTATCACATATTCATTCATGTATCACATATTCATGTATCACATATTCTTGTATCACATATTCATGTATCACATATTCATGTATCACATATTCATGTATCGAATATTCATGTATCACATATTCATGTATCGCATATTCATGTATCACATATTCATTCTTGTATCACATATTCATTCATGTATCACATATTCATGTATCACATATTCATGTATCACATATTCATTCATGTATCACATATTCATGTATCGCATATTCATTCTTTTATCACATATTCATTCATGTATCACATATTCATGTATCACATATTCATGTATCACATATTCATGTATCACATATTCATGTATCACATATTCATGTATCACATATTCATGTATCACATATTCATGTATCACATATTCATGTATCACATATTCATGTATCACATATTCATGTATCACATATTCATGTATCACATATTCATGTATCACATATTCATGTATCACATATTCTTGTATCACATATTCATGTATCACATATTCATGTATCACATATTCATTCTTGTATCACATATTCATTCATGTATCACATATTCATGTATCACATATTCATGTATCACATATTCATGTATCACATATTCATGTATCACATATTCATGTATCACATATTCATGTATCACATATTCATGTATCACATATTCATGTATCACATATTCTTGTATCACATATTCATTCATGTATCACATATTCTTGTATCACATATTCATTCATGTATCACATATTCTTGTATCACATATTCATGTATCACATATTCATGTATCACATATACATGTATCACATATTCATGTATCACATATTCATGTATCACATATTCTTGTATCACATATTCATGTATCACATATTCATGTATCACATATTCATGTATCACATATTCATTCTTGTCTCACATATTCTTGTATCACATATTCATGTATCGCATATTCATTCTTGTATCACATATTCATGTATCACATATTCATGTATCACATATTCATGTATCACATATTCATGTATCACATATTCATGTATCACATATTCATGTATCAAATATTCATGTATCACATATTCATGTATCACATATTCTTGTATCACATATTCATGTATCACATATTCATGTATCACATATTCTTGTATCACATATTCATGTATCACATATTCATTCTTGTATCACATATTCTTGTATCACATATTCATGTATCACATATTCATGTATCACATATTCTTGTATCACATATTCATGTATCACATATTCTTGTATCACATATTCATGTATCACATATTCTTGTATCACATATTCATGTATCACATATTCATGTATCACATATTCATTCTTGTATCACATATTCTTGTATCACATATTCATGTATCACATATTCATGTATCACATATTCTTGTATCACATATTCATGTATCACATATTCATTCTTGTATCACATATTCTTGTATCACATATTCATGTATCACATATTCATGTATCACATATTCTTGTATCACATATTCATGTATCACATATTCATGTATCACATATTCATTCTTGTATCACATATTCTTGTATCACATATTCATGTATCACATATTCATGTATCACATATTCTTGTATCACATATTCATGTATCACATATTCTTGTATCACATATTCATGTATCACATATTCATGTATCACATATTCATTCTTGTATCACATATTCTTGTATCACATATTCATGTATCACATATTCATTCTTGTATCACATATTCTTGTATCACATATTCATGTATCGCATATTCATTCTTGTATCATATATTCACGCATCAAATCATATTGAAACAGCTTTGATTGCCTGGTTGATTGGAACACATTTAAACATGAAATTGTTAATTAAAGGGAGATAAAGCAATGTGCTTACCCTCCTGTTGGTATAATGATTGTGTCCTTCCGGGGAGTGAACCCCAAGTTCAGTCCAGGTACATTGTTACCTCCCCATGAACTGTTGGCCCACGTAGCAGCATTACAATAACTTTTTTCTCTATCAGGATTCCCTCTACAGTCTATGTCGAGATTTTCTTGAATAAACTTTCCTGAAACAATAATTAACACGTGACAACAGATAACAATGTTATCAATCAATATGACAATATTATCAATCAATATGACAATGTTATTAATCAATATGACAATGTTATCAATCAGTGTGACAATGTTATCAATCAATATGACAATGTTATCAATCAGTATGACAATGTTATCAATCAGTATGACAATATTATCAATCAGTCTGACAATTTTATCATGGTTTCTAAATCGGAATCGCCTGTACAAAGATTTAGCTATATGCATATCGTCAAGACATAAAAAAACTGGTCAGTATACATCATCCTTCAAAGGAAAAGATACAATTAAATAGTCTATGCTATATAGGGTCTTGGTTCTGTGGCAATCTGTGAAATTACAGAACTGCAGCTAAGAACGCGGTGATGTAATGCACAAGGTTTGCCAAGCTCGTCCACGAGAAGCCTCTCTTCAGTGTTAGTAACATTTGTAACTTGTTGCTGGCACATGCATTTCTAATGCCTAGTTAATAAGATGGGTCAGTAAAACTAATAAAAACATTCAGCACCCTCCTTAACCAGCCCTTAAGCGTAGGCTCGGAGAAGACAACAATTAGTCCAGAGCAGTGCTGGAGCAGAGGTGTGGACAATTAGTCCAGAGCAGTGCTGGAGCAGAGGTGGCAACAATTTGTCCAGAGCAGTGCTGGAGCAGAGGTGACAAAAATTCGTGTGTGTAGGTGCCTGTGTGTAGGTGCCTGTGTGTGTACCTATGTATGTGTGTGTACCTGTGTGTAGGTGCCTGTGTGTACCTATGTTTGAGTACATGTGTATGTACCTATGTGTCTGTGCATGTGTGTGTGCTAGTGGTTGTTTCCTATGTGTGTCCGTGCGCCTATGTGTGTGTTTCTGTGTTTGTCTGCATGTGTGTCTGTACCTATGTGTGTGTGCCTGTGAGGCTGTTGTGTGCGTATACATTATAGTTCATCTATACAGTAGCACTATGGATATAAATCTTGATATTACGTTGAACTCTACCTGTTATTGGATCATATGTTGGGTAGCCCATCTTGACTACATGGAAACTGTGACCATGCATGTGTATAGGATGTGCCCAACCTTTGCCATTACCCATGTTTGTTAACACAATCTGATAGATTTTGTTGTACTGAAAAAAAAATGATCTTGAGAAATATCTTGTTAAGGGGGAATCACGTGCAGCTGTTGATTGACAAATAAGCAGTGCTGCCATACATTTTACCATATTTTGTTTCACATAATTACTTCTACATTACCTGATTGCGCCCCCCCCCCCCCTCTCACTTTTTTATTATGTTCAAATTGTCATACATTTAAGAATACCATCTCATATTGCCGTATCTCTTATTCCCGTACATTTTTACGACTGTAAAAAAGCGTAAACTTGAGTGGTATGGCCACGTGATAAGAAAACAAGGGCTCGCCAAAGAAATCATGCAGGGCACAACTAGAGGAGGGAGAAGAAGAGGAAGACAGAGAAAAAGATGGGAAGATAACATCAATGAGTGGACGGGACTAAAACTACTCGATGCTATGCGTAGTGCAGAAGACAGAGAGGAATGGAGAAGGATAGTTTTCATGTCAGCTGTGGCGCCCCAACGGTCCAAGGACTAAAGGATAATGATGAAAAATAATAAGGCTATATCCACTACCTCACCACTTTTGTCCCGACAATACACTACTTGCGTTTTATTATTACCTCATATGTCCATAAATTTCCTTACCTGCATTGCCTCACATTACTTTACATCTTGACTCACATGTTACGTTAGCATTATAAGCCTACAACTAATTACCTGACCTACATTCCTAGAAACATAGATCTATCTCATAAATAGTGTCATACAATTATCTCACCTCTTTTGCCACATAATTATCTAATATCTATTATCATAAAATTACCTTTTCCCTATTACCATAAAATTGCCCCGCATCTAGTTTACCATAACGTGAGCTCACCTATGTTACCACAACATTACCACACCTATATCACTAAACAATTACCTAACCTATGGTACCACATAATTACCTCACCTGTAGATTAACTGAGTAGGAACAAGTGCAGACTTTGTCTTCTCCACATTGATCGTCATCACAGGCTGTTGATATCTCTTTGGGTTGAGTGAGGGCCGAGACATGAGGAAACTGGACACACAAAGTAACAGGCTCTTCATATGAACACAAACTGGACATAAAATGCAACAGGTTCTTCATATGAACACAAACTGGACACACAATGCAACAGGTTGTTCATATGAACACAAACTTGACACATATTGCAACAGGTTCTTCATATGAACACAAACTGGACACACAATACAACAGGTTCTTCATATGAACACAAACTGGGCATAAAATGCAACAGGTTGTTCATATGAACACAAACTGGACACACAATACAAAGTTTCTTGATATGATAAAAAAGACATTCAATTAACAGTTTATTCATAGGATTTAAATAACAACTCGTTGTTGTTAAACTACTTCCAAACCGCACAATTTAAATGCTAACTATAATATAGGTGTTTACGAATATAAATAGTATTCACGTTCTAAATCCCAAATATGTTGTAGCTACATGACATGTTTTAAGTAAAAATAAGGATATTTTTATAAGACGCTAAGATATTCATAATTCATATTTTATTATCATATATTCACCACAGTTTAATAAAATAAAACCACAAATGTTACCATAAATCTCCTTCCATTTATAGATGTCGTCTGCTGTGGTCCAGGAAAACCAAAGTTAAAGAAAAGATCCTCGATCTCCACATCACCACCCTCCCCAGGAACGTCCTGGTCAGTTGTGGCATTAAGTTGACCGATGTGTAAGCAATCGATGTTTTCATTTCTTGGGTAATGCGAGAATGGACAGTTGACCACCAGACATCTGTGAAGGAATCACTTTGTCATACGACTGGCTTCATAACCACAAACAAAAAAATAAAACAAAATTTAAATTGTATGTATCGTTCGGTACCCGTAGATGTTAAAGAAAGGTGAGCAAATTACACCAGCATCATCTTCCTGAACCATTTGCCATTTTTCGTTTATACTAATTTATTAACTAAATAACTAAACTACCTAAAAATGGACGAGTAGAGATAATTGGTTAGTAATAAATTGAGATAATTAGTTAGTAAAAAATTAAGATAATTGGTTAGTAATAAATTGAGATAATTGGTTAGTAATAAATTGAGATAATTGGTTAGTAATAAATTGAGATAATTGGTTAGTAATAAATTGAGATAATTGGTTAGTAATAAATTGAGATAATTGGTTAGTAATAGATTGAGATAATTGTTTTTAATAAATTGATATAATTGTTCAGTGATAAATTTAGTTAATTAGTTAGTAATGAATTGACATCATTACGCTTTTTTCCTAAAGGTGAGCGTGTTTGTGAGGAGGGAGGGGGGTGGGTGGATATGCTGGTGTTAAAAGGTTAACTTGAGATTCACATAGTCATAGCACTAAAAATGTAATAGATTTGATCAGGTAGATCATAAATATTGAATAAAAGTGTGCAAAGGCAAAGTTGTTAATCAATTATTTAGCGCTATTTAAAATAAAAAAATTAACGTATTGAGCGCTATGGTAAGTTGTCTAACTTTTGACGTATTGATACATTAACTTCATGATGTCTGAGTCTTCATAACATTTTAGATAAAACTAACGTCTCTGCTCCACGGGATAATGCTCTTGAAATCCTCTGCTACTATAAAAAGAAAGAGTAAGAAAAACAAATTACTGACCTGCTGGTAGGTGTACATGTTCTCCGCACTGACGATGGATGCCCTTCTAATGAATCGTTGTAGCTTAAAATAGCCTCGGCCACGTGTGTCACATTCACCTCTAGAGTGACTGCCCTTACCCAGTAGTTTCCAACACTCTGATTGGTTGTAATCAAGAAGTCGTATCGTTCACCTGGGTTGATGATAATGGACTCCACCTCAACGTGTTGTAGGTCGTAGCTTTAGAAAACGGAATAGCAACAACAATAAACAATTCATCGAAAACAATTTGAGCTGTTGTTTTGTTGTTTGTTTGTTTGTTCGTTTTTCTGGGGGGATTGGGGGGGGGGGGATATTTTCTATCTTAATTCATTTTATTTGTTAGAAATCTTTGATAAAATGTAAATTGAGACAAGACAGTGGACATGGTACGTGGTAGGCTCTACTATGTAATAAATTATTTAGCTTACTTGCCATTATTACGCTGGTTTCATTTGTATGCATCTATTTAGTTTTAATTGTGCATAGACACCATGTTAATTTGAAATTTGAACTTCACATATCTTGAAATAGTAAATAGGTGATTTGAGGATTAGTATAAACTTGATAGATTAAATGGTTTCCCGAGATTAAGCTGTGTACCATCACTAGTACAGAACAGGGTTCTTAACTCTCAAAATTGGGTCATTTTGACTTTTCGATCACTTCTGATTGATCAGTGGCGTAGCGAGGGGGTGGCAAGGGGGGCTTCATGCCCCGGGCGCTACTCACAAAGGGGCGCCAAATGTTATATTTTACATATAATATTGTGTGGTTTTCGAATAGGGGGGGCGCTAAAAAGGTATTGTGCCCCGGGCGCGAGTTAAGATCGCTACGCCACTGTGATTGATGGAAAATAAAATGATCCCCCCCCCCTTACCATTTATGTTCCTAATGTACTTCAACGTGTATCTATAATTTCATTGTTAAATCAGTTTAAAACACTGATGTCAAACGTCAATTTCTATTTTTTAATTTTAAAAACCATTTCGGTCATGATGCGATTCCCGTCCGCCATCTTGCCGAACCCTATCAAACTTCGTTGGCGCACTAACGGCTAATCGAATAAAATTAGACATCTTACCCTCAAAATAGATGTCACGACGATGTTGTTGATAATTTTTCAAATCAAGAAACGATAATATTCTAATGACAACAAGAATAAAACAGTAATAACTTTGATTTTGGTCATCTTTCCTGATACTATTGATACATTGAAATAATGCCGGATATTATATTGACATAAATTATTCGTAACTTCAGTAACAGTAGACTACATAAAATTATACGTTGAAGCCAAGTGTTTAAGCTTAATTATATTTTATTACATTATTTTTTCCCATGCATAGTAGCTGTATTTTCCTATGTTAAGTATGGATACGAGAAGAAGTGCTAATGAATATATTAAGTCTATAATTTATCTGAGTGAAATATAACTTTTAATTTTTAATTTTTATCATATTTTAAAAAATTGAATAATGCATTTAACTTATTTCCTTTTTTTTATTTTTTTAAATAAATATTTTATAATCATTTGAATGGTGACCAGGAAATTGGGCAAGCCAATCATCTTAGCAATGCTATGCGTGCTTCAGACAATAATAATAATTGTCAACTTTAATTTACTTCAAAAAGGCTGGAGATGCTTTGTAAATGTACATAACCAATGCCGCTGCAATGTTAGGGCAACTGAGGTAACGTGGTTTTAAAAGTGGACATTCCAAGTGATGAGCAACGATTTCTAAAAACTCATTGGTCTAATAATCTACGAGCCCCATTTGTGTGAACTGTTACTGGATAAAATGAGTTTACTCACTGGATTATGGATTTCAAAAATTGTTTAGTTTAGGCCAAAATACAGGTCTATAAAATTAAGTTTCTAAATGAAAGATTGAGTAGACTACGGTTAAGCAGGTACAGATCCCTGGGCCAACCACTTTAACTATATATATATAAAGAGTAGCAAGAGAAGATGGGACATAATCATATCATAAATAGAACATAATACTGATAAGAACCATCACAACTGTAAATGAAGAATTGGTTTAGCAGATTCAACAGCTTGTTAAAGTGTACAAATGTTCTTTGGTTCAAGTCGGTGCATGCAGCAACTCTACCCTGTTTATAAGCTTGTGATAAAAGTAGTTGATAAAAGATTTCAGCTTTTGAATAAATACAAATAATGTGGATAATGTGGTTAGTAGAAGAAAACAACAGAGTCCAAGAGACTTTTTCTTTCATTGAACTGAAATGTCTTAATATATCTTTGTTTATTTGTACTCAGCGTGGTATATTTAATTTTGTTTTAAATTGTTCAAATTGTTGTTGACCTTTTATATTTTTTCCTGATAATAATGATATAATGATATCTCTACCATGAAACAATTGCCTTGTTTTATTTTTTAAATAATTGAGTTGGTAAAATTGCTTGAAATTTGTATGTGTTGTAAAAATTCATACTATTGATGGAAATAATACAGATATTAGTTTAGGTCTCAATAATTATTATTTTGCTTCAACCAGTTTGTGTTGATATTTTTTTTAAATTTAGTAAACAAGATCTCTCGTGACAAAAGTAATAAAGTTAGTTGTTTTGAAAAGTTTAATAGATATTCACGTCTTATTTTAAATTAGAACGATTATTTGCTTAGCTATAATGACGGACACATGATAAATGTTTCTTACCCATCAGATGCCACAAGTGTCAAGGGGTGATTATCAATAGACACTCTAAAAGGGTATAAGTTACCAGCACCTATCACATGGAACCTGTAGATAACAAAATTATTATGTTCAAAACTAATTTCTTAACAACGGGAATATTGGAGAACATAGCATTCAATTTTTCTTTCCGTATTTGAAAGCACACGATCAATGTATTTGTCTAATTGTCTTTTTTATTTTTGGTTTATATTTTTTTAAAGCCCAGAACTCCGTTGGAGCGAAAGTCCCAGGTTCTACTCGAAATGCCAAATGTACACTCCAGAGCCTACACACCACATACTTCACACCACACACCACACAGTTAATCTGACCACATTACGGTTCACCCAATGCAGGGGTCGTGAGCCTATTCATGGCAAAGAGCCAAATATTAATTTTTGATCTAGTCACTAGTAGTTCCAAGAGCTACACGAGAATCAACAAAGAGCTATAATTAAATTTTGATCTTTTAACTATCAGTATCAAAGAGTTACATTAGAGAGATCAAAGAAACCCCTTGACCTAATGCCTTGAAGAATCTGAAAAAACCATGGTTGACCCCTTTGCCACAGAACAATTTTTAAAAACAGCCTAAACTCCACGACTTTCGAGATTGAACACAATATATGTAACGTACTGAAAACAAACTTCCATTCAATTGGATCAACAAAATCATCGCATTAATTCGTATCCTCTGATATGTTGCCAATTATTCAACACCCCCCTCCTTTCCCAAAACTTCCCTGGTTGAGACCCATTGTTACGGAACAGTTATGATTTTGAAAATTTAATCTGTTTTAAGATGTGGCTCGTACAATGAACACTACGTGACAAAGTACTGAAAACCAGTATACAAAGAAAAATGATATCAATGCTACTGATACCACCAATATTTATTCATACTATTTAATTTCTATAAAAATGCACATTCAAATATAGAGGGGGGGGGGGGGGGGAAACTGTATTAATTTACAGCACAGCAAGTGAAAAGGTACACGCTTCGAAAAATACAAATATTAATTTACACACACATAAAGAGTACAATATTTCAATTATATAACATCTCGTATAATATTAGGAAATGTAACAAAAATCTCTCTCGGCTAGAAGAGCTGCCAATCTATATATAGGGATTTTATCAGAACTATCTCGAAAAGAGATTCTAGAACTTGGGGGTCACCTGACAACCTGATTTGTTAAAACAAATAGATCGCATTCGAAAGTGAAGAACCTTCTCACAAACAAGGGTGAGGCAGTCAAAGAGTGCAACACAGTGGTTCTCAACCTTCCTAATGCCGCGACCCTTTAATACAGTTCCTCATGTTGTGGCGACCCCCCAAACACCAATTATTTTCGTTGAAACTTCATAACTTTAGAGTATATGTTTTCCGATGGTCTTAGGCGACCCATGTGAAAGGGTCGTTCGCCCCCCCCCCCCCAAAGGGGGTCGCGACCCACAGGTTGAGAACCGCTGGTGTAACATAACATTTACTCGGTAACTTCAATATCAAAACAAATAAGAAGAGGAGACACGTGGAAGTGAAAAATAGGTCAAGGCATAGGCCATAATATATCACCTATATTCCCATATATTTGACCGGGCCCCCATGGGTCACTCAGCAGCTATCCAGTAACTAAACATTATACAAACGATTACCTGTAAGTCTGGTTAGATTGGACAATGTACTTGAATAAAGGGGCCTGGTTGTGAGTGCCGTTCGGGTAATAGTACCGTCCCATGCCATTGATGAGGCCTGACTGGAACTGAAACATGCTGTTGAGGAGGGGGGAGGGGGCATAATGTCAATCAATAGTATCAGCTTTTATAATAAGATCAGCTGCTGTAAAAATATCAGCTTTTGTAATAATATCAGCTGTGATAATAGTTCCCCCTAAATTAATTCAACGAGTAGTTTACATCTGAGGTTGTTCATGGCTAGCTTGGCTCATTTGTTCATTGTTAGTTTGACTCATTTGTTCATTGTTAGCTTGATTTATTTGTTAATTGTTAGCTTGACTCATTTCTTCATTGTTAACTTGACTCATTTGTTCATTGTTAGCTTGATTCATTTGTTCATTGTTAGCTTGACTCATTTGTACATTGTTTGCTTGATTCATTTGTTCATTGTTTGCTTGATTCATTTGTTCATTGTTTGCTTGATTCATTTGTTCATTGTTTGCTTGATTCATTTGTTCATTGTTTGCTTGATTCATTTGTTCATTGCAATCATTGAACTCCTGGAGCTGTTAGACAATAACTTACTTCAACAAGTATTTTGTTACACATTTTGTATGTTGTGTGACCCAAATGCTGTGTATTGTCTTTGTTAAAAAATATGGTGCATTTTGTGTGACCTAAATACAAAATATATTGTTTGATGTAATCGTGGTGCATATTTATGCATTTAAATTCAACAGGTTCCCTAAACTCTGTGCATACTGACTACCTACTAAACTCTGTGCATGATGACTACCTACTAAACTCTGTGCATACTGACTACCTACTAAACTATGTGCATACTGACTACCTAAAAACTATGTGCATACTGACACACTACTAAACTGTGTGCATACTGACCTAAAAACTATGTGCATACTGACTACCTACTAAACTCTGTGCATAATGACTACCTACTAAACAATGTGCATACTGACACACTACTAAACTTGTGCATAATGACTACCTAAAAACTATGTGCATACTGACTACCTACTAAAGTGGGTGCATACTGACTACCTACTAAACTATGTGCATACTGACTACCCAATAAACTCTGTTTATACCGACTCCCTTCTAAAGTTTTATGACTGAAATAGGTATTACAACACATGATGGTCTATTGAATTTTTTTAATGAGCCTATCCTCTTGAATATGCCACCTTCCAAGGAAGTAACCGACCCATCTGAATATGCCACCCTGCAAGGAAGTAACCGACCCACCTGAATATGCCACCCTGCAAGGAAGTAACCGACCCACCTGAATATGCCACCCTGTAAGGAAGTAGTCGACCCACCTGAATATGCCACCTTGCAAGGAAGTAGCCGACCCACCTGAATATGCCACCCTACAAGGAAGTAACCGACCGACCTGAATATGCCACCCTCCAAGGAAGTAACTGACCCACCTGAATATGCCACCCTCCAAGGAAGTAACCGACCCACCTGAATATGCAACCATCCAAGGAAGTAACCGACCCACCTGAATATGCCACCCTCCAAGGAAGTAACCGACCCACCTGAATATGCCACCCTGCAATGAAGTAGTCGACCCACCTGAAATTTCCACCCTCCAGGGAAGTAGTTTCTTTAACTCTCATCCGATTGACGTAATTTCCATTCAGCATTTTCTCATGAGATAGATTCGAATCAAAGTCGTGGTTCCAGTCCTACCGAGGAATCAATTATTTCACACCAAATAACAAAATCTCAGTCATGTCTAAGATCAACAACATAATCTTTTTACTTTAATAAATTAATGACACAGTTTCGAGAATATTGTGTAAATCGCAACCTGTTTATATGTTGATCAGCTTGTAACAGTTTATTGTTTTACCTGGTTGTAACGCTTTATTCACTGTCCTACTTAAACTTATGACGCTTTATGCCCTACCTGTAACATCATGATGAGTGATTCCATCTCAGGTTCCTTTTCTCTGATGATAAAGGCCCAACGAGACCCATTGACAGTTGTGTCCCGACATGAGAATGGTACCAGAACGTCCCTTTCGGGTAGGCCTTGAACTTATATGTGAACTCTTGGCCCGGAAGTATTGGACACTGAAAGACAACAAATACTTGGTTTTTTTTTTATTTTACAAGGATGCTGCATTATGAGCAAAAAAAATTAAAATTGATTTGTATTCCATGTCACAAATCTAACATAAACGAAATATTAAATAATCACAAGCGTATTTTTTGTTGGCATCAAGTATGATATTTGTTGGCATCAAGTATGATATTTGTTGGCATCAAGTATGATATTTGTTGGCATCAAGTATGGTATCTGTTGGCAACAACGTTGTGTCTCAGCGAAGACTGTCCTAATTACACAAGCCATTCCAGGTGAGAAATAAAATATTTGGAAAAGAACATACATGGAAACTGTGTCCAGACTTGTGATCTCATTAACAGCATGACGTCAAATCTTCACTGACTGTCCCCTACAAACGTATTGTTGAGTTTTGACTCAAGTTTAAAGAAGTTCTGTGACGTAGGAGACGGTGAGCAAAGTGAGGGGTCCACTCTGGGAGATGTTTTCTTTATTTTAAGGGCGGCATCTTTTAGGGGAAACATGGGGTTTTTGTTACCAGTAACTGAAAACACTCGAACGCCTCTAACAGGTCGACCATGTGCGCAAAAATGTGTTAAAAATAGCTTCAGTCTTATATTTATTGGTTCACAAAATGCAAGCAGTTACAACGTTACACTGGTCAGATCATTTTATGGGGTGCAGTGTGCAACTGATGTGCTGATGGTGTGCGTCTGGTGCCACTGTATATGTGCTGGTGGTATGCATCTGGTGTCACTGTATGTGTACTGGTGGTATGCTGGTGGTGTGCGTCTGGTGTCACTGTATGTTTGTTGATGGTGTAAGTTTTGTGTCATATCTTAATAGTACATAAATAAACATACAGTATATTTAATGAATACAATAGCTGCTCTTATCGCAGTGCCGTGTGGGATCGAGTTAATCTGGCGTCAAATAAATTTAACTTCTAATAGTAGCTGACCGACGTTTATATTTCCAGCTACAGTCACTTTTTTTACAGACGTGTATTTGCTCTAGATATTAAGTCATATTTAGTGGACGTACAGATCACATTATCACAGTCAGTCACTAGTAAAAATAAAGTCATTGGTGAAATTTAGCGTGGTTCAAACTCGAAGTGAGGTCAGCATGAAACAACATGTAATTCAACAAGAATTAATTAACAAATGGTGACCTTATTTTTAAAAAGCCTACCAAGTAACTTGAGGTTGTTTTGGTTTAGGAAAAGGTTGTTTTGGTCTAGGAAAAGGTTGTTTTGGTTTAGGAAAAGGTTGTTTTGGTTTAGGAAAAGGTTGTTTTGGTTTAGGAAAAGGTTGTTTTGGTTTAGGAAAAGGTTGTTTTGGTTTAGGAAAAGGTTGTTTTAAATTAAAAGAAAAGAATCAATGTCAGTTAAGGCAGTTCATACACTGCATCATACATCAGTAAGCACTCTGAGGAAAAGACTTAGATGTTTCTTGTGTACTGAAACCAGTCGCTTCTGTTGTGAACATCAATGGGACGTGCAAAAAATCCATGTCAGTTCCAGGCTTTTCTTGAAGAAATTGATTCTGAATTCTGTGACCTGCCTTAAAACACAGAATGAAGCGGCTCGGCTGTGGTTAAATCCTATTTCCTATTTTTACAATCTCCGAAACGAAATAGATGTTTTTCTCACTGAAAAAATATAGAGCTGATCCACAGCTGTCAGGTCCTACCTGGCTATCAAAGTTGTCATTTTTGGTCGACACCACACATAAATAGCCTAACTTGAACATTCAGGGAAAGGATAACCCTATCTGTGATCTCTAAAGAATCATCAAAGGATTTTAGAGAAAGCTGTCATTGATTGAAGCACACCGGGAAGGAAAAAACTTTTCTCATTTTCACTGTTTCAAAGAATTTTGCGATACAATCGACAAGGATGTCAACCTCGATTTTCCGGAAAAAAATGTGTCACTTGATGAAGCATTTGTTGGAGAGAATTTTGCGTTCCTCGTCGCAGGAGTTGTCGGAAATTTCATTGTCATACAGCCAGTGCGACTCCATCTCCAGGTGGTTTTTTTTTTTTTTAGAGTTTGCGTTCCCTTAGACGAGTAGCCATCCAATGTTATCGAGTCCCATCTACCAGTGATGCTGGTGTTGTTTTTGCTTGTCTAGGCTTTTGCTGGGGATTGGACGCCAGGCCACCAGTTTTGGTTTTACTCAGTTTAGACCGCGGTCCTGTACTGACCACCACTACGTCAAAATAAGTGGGGGACAAGTCCCGACCGAAGACCTCCTCCGTAACAGATGGTGTATCCGAGGAGTACTGGTGGTGTGATGGTTGTATGCGGGTGGTGTCTGATCCAGATATATTTTCAATACAGATAACCCAACAGAGATAATAAGTTACTTTAATATGCCGTTGAAAATGTTAAGTGTTTCATTTATAGATAAGCTAGGGGAGAACTAAAGAATCGATTTATGTCATATTAACTTGCTGAGTTATACCCCAGGGTTCCTTTCAGTTTTAAGCCTTGTTTTTTTCAGGTTGTCAATCAACCCTGCATTATCAAGACAATCTATGTTTTCTGTGTGATGATGCCAAAGATATGTGACCGGAACTTCTTAAATCATTATATAGATAATAATTGTATGATATGTCTTAATATATGTTACACCTGAAAAAGCAAGATTTATAACAGCTTTATGGTAAGTTATATCTGTATTACCTCTTCGATAAAGTGAATCTGTATTGCTTCTCCGATAAAGCACATCTTCATTACCTCTTCGATAAAGCACATCTTTATTACCTGAGTGATGAAGCCACATCTTTATTACCTGAGTGATGAAGCCACATCTTTATTACCTGTGTGATGAAGCCACATCTTTATTACCTGTGTGATAAAGCCGACCCCATCCATCCATGGACTCCCTATCTGATGAAGTCCGTGCCAATGAACTGTGACGGCTTCACTGAGCAGCATGTTCTTCACGTGCACGATGATATTCTGACCTTGAAACACCTGTCAGATAGAACGTTATCCAACAGTTAGTACCTTATGTACGGATGACGTTGGCTCTACGCGAAAAGCTTTATTGGTGAGACAGAATTTCTTTTCCCAACTCCGGATGATTAAAGATCCCAATGAAATCGTACATCGCAGTGCGCCATGATTAGTTTTCCCAATGATACTAATAGTAACTAAAACATGACGTCACAAGACAATGCTACGAGGTAATGCGTTATCAAATATGTGTCATCAAATAGTCAATTTAGGAAAATGTTTGCATTCAAAGAAGGGTATCAACTTTGTAACGGGGGTAAGTCGTGTTAATCTTTACACGTTATTTAAAACTTGGACTCACGATGTCCATCTTTTCCTAAAAACTCCAATCAGGATCTTTAATGACATTGCTTGTATGCGTGTGTTTGTTGTGTATGCGTGTGTGTTCGTCGTGTGTGCGTTTATGTGTACGTGCGTGTGTGTTAAGTCTAGTTGGGTATTCAAAATAGAGTAAATCGTCTAAGATTGTGACCGCACAGGAGAATGGTCACTCGGCATTCGAGAGATGGGCGATACAAAGTGGCTGATGGCCATCTGGGTCAAGGGAAGCAAGCAAACAAAAAAATAATAATAACGAAGACAGTAACATGCACCGTAACGGCAGGTTTTCTTTAAATTACAAAAATCATTTAACGGGGAGCCTCTAACGATACGTTATCGTTTTAAAACAGTAAAACAATAAAGTTATTGGCAGCTGATTACCAACAAGTTGTCGTTAAAAGTAATAGCTGTGGGACTATTACGATAATGTTTTGTATCTGTGTACCCAATAAATCGCTATAATTATATCATGAAATTCTGACATTTTTATTTGCTGGATTTATAACTAAAATAAATTTATTGCTAATAAAAGCATCTTTCAGTTTTGACACATGTAGTGCATAAAACGACATCTCTTTTTATCTCTCTCTCTTTCTCTCTCTATCTACCCCCCCCCCCCCCCATCTCTCTCTCCTTCTCTCTATCGCAACACTATTTCTAAGCCATTCCTGCACTGACGACTGGCTTGATAGATCATTTATCAATATGTTCTTGGGCCTTGCACACCGTCTTGCATCTTTTGTGTTCCACTTCAGATCCTACCTGCCTAAGCTTTAAGGCATTTCTCGTATGTTTAATTCACCTCGATTCTTATTCAGTTTACTGAATGGAAGGCCTCCCTCTTCATAAACTTTGTAAACTTGAAAAAAAAGCAATCGAAAACTTTGACCCATGATGCACTTTAAAAGATATTAAAACTCTTCAAGGTCTCCGAGGATATCAACGGTATAGTTTTGAAAACAAATTGAATCCTCTTTAGACAACAAGGAAACTGTAAAGTTATTTGTAATAATGTCTGGCGTAAATCAGGTACGTCTACTCTATCTCCTACCTGTTCTACTTCCCACACAACACCATGTATGTCTACTCTCTCCCCAAATGTTATATTTCTCATACACCTACCACTGGATAGGTGAGCACACTTCAAATAATGTATTAAAATTTCTTTTAAAAGCTTCGTAATTTAAGTGGCCAAACTTTATTGTGTAAGTGTTAGGAGTGACCAAACGTTATTGTGTACGTGTACATATATGTGTAGATAAATGGAGGAATAAAGACTGGGGTTAGGGAATGATGATAGGATTGGAGGCTACACACGAATCAAATACTTGAACAGAGTAAAACAAAGAAATGGAAAGTCATCACATGCGTATCGGTCACATTTTTCAAGAGGTGACAGCTGTTCTAAGCGGGGGAGAAGCGCCAATAAATCTAGGTTTTCGTAGTTTACCTCCAGTGTCGGACCAGGCATCGACTTGTTCACAGCGATGACCAATCTGGAATTATACCAACCGTCGGCAGTGATGACTTGTTCCATAGGAACCTCTTGACTTGTTTGGCCTTCCTCCACTATTGTGTAAAGTTTCCCATCTTGTGGGAATAAACCCGTTCTGTTTACGTTCATTGTCAGGTTGTAGTCGATTTCCAACCAAAACTCACAAGTATCGTGTTTCAGCAAACATTCAGTCATGACAATGGGGTTATTGAACACGAGGCTCATCAACACAATCAGGAAGCGATACCTGAAAGAAAAGGCAAAAAAGAAGATATATTGTATTTTTAATTTATACAATTATTATCAGAACCCAATCATTCATCGCCCGCTATCAAGTAAATACTAACATGTGAATATAATTTTTATCGCAGTACATTTATCTTTAATATTTTTTTCAGTGCTAAAAATCTATTTCACTTAAATAATATTTGTAAAATAAATATTAATATTTACGGAAGTGGCGTAGAAAGGCTAGATGTCACCAGTGGCGGGGCGAAGTATTTACCACCCCTTTCTACGAAAAAACACTTCCACAGTTAGATAAAAATGTTGCAATCCCCACCCCCTTTTTCCTCTACTCTCTGTTTGTCAATTTTGGTCAATTGAAGTCTATTGTCATTCAAGAACAAATTCATGAGTCAAATGTAAAACTAAGCTCTAGAATTTGTAGTTTTCATATTTTAGATATAAATGAATCTTTAAAATATAACGAATAAAAAAAAACATTAAATAAATGCTCAAGGACAAACAATTTTTCATCGAGATTTTTTGGGGGACCCTGTCGACCATGAGCTTGACCCTGTAGGAAATTAGTAAAACACAGTAAGGTTAAACCTGATAAAAGGAACGCAACAAAACAACGAACGTGTCGGCAGGAAGCCTTCATCAGCGAACAAACAGAAACACGAATAAAATTTAAAAATGTATCAAAAAATATATAATATAGCACTTAGCTCAGAAATAATATCCAAGAGGGCAGCAAAAGATAAGAGACAGAGAGTAAGTGGGAGAAAGGTTAAATAGGGAAGAGGGAAAGAAAAGAGGAGAAATAAGTCCACTGCGATAGGTCGTGACGTGGAGGGGCGGAGCCAGGTTCAAACAGTGAATAGACCATGACCTTCACTGATTGCTCCACTGTAACCTTTGATACGTTTATGTTTGGTCAGCTGACTTCGCTTCTTTCATTTGTCCTCCACCTCAAACATTTTAATATTCTATTTGTAAAGTTGTTATTACCATAGAATATGGTAGATTTGTATTGTTGGTATTGGTATAGAATTATATAGAGAATTTTTATTTCTAAATATATTTGAATTTTGGTTTCTTTGACAATAATTTTGTGACCACCTACCAGAGACCGGGGGAAAAAACCGTTTTAACCTGAATGATTTTGTTTCATCTTTCATGCAAAGATTTATTTAACTTACGTCATTTTCATGTATGGTGCAGTGTCGTCACTTCTGGATATGTGGCACCCGTTTGTTAGTCTGGGATGAAACGATCATCTAAATATAACCTCTAGATTTAAGTAAAATGGTTTGGGAAGCCTCGATGAACCCTGTTTAAAATACGACAAAAATACAGAAGTAAAAAAAAAACAAGGGACCAAATAAATTTGTCATCATTTATTTAACTCTTTTGATTTTCATGTAGTATTAATTTAAACATTTTTACGCCGAAAACCGTTATCAAACAACAGACACAATTATCTTCAAATGGAAAGGTCAATAATTTCTGTTCATCAAATTATTCAAATTTTATGGCGCAGATCGTTCATTAGTTACTATGACCAGTTGTAATGGCCCCACCGCGCGCGTGTGGACTGTGATAACATCAATTTTGGTTCAGACTGAGTGGTATCGTAGAGTGCTCTCCCCTGTTGTTATTTCTCTGTCGTCACCAATTAGCCATTCATACCCCAAATTTCTTGATTGTTAAAGTTTACACGATTTCCTGAGGGTTATACATGGAGGTAGCACTTTTAATCTGGCGATTGAATATCTAGAACTTCTATTCTAGAAAAGTCTGATTCACCGACTTGAAATAAGACGGCCGACCGTGACCGGTAGACGTTCCAGAGATACCAAATATTCAAGTGCTTGCAATAATTACACGTTTTTCCTTGTCTGTGTGGATTGATAATTTTACACTTCTCTTATTACACGTATTTGTGAGTTAATAGAGTTTTGATTTCTATGTTTTTAATTTTGTGCGTTTTATATTAAGATTATAACTGTAAAAAAATTGATTACTTTTAATAACTTTGGTATCTTTGTTGTTGTTGTTGTTGTGCATATTGGATGTTCAGTCCTTTGTTACATATTGTTCATCTAAAGAGAAGTCCTTCGAGAAAAAATGGTTGACATAAGGGCAAGTTTCACATCGGCTGCGCTAAAAAGACTTAGTCCCATAGTGGTGAGTGAAAGATTTAGTCCCATAGAGGTAAGTGAAAAAATTAGTTTCATAGGGGTAAGTGAAAGAATTAGTTTCATAGTGGTAAGTGAAAGAATTAGTTTCATAGTGGTAAGTGAAAGTATTAGATTCATAGTTATAAGTGAAAGAATTAGTCCCATAGAGGGAACTGATGGTTCGGAGGCATAGTCCAATAATGTTAAGTGATGGCTAGGAGACATAGTCCCATAATGGTAAGTGATGACTCGGAGACATAGTTCCATAATGCTAAGTGATGACTCGGAGACATAGTTCCATAATGGTAAGTGATGACTCGGAGACATAGTCCCATAATGGTAAGTGATGGCTCGGAGACATAGTCCCATAATGGTAAGTGATGGCTCGGAGACCACAAGTATAATATCTCATTAATAATAATTAATTGTCTCGTCTAGACCTAGAAAAATAGTAGCAAATAGAGAAGTTTTCTTTTTCTTTTGGGTGTCACCAAGGAGAATAGCGCCATTTTTTAAAAAAAGTATATGTGTGTTGAATATATTAAATACTTTTTGTCTTAATTGTTTTTAAGTACTTTTTATATAGAAAATATTTTTTTTTTCCGTTTGGTGCGTACATGAATAAATTAGAAGTTTTTTCGACGCGTCAGTAGGCCACATACAGCTGTCCATGTATGAGGTGAGCATATCAGATACAGTTATATATATATATATATATATATATATAAGATATGTTTATAAAGGATGAATTTCTGTCTAACATCATTGTCACTCACGCTGTCTTTTAACGCGTCAACAAAAGTGACTTTACTGACACGCCACAGTCTAGCACACTGTCTTTGCAGGCACTTGAATGAAATGTATTGCCTGGTCCAAATGAATAGATGTTCTTCTCCTAGTTCTTAGCCTAGTGTGCCAACGTCGTTAGGGAAATGTACCACACACACCCATGCTGAATTAATGAAGATCAGCCTCGACCTGACCCCCTACAGTAACTGTGTGTCTTATTCTATCTAGTCATCGGAAACACTTCTCTCTTCAAGGTAGTTTAATTTGAGCACAATCCGTTTATAAAAAACGTTCATAAAGATGTCACAGAGCTCATATTTTTACATTTTTGATGATCATAAAATTTGAAACATGATTTAAGTCTAATTTTAACTAATACTCAGTTCAAACGATCAAATTTTCGTCAAATATTTTTGGAACGCAATAAAATGAAATCGGCTGAACTGATCATTATAGGAAACGTTTCCAGATTGAAGAAAGAAAATGAAAATGAATCCATCTACACAGACAGAAAACATAAACTCACTATCAAAGTCTTTATTAGATTTGTGTGCAGGTTTACACACGATTACACATGAATGCGGGCAGTTGGTGGAGGGCAAAGTCTTGTAGGACATGGACTCAGTGGCGTAGCTATAGAGTTAGTGCAAGCTGTGGGGGGGGGGGGCAAGTCTTGTAAGACAGGGACACAGTGGCGTAGCTATAGGGTTAGTGCTACCCGCAGAGTGCCAAGTCTTGTAGGACATAAACTCAGTGGCGTAGCTATAGGGTTAGTGCAAGCTGTGGGGGGGGCAAGTCTTGTAAGACAGGGACTCAGTGGCGTAGCTATAGGGTTAGTTCTACCCGCAGAGTCCCAAGCATTGTAGGACATGGACTCAGTGGCGTAGCATTAGGGTTAGTGCCATCCACGGAGGGTTAAGATTTTTGCTGATATTTTCCACAAAAGTATTCTGCATTTGGCCGAAAATCCTTCACTCCATATGAAGAAAAACAAATTGACCCCCGCGGCGGACCGCCCCTCCTCAACATCCTTTCTACGCCACTGCAAGAATTATTTTCTCCTTAATGACCGGATATCAGAAACAATTTTTCGAAATTATTGATTTCTGTTGACCACGCGCAAACGTGACGTAACAAAACAGTTTTTTTTAACAAAAGGAATATTGAAACGTTAACTTAAATAATTTTTTTTAAAGAAATTAATTTCCATCAGACTATAGATTTGTAAACATATAAGTCTGATATATTTATTGTTATTTTTTTCAAAATCTTGATTTATAAACCTATAATTTCATTTGTATACATCTGATTAGAATACGTTTAGATATAACTTCATCGTCTGTTTTCCATCTGTGTTTTCCCCATTGTGAGTCTATTAATATTTTCAAAGACTCAAGCCATGTTCTTGACGCAGCAAATGGGAAGAGGGAAAAGGGTTGGTAGAAATATTTCATATAAAGAAGTTTAAAGAGTGAAGCAAGAATGCATCTGAAGCACAGAAAAATGTCTTAATTATGTTAAGCTCAGTCTGTGGCATGGTGTGGGTGGGGTGGTGTGGATAGTGTGGTGTGAGTAATGCCTAAAAGGGGGGGGGGTACATCGGACGCAATTTTCGGTGGTTTTCTTTTTGATAAACAAGCAAAACGCTTTTTTAAGCAAATGCGTGTACTAAGGTAAATTAATTTTAATTTACATGCACCATTTAAAAAAAGTAAAATACATTCTTAAAGGTTTCGGTGAGTTTGACCGCCACGACTTGGGGAGTTGTCCCACTCTTCGCCCCTGAATTCCGCTATTGCCCCAGGCAAGACAGTTTCACCTTATGAATTAACATTAAGTTTTCTGGAAAACGGAAAGGACTGGAATAGCTGGGTCATTTTCCTGGGAAAACCAGCAATGAGTCAGTCACACGTGCGAGATATGAAACTAGTTGCTGTCAACTTTACAGTAGAGAAATTCTTATCTCAAAGAAACATACCGGGAAGGGATGGGAGACAACTGGTTCAGGGTCGTTATACAAAATGAAGTACACTTAAAAACCAGGAGATTAGACAATGAAATAATAACAGCCCACTCGTCCATTCGAGAGTTTCAAGGCGTTGCCTTGACCATTTCTTGGAAGTTTTGAAAACAATGACTTAATGTCGTCAATAGGCAGTTATTACATTAGTTTTTAGTTAGTGGTCACTAACTGAAGGTATGGGGGAATATAACTAGCTGCATTCCGTGGTTTAGCTACATTTTTTTAATACCCGGTACATCAATAATTCAGTACATCAGTAAATCGAATATTAAATACATCAGTAAATCGATAGATCCAAACATCAATAAATCAATTCATTAATAATTCCAGGTGTTTGCGTGCTAGACTAACTTCTAAACCATGACTTACATCAGAGAAGACGAACAATTGGAATAATACTGCAGTAACTTAAAGTCCTATATTGAACACTGACTGAACTGATCTGTTGAACCTCCTTGCACCACCTAAAACTTTGCATTCAAATCTTATATTGAACACTGAATAAAATATGTCTACTTCCCACATTCTAATAAGTAACACAGAAACATTGATCATTTTCCCAGTAAGGCTTGAAATGAGTTCAAGGTAACGTGCAGGGGCGTTTTTTAGACGCCTACCCAGAGGTGTAAGTGAAATGGGGGAATACCCCACGTCGTATCGAATTTAAGTGGTGCACGCACGGTTCCTGCCCCCAAAGACAAGTTACGTACGTATGACAATGATATAACTGCAGGTACTGAACACAATCTCCACCCCGCCTCATTATCCGTTGGTGCTAATCCACACAATAGGAAAGGTGTGCGTCAAAAAGAAAAAGTTCGGAATTCTTAAATCTATAAATGATAATTTTAAAGTTTTTCAATAAGATGTTCTTGTTAATTTTAAAACTTTTCAAATAGTTGTTCTTAACAATTTCACAAATTTTCCCTTTCAAATGGACATCACGGGGTCCCATCATCACGCTCCTTATCAACTTCTGCCCACAACTAGGTAACTAAACACCTGGTGCCAGTTTGTCATTCACAAAGTTGATACAAGCTGTTACGTATTTAGAAATTGCTCAAACCCCGGTAACGCAGTCAAGCGTTTTAAGCTGCACTAACTGTGCTTAACTGTGCTAAACTGTGCTTAACTGTGCTAAACTGTACTGAGCTCTTGCGAGCTTTTTTTCGATATCTGAATAATTATAGTACTTTAAACCGACAAAACTCTGAAGATGTTGATAAAATACAGCAGTGTTGTTGTTTTTATTTTAATTCCATTGACCAGTGTTTAGGTGTAGGAATAATTCTGTGTCGCATTTTGCAACTTTACTAAGGTCTCTGAGAGCCGTGTTACGCTCATTTATGGCTGTACACTAGCTGCACCTTAATATCGAATAACCTGGACAAGGGTTCATGAACATGTCTGCAGTGTTCAATATTATAGGCTTAATCTGACTTTCATTTTTATGAATAAAACAGTGTCTAATTTCTCCTAAACGCAAATGATCAGCTAGTTCAGCTTAAAATTGCTCCTAATAGGTAGGATGGGTATTTACCCTGGCATTAATAATTTACATTGACTTTAATCATTGCTGTTAATAGATAAGACAAGTATTACATTGACATTAATCATTTTCAAATGCTCTTAAGGATAATCCTTAATAAACTATACGTTTTACGAACAAATGTATCCACTTCCTGACACAAAAAACTACCACAACCACCACCACAACCACCAACATAACCAGAACCACATTACCCACCACAACCACCACCACAAGAACTACAAAAGCAAAACAAAACACAAACATTACCACAATCGCTATGTTTTCTTTATGGCTGTCACAAATTGATATTCATGGTCTTTTGAAAAGATGAGACTTAAGAACACAATTTTAATGTCATCTTATGCTCGAAGCAACCCTCCCATTGGTTTCCCCCCCCCCCCCGGGGGCCACCCAACTCCCTTTGATCTCCCATTATTGTGTAGTGCGCAGATCCTGAACTGAATGAATTGATTTGAGAAACAGGATCCCGCGTTTAAAATCTATAATCTGCAAACATCAAATCGATGTACGTTCGTTCTTTCCTACATACTTACGAACCACACGTTTAATATGTTCATTCGTTCTTTCCTACATACTTACGAACCACACGTTTAATATGTTCATTCTTTCTTTACCCAATATCTGTGTACCATATGTTTTATAATGTCTTTCTAAACAAGAATTAACGACCATATATATTTCAGCAGTGTAGCAAAAAAGATGGAGGGATGTGCACCAGAGACATCATGTGATTCTTAACCCCCACACCCCAACCCCCCTTCCCTGCCACTTTTCGGATTAGAGCCTCTTTCATTTAAATGTAATATTTACATTTTTTGCCACATCACAACTTTGAGCCCCTGAAAAATCTAATGGCCCCCTTGCAGCCACGCATTGGCGCTGGTATTTAACACAGCTTCCGCCCAACAAGAGTGTGTTACAACAATGAAGTAAATCCCAGACTTTTAAATCTTAAGAAAGTTCTTTAAAGTGTATTAGCACTTACAATAAGAAATTTGCTAAAAACGTTTCATTTTTTTGGCTGGTTTTTGGACAGGACGATTGAAAATATTGGTATGTTCCAGCTGTGCCGCTTGAATTTGAAATCAAGAGCCAGACGGTGGTTTTAATTATAATTTTTTTAGTGAAACTGAACATGTAAATTTCAAGTGACTTTTATGTAATTGAGTGTAATAGTAATAGCAATTGTTACAATCTTCGCCATGTACTTGTTTTGACAGGGCGAGCCTTGAAATCGAACTATTCATGCATTACAAATAAAGGCTCGATACTAAATGTCTACTAAGCGCGAGATCACATTCATCTGATTACAAACCATGAACAATAATTCATATCAATAATGACTGTGACATGAATTTAGATCTACCCTTTCAGTGTTACAAAACTTGTTCACATTAGTTTCATAGGGTTAGAATCGGGGGACATCACTCATGTTTTTTTTTTCTTCTAGCAAAATTGTGTCACCTCTTTTTCTGGCTTAAAAACAAGAAAGATGTTCTCTTCATTAACTTGTAACGCAAATTTTTTTTTTTTTGGTTGGGGGGTGGGGGCTGCTGGTAGATCTAAATATTTGTGCTAAAAACAATTTCATCGTTTTAGAAGAAGCTACAAAACAATACCACAAATAATTAACATTAATAATATTGCAAATAAAGCCAAGCTGTCGTTTAAAATGCTAGGGCATGGGGGATTGGTACATGGGGGATTGGTGCATGGGGGATTGGTGCATGGGGGATTGGTGCATGGGGGATTGGTACATGGGGGATTGGTGCATGGGGGATTGGTACATGGGGGATTGGTACATGGGGGATTGGTGCATGGGGGATTGGTGCATGGGGGAGTGGTGCATACATTTTTAAACAAATATTCTTGATCAATCATTAATATCTATCGCTGCACACATATATACAAATATTTTTAATATATTTTTTTAATTTTCTAAATTGTTGTCATCGGGGGGTGGGTGGGTGTACAAAGTTTCATATCGGTTGGACCTCAGGGCAGTGGCGTAGCTAGAGGGTGCGGGGGTGCGGACCGCACCCAGGTGACACCAATTTGAAAAATTGCATATTTACAGAGCACACGCCGCTCGGTCTAACCAAATTTCATGAAAGGATCACACGTCAAGTTTCTACACACGTAACCAATCCAAATGCGAGCTTTATTCAAAGTTTAAAGCTATAATTTCACGTTTATTTACTTGAGGAAGTTAATCTTAAATAGCAGTATCTGAGTTACTTGGTGGAACATGCTATTGAAAAGGTACTTTGAAAATCAGACCGATATAGAATTTCGGTAGAGAAGATTAGGGTTTAAGAACAGAATGGCAGGAGAGCAATTAATAGAAGAAAAAAGTAGGGAGATGGTCAGTATACAAATTGGATGGAGTGGTCTAAACTGAGCAAACCTCATGTTGATGGTCTGGAGTTCAATCCCAACCAAAGCCCAGACAAGCAAAACCCTCACCAGCGCTACTAAATCCACACCATCGTCATATATATACATACATGTATCCTATTTCAAATTAAAAACAATGCTAATAGTGAGCGCGAGTCCCTGACAAATACAAAGCTCAGAAGAACGGAAAGGAAGTGGTTTTTTGGAGTATTTCTTTTAAGATTATCTTTCTTTCGTTTTAATAGAAGTAATCACTCTTATATATTATCTCCATAATGTTCATCAGTGATCTCCATAATGTTCATTAGGCATCTCCATAAAATGTATTCTGTATGATCGTTAGTAAAGCTGAACCTATGTTGCTTAATATACACAAATTGTTTGTGTCTCATTAATTTACAAAGCGGCTGAAATTTTTTCAACTTACATAAACATTGTAATAACAGAACTTTAATCAGAGCACTTATTCATTCTATGCCCACCAAACTCATTCTATGCCCACCAAACTCTTTCTATATCAGTGTTTCTTTCAGAAATTTCCCCCAGGGGGGGGGGGGCGCTTCAGATGTTCGGGGGGACAATGCCAGTTGTCAGTGGCCAGAGGCGTAGCTAAAGGGTGGCAGATGGAACATACGTCTCTGGGTGCCAGACTAGCGGGGGGGGGGGCGTAAAATGGGCTTAGTCCGACTTAGATGGTATTAATTGGTTGAAAATAATGGGTTTCAGAGTTGGAAGGGGGCGTACAAATGAATATTGTCCCCTGACGCCAAACTGTAGATACGCCCCTGCTATTGTCGTCGAAATAGAGCGGATGGGGTGGTCCACCCATGAGTCACTTTTTCTTTATGTGCAGATTTAGCAGAATTTGTATCGGGAAAGGGGGGACGGAAAATACTTGACCGCTCATGGCAGCACTAATAGTAGCTACGCTACTAGCAGTGTATCTATCGATACCAAAATCAGCGATCATTGTCATCGAGAATTAGGGCTGAAATCGTGCGCGCCGATAAATCTTGATCGGTGGAGGGGTTTGGGGAGCCTGCTCCCCAGAAAATATTTGATTATTTTTAAATCAAGAGGTTAATTTTTGAGTATACTTGAATTCGATGTTACTATTATAGCTTTTGAAAGGAAAAACATTTTAAAGGTTTTTTTAGGCATTATTTAGCCCAGTGCCATATATAAACTGAATTCACTCCATTTGTGACGTGCCCCAGGGTAATCATTAGGCACAAGCTTATAATCAACCCCTTACTGTACCATTGATCAGAGTGAGGAAAGAGGTGCATAATTTAGGGTGCTAAAGACAGTCGTACAAACTCAAATTGCATGGATGCATTATTTTGGCGCATAATTGAATTTGTTGTTTCTTTCAGACAATTTTGAGGTTGTATTTCAAATATTCGAGTGGAAAGTGCCATAATTATCCCTAATAATGACCAAAGACATCTTAAATTTCGCATCAGCGGGATGTAAACTATATTCATTCTAGTTGTGTCACCCTTGAGGGTACGCTTTTGCCCTAGATTATTCTCCCCCCTTAAATCATTATAGTCCCAGAAAATTTTTGATTGATTCAAAATACAAGAATGCATTTTATCACATATCTGAAATTAGTAGTGAAATATTCTACACTTAATTGGAGAACAACGGAAGAGATCCTAGTTAAAAAATGTAGGTGTCACATAACTTTAACTTTATCGTGTGCGCAAAGCAACCCTTTCCTAATTTTACCAGAGTCAAAAAGAAAAAAACCAGATTTAATAGAAAGGTCAATAAATTTGTGAGTTTTTAAAACTAGTAGTTTTTATAAATTGCCTATGAACGGCATAACTAGTTTAAGAAGACATGAGTTATTTAGAGAAGACATTATATTTACTAATGTGTGATTTTATCTTTGGGAAATTCGTATCCAAATAAAGTATACATTTCCCAATATTCAGTAGATTGAAATTTTTATTTGGAATTTCAAATTACTATAACTTTCTTAAATTGCCTCTTCGCCATACTTATTTTTTTTTTATCTAAATCCAAAGAATCTATTTTAAATTGACGAATTAGCAATAAGAATTTTGTTAAACATGTACCAAAAAATGGAATTGGCATGATAATCGAAATGCTAGTTCACAAAAAAAAAATACTAATATTTAAAAAATGAGTGCACTGCCAATGGATGGTGGGGGGGGGCACTTTGTTTGCTATTCTGACATTAAAAATAGAAAAGCAGTTGGGAAGTTAATAAAATAAATATCGGTTTAGTATTTTTAAAAAATTGTTATTCAGGAAACTTTGTAACAAAAGTAGCCAATTGAAAGAAAACAAAAACGCGTTTGATTTAATAATAATTGATGAAATGTGCACTATTTGCATACGACCTTTCAATTTTATAATTAGAAGAAAAAAAACTTAATGTCATCGTACAATTTATAATTAACCCCTATCCTTATTTTTAATCATGCTTTTACGATGAGCTTTAATTTGAAAACAGATTGCACATGTTTAGTACGTGGCTAACTATTAGACCTTTATAGTTAATTAAATTGATTTTAATACATTTTCATTAAAGTCTTTTAAATTGTCAGTTGCAAAAAAAAAAAAATAATAATAATAATAATATAGGCGAACAACAGGAAGTAAGTCAGTGCGATTTTTATAAACAAATACTATAACTTGATTAGCCTTAAATATACGGATCATCAAATATATCGAGCCTAGCAATATTTTATAGATTCAACTAATTGTAATCGGTTAAAGGCAGCAGTTAATATGCTTTTTAAAACTATTTTAAAATGACAATTTTGTCATTTTTAATTTAAAAATAATATATAATTAGTTATATTGTTTTACACATTGTGCTGCGGCTGGGGGTGGGGCCAGTGCCCTCCTGGAGAAATAGCTGAAAGAAACACTGTTGCTAATAATAACTATATTTTTTAAAGTAAGAGGCCATTATTCAATTTTTAATTAACATCATTCCCTACTGTAAAAGTCATGCTTTTATTATAAAATATTATTTGCAAACATAAAAAGATTGCTCAAGTTTGATACTTAGTGAGAACTCTATTGAAAGTAAATACATTAAAATTGAAGCAAATGTAGTTTAATATAGTGTTATTAGTCTTTAAACTTCATCATCATCATCAGGTCCCGTAGTCCTTCGACCGTTGGGGCGCCACAGATGACATGTACACTATTCTTCTCCATTCCTCTCGGTCTTCTGCCCTACGCATAGCATCGCCTAGTTGTAATCCAGTCCCTTCTTTGATATTATCTTCCCATCTTTTTCTTTGTCTTCCTCTTCTTCTCCCTCCTCTAATAGTGCCCTGCAAGATCTCTTTGGCGAGCCCTTGTTTTCTGGTCACGTGGCCATACCACTCAAGTTTGCGCTTTTTAACAGACGTCAGGAGGTCATCGTATTGTCCAATTGCCTGACGTATCCTTTCTTTTATTTGCTCATTGGTGATATGGTCTCTATAGCAGATGCCAAGAATGCCTCTGTAACATCTCATCTCCATCGCCTTTATTTTCCTTTCAAGTTCTGCTGTTAATGTCCAGGACTCACAGGCATATAAGAAAATGGAGAGGATTAATGAGCGCATCAGCCTGATTTTGGTGCTGGGGGCTATATTTTTGTCGTTCCATATTTTCTTGATCTCTTTAGTGCTGTCGTGGTCTGCGCAATCCTGGCCATTAATTCGGGCCTGGAGCCTTGTTCCGATACTATTGCTCCGAGGTATTTGAAGCTGCCAACTGTCTCTAATCTTTCCTCTCCGACCTTAATTTCAGTGGTGATGCCACCAGTGCTATTCGTCATCATTTTTGTCTTTTCTGCACTGATTTGCATGCCAAAGGAGGATGAAGTCTTGTCGAGACTCTTTACTAGGTTGGCTAGCTCTTCCTCGCTTCCCGCCAGTCCGTCTATGTCATCCGCAAAACGTAGATTGGTGATCCTTCTGCCACCAATGCTGACTGTCCCTACATGCGTTTCTAGTGCATCTGACATAATTCTCTCTAAGAAGATGTTGAACAGGGTGGGTGAGAGCAAGCAGCCTTGTCGTACTCCAACCGTGGTCTTGAACCATTCTCCGATGTTATTGTTGAAGAAAACTGCACTGGTGGCCTTATCATAGAGGCTTCTTATCATTCTGGTTAAGTTTGTGTTGATGTTGTAGTGCCTCATGGTGGCCCATAAAGCAGCATGCCAAACCCTGTCGAATGCCTTCTTGAAATCCACAAAGACGTGGTATAGGTTTTGTTGGTGTTGAGCATATTTCTCACATAGTATCCGGAGGTTTAGGATCTGCCCAGTAGTGCCACGGCCTTGCCTAAAGCCCGCCTGTTCTTCAGCAATGATTCTGTCGGCATATGGTCTTAGTCTGTTCAGTATGACCTTGCTTGGGTGGCTTATTAGGCTAATGGTACTGGTACGATAGTTTTGGCATAGCTGTAGGTTACCTTTCTTGGGGAGGGTGATGATGAGAGATTGGGTCCATGATTTGGGCCATTCCCCTGTTAGCCATATTTTATTACAAATATTGGTTAGGGCATTTATCATTGTTTCTCCTCCCTGTTTTATTAACTCGGCAGGGATATTATCTACTCCTGCGGCCTTATGCGCGGAGAATGGGGAAGCTTTCATTGTCCGCTGCTGGGGGGAAAATTAAGGATCTCTGAGTCTATCTTTATATTTTCATTATACAGCTCTGAGCAGTATTCAGTCCATCTTTTTAGGATATCATTTTCCTCGGTCAAACATTTGCCATTTTTATCTTGTATGGTAGTACTACGCCCTTGTTTTGCAGTGGTTAGTTCTTTCACCAACTGGTATGCCTTTTTGCTATTGTTTTTCTTCAAGCAATTTTCAATGTCGTAGCATTGCTCTTCAATCCAGTTCTTCTTTGCCCTTCTCATACCCTTTTTGATGGTTTGGTTAATTTTTCTATATTTATTGGCCCCCTCTGTATCCACCATTTTTGTTTTCTTTAACTGCCTCCGTTTGTCACACAGATCGAGGATGTCAGCTGTCACCCATGGTTTTTGTGTTGGTCGATGTTTACCAAGGATGTCATGGGCGAGTTGCAAAAAATAATTAAACAAAAAATATAGATAAATGCGAACGGGAGGTAAAACTTTGGCTCATGATCGGGCCAGGCAAATTTTCGAAACATTGCGATATTTATAATCGAACATTGTAAGCTTCTAAGAAGATTTGCCTTAAAAATACGGATCATCAAATATATCGAGCGTAGCGATATTTCATAGATTCCACTAATTGTAATCGGTTAAAGTTAAAGGCGCCAGATTGAATTCTTTTTAAACTCTTTAAAATGACAATTTATTCGTTTTTAATTAAAAACATATATAATCGTTCTATGTTTTTAACCATTTTGCTCCGGGGGGCACTTGAGTTTCCCCCGGGGGGAGGGGTGGGGGGCACTGTCCCCCACCGGAGAGATGCCTGAAAGAAACCCTGTTCTATATCCTTTAATAGAAAAGATGGACCGCACTGAGGCAATGTCACTTACAATAAAACTTTTTTTTTTAACTTTATTTTTTAAAAAACAGCTTGGCATATTATATTGACTTTGTTAGTGCATAAATCTTATTAGACTCACAAAAATATTACATTAAAATTCAAGAGTATTACAGCACAATCATTAAAATGATACATTTAACAAAAGAATATAAGCAAAAAACATGATCAACTTAGTTGCCAAAAATAAACCCAATTAATGTGGTTTCAGATTTTTTTTTAATTTGTTGATTTTCATATTCAAGGTCTGCTTGGTGTGCATGTGTTAGTTCTGCTTGATGTTCATGTGTTAGGTCTGCTTGATGTTAATATGATAGGTCTGCTTGATGTGCATGTGTTAGTTCTGCTTGATGAATCAAGCTTTCTTTTAAAATATGAACATAAAGAAACAGCACATTTAGAACCACGGACAACAACAATGGCATCAGAGGCAACAACTCCATCCTCAACAAGTTATGAACAGATCATTATTGGAAACATGAAAGCAGATGAAGTTAATTTTTGTGTGCGCACAGATTTCAATAAGCTTATTAAACACCAGTCAACACTTAAACATCAGCTCATCACTTAAACACCAGCTCAGTACTTAAACACCATCTTAACACTTAAACATCAGTTTAACACTTAAACACCAGCTCAGTACTTAAACACCAGCTTAACACTTAAACATCAGTTTAACACTTAAACACCAGCTCAGTACTTAAACACCAGCTTAACACTTAAACATCAGTTTAACACTTAAACACCAGCTCAGTACTTAAACACCAGCTTAACACTTAAACATCAGCTTAACACTTAAACACCAGCTCAGTACTTAAACACTAGCTTAACACTTAAACACCAGCTCAGTACTTAAACACCAGCTTAACACTTAAACACCCGTTGAATGCTATTCTCCTTCCATTGAATAGTAAGGTACTTTATTATTGTTGTTGTGACGAGTTCGATACAATGCAATGGAAAGTATGGCAATGATTATAAGGAGGGCAATGGTGACTGAGGTGATCACAGCGATGAAGATTTCAATCCTGATCAATCCTGAAATCAAAATTATTTTTAAAAATTGTAATTCAAACAACATCTATATTATCAAGTAAGTAGTTCACGTGACATTTATATTATCAAGTAAGTTGTTCAAGTGACATTTATATTATCAAGTAAGCTGTTCAAGTGACATTTATATTATCAAGTAAGTAGTTCACGTGACATTTATATTATCAAGTAAGTAGTTCACGTGACATTTATATTATCAAGTAAGTTGTTCAAGTGACATTTATATTATCAAGTAAGTTGTTCACGTGACATTTATATTATCAAGTAAGTTGTTCAAGTGACATTTATATTATCAAGTAAGTTGTTCAAGTGACATTTATATTATCAAGTAAGTTGTTCAAGTGACATTTATATTATCAAGTAAGTTGTTCAAGTGACATTTATATTATCAAGTAAGTTGTTCAAGTGACATTTATATTATCAAGTAAGTTGTTCAAGTGACATTTATATTATCAAGTAAGTTGTTCAAGTGACATTTATATTATCAAGTAAGTAGTTCACGTGACATTTATATTATCAAGTAAGTTGTTCAAGTGACATTTATATTATCAAGTAAGTAGTTCACGTGACATTTATATTATCAAGTAAGTTGTTCAAGTGACTTTATATTATCAAGTAAGTTGTTCAAGTGACATTTATATTATCAAGTAAGTTGTTCAAGTGACATTTATATTATCAAGTAAGTTGTTCAAGTGACATTTATATTATAAAGTAAGTTGTTTAAACAGCCTTTTTATTATCAAGTAAGTTGTTCAAGTGACATTTATATTATCAAGTAAGTAGTTCAAGTGACATTTATATTATCAAGTAAGTTGTTCAAGTGACATTTATATTATCAAGTAAGTAGTTCACGTGACATTTATATTATCAAGTAAGTTGTTCAAGTGACATTTATATTATCAAGTAAGTAGTTCACGTGACATTTATATTATCAAGTAAGTTGTTCAAGTGACATTTATATTATCAAGTAAGTTGTTCAAGTGACATTTATATTATCAAGTAAGTTGTTCAAGTGACATTTATATTATAAAGTAAGTTGTTTAAACAGCCTTTATATTATCAAGTAAGTTGTTCAAGTGACATTTATATTATCAAGTAAGTTGTTCAAGTGACATTTATATTATCAAGTAAGTTGTTCAAGTGACATTTATATTATCAAGTAAGTTGTTCAAGTGACATTTATATTATCAAGTAAGTTGTTCAAGTGACATTTATATTATCAAGTAAGTAGTTCACGTGACATTTATATTATCAAGTAAGTTGTTCAAGTGACATTTATATTATCAAGTAAGTTGTTCAAACAGCCTTTATATTATCAATGCTTTAATATATTTAGTTACATTACTTGGGCAAATTAATGGAGTCAAACACTTTAATGGGACACACGTAGTGAAGCATTTGACAGTTATTGCCCCTGAACATTACACTTTTTGAATGTGTGTGACTTCATCTCATTGCATTCATTTAATAGAGAAGCACGGCTTTTAATGACTTAGACTTATGCACATTCTAAAATGAATCCATTAAATAATCTTAGAAAAATAATGATTAGAAATGAATTATCTCACTATTTTCTTTTTCTACAGAATCCTTTTGTTCTTGGTAGGTAAAATCTCCACATTTAGGGAAGCCGACTGGGGCCTTGGGATGGAGAGTATAAGACTCATTGAACACAAGGGCCATGCCATCTGTATTGTGCAGTTCTATGTGACAATGCATCAACCACAGACCAGGATTGTCTGCCTTGATGCGCACCACGACATAGCTACACCAGAAGTTAAAACAAGAATCACACAATTTACTTGAGATATTAGAGCGGACATTTTTCAAATTCACAAAAATATTAAATGTAAATTTTCACTTAATTATGAAAATAAAATTTATAACAATTTCAGTCACTCAAATGACAATGAATTTTAAAGCAAAATTTAAAAGGATAACTTCAATATGGATCAGCTGTTAAATTTGTAATGTTGAAGGGGCTCAAAGAAATGTCATAATTCAAGTATTTAAAATAAATTAGTTTTATTGTAAAAATTGTAATAAACTGAAATGTTACAAATAATAATTTTTAAATATAAAATCTTAAATTTTAAACATCAAATATTATTTAATTTTTACATGATGTAAATTATTTTGTAACTGACATTCCAGTCTCCATCAATAAAATAATTTTCTCTACAATTAATTTCTTTGGAAATCCTGTAATGTTATTTTTTACTTTAAAATCTTAACAATAAAAAAACTGCGCCTTACAAATATTATTTTTCATTGTCTCTTTCTGCTTCTCTTTAATTTAAACAATAACCACTAGTATTCAGCTCCATTACTCCGCGATACGTTAGTTTATTTCATTATGTATGAGTTCCATTACTTCTATTAAAAAGAAAGAAAGATAATTGTATTTTTGCAACATACCCTCCTGTTGGCACAATTATAGTATCTTTTACCGCAGGTAACTCCAGTTCAAGACCAGGAACATTGTTACCTCCCCATGAGCTGTTAGCCCAAGTGGCAGCGTTACAGTAGCTCTTTTCTCTGTCAGGATTACCCCTACAGTCAACGTCCAGATTTTCACCAATCACCTTCCCTGAAATTTATCAAACAAAGATCCCGATTGAAACATGTCAATGTAACAAAATGGATATAAATTGAAAGATTTGCGTCAATAACCAAATGTGTGTGTCAATAGCCAAATGTGTGTGTCAATAGCTAAATGTGTGTGTCAATAGCCAAATTCTATTCAACTTTTGTGTTGATTGAAAAATTAATGGAAAATTTCAAAATAAATACATGCATTTACATGTTGCAAGGGTAGCTATATTTCAGTTAGATTTTTTTATGTTGAAACATACATATATTACAATCAAATATTCATTTTAATGTATAAAAGTTCCGAATAATTCAGTAAATGGATGGCAGTAAGACGAATATTTGAAGATCATGTATACAAATTATTTAGATGATTGCTGAACATTATGTTGGAGATGTTGATGTAAATAATGGATATGACTGAAGAATATTATGTAGATGACTGATGAACTTTATTAGACATTTCTTATGTCTAGGTAAGTAGGTGAGTCTCACCAGTTGTTTTGTCATATGTTGGGTAGCCCATCTTGACCACATGGAAGCTGTGACCATGTAAGTGTATGGGGTGAGCCCAACCTTTTCCAAGTCCCATGTTTAAAAACACAAATTGGTAAACTTTGTTGTTCTGTGGAGACGAATTACATGACATGAAATGACATGACATTTACCATTTAGCAGCTTCAAGGGTTTATGTTTCATTAGTCACATTGATATGAGCAACAGGACAACAACAGTATAGCAACATTATAAAAAGTATAACAACAATATAACAATATAAAATACAAGAATTGTATTGTTATTTCAATTTTGAGCATTCACTTTATATCCTAATAATGTAAATAATCAGGAAATAATGGCAGAATTTTAAAATTAACTAACAAATTTTTAGAATGTTAGAAGTGAAAAAAATGACTAACAAATTTATAGAATGTTAGAAGTGAAATAATTAACTAACAAATTTTTAGAATATTAGAAGTGAAAAAATTAGCTAACAAATGTTTAGAATTTTAGAAGGGAAAAATTTAACTAACAAATTTTTAGAATGTTAGAAGTGAAAAAATTAACTAACAAATTTTTAGAATGTTAGAAGTGAAAAAAATTAACTAACAAATGTTTAGAATGTTAGAAGTGAGAAAATTAACTAACAAATGTTTAGAATGTTAGAAGTGAAAAAGTTAACTAACAAATGTTTAGAATATTAGAAGTGAAAAAATTAACTAACAAATGTTTAGAATGTTAGAAGTGAAAACATTAACTAACAAATGTTTAGAATGTTAGAAGTGAAAAAATTAACTAACAAATGTTTAGAATTTTAGAAGTGAACTTTTTAAAAAAATCATGTTGCATTTTCTAAACTCTGACATGATTGCAGAAAACAGTTGAGATTTGTTGAGAAACACATTAAAATTGGCTTACATCCAAAGTTATAGAGTAAGAACACTGGCAAAGTTTGTCCTCCCCACATTCACTAGGATTACAGAGAGTATTGACCTCTAGAGGTTGTGTCAGGGCCGCCACTGGAGGTGGCTGAAATGAACAGGAAATTTTTCGATAACATCACGTTTCTTTTAAGCATTCTGGACTTGTTATGTAACAACTGGTGATATGATTATATTCTAGCATGTGTTGTTTTTTAAAATTATATAAAGCTCTGTGCCTATTTTATACACAAAAACATTTTTGAGTGTATGATTTGAATTTGAAAGATTGTATAAATGTTTGTCCAGGCTGCAAAGAAATATTAGAATATATCCGAGGCTAATTACAGATGAAGGTGACTCTCTTTATTCTTTGAGATATTCGCGATGTAGAGACCTGAACAGACATAGATAGACCTGGACAGACCTGGACATACTCGGACAGACCTGGACAGTACAGGGGTTTAATAGAAACCCCCAAATAGTCAATCAGTTTAAAAAATGGCAATAAAACTACAAATTAATTAAAACATTATTATTTTGATTTTAATGGGAAGCTTAGCCACAGAAGTGAAAAATGCACTCATTATTTTAAAATAGAAATAGGGAACACTTTTCAAAAATGAAGTGAGTTGACTTTGTTTAAGGACACCACATTAGTTTATAAACATGTGTGTGCCGGTGTTCTATATCCAATATCACTCTCTTGTTCCTATTTTAATGGCTGCTCACACCGTCTTATGTTAATTTACAATTTAATTTTTTTTATGTTTAAACTTTCCCTTCGCTTTTTCTTTCTAACATTAATGTCCAGGATTAAAGTTTCTACTGAAATTATTTTTGAGTAAAGGGACCGCTACTCCCGACTATTGCAATGATCAATCCCAGACTAACTTTAAAATGGCGGCCATTCACTGAGCCTGGTGTCCATGTGGTTCCGGGAAAAGCAAAGTTTAGAAAAATGTCTTTAATATTTTCAGATGAGCTTAAATTCTTTCCAGGTGTATCAGGATTCACGACTGACCGCAGCGCATCAATATGTTTACAGTCAGTCAATTCTGCATGCGGGTAGTAGCTGAATGGACAGTTAAACACCAGACACCTGTGGAGAGAAACATTCAAGTCAAACAAGAGGCTGGTAGCTGTTGATTTAGTGTAATGTAAATCATGGTTTGGAATAGATATGTATGTGTAAACAGACGGAGTAAAGCTGTGTCTCACCATTGCGTGTATTTTGTTTTATAGATTAGTAGTTCATCACGCCATTGGGTTATCAACAAGGCGTACATTCTGGCAATGCAAAATATATTTTACCAGCAAGATGTTCATTCTGACATTATAATCTATGTGTTACATTCTGGCATTGTATGAATATACACCATTATACAGGGGCTTATTATATAGTGTTGGTATTAAACATGAATATTAGCGCCACCTGGTGTGGTCGGACAAGAAGCCTTAGATGAAAGGGTTGCGTCCTTCATCAGGGGCAGGCTAGGTTTAGAGTCACTGGGGGATGGCTAGGATTAGAGTAACTGGGGGATGGCTAGGTTTAGTGTCACTGGGGGCAGGCTAGGTTTAGTGTCACTGGGGGCAGGCTAGGTTTAGAGTCACTGGGGGATGGCTAGGATTAGTGTCACTGGGGGGCAGGCTAGGTTTAGTGTCACTGGGGGGCAGGCTAGGTTTAGTGTCACTGGGGGCAGGCTAGGTTTAGTGTCACTGGGGGGCAGGCTAGGTTTAGTGTCACTGGGGGCAGGCTAGGTTTAGAGTCACTGGGGGATGGCTAGGATTAGTGTCACTGGGGGGCAGGCTAGGTTTAGTGTCACTGGCGGGCAGGCTAGGTTTAGTGTCACTGGGGGCAGGCTAGGTTTAGTGTCACTGGGGGGCAGGCTAGGTTTAGTGTCACTGGGGGGCAGGCTAGGTTTAGTGTCACTGGGGGCAGGCTAGGTTTAGTGTCACTGGGGGGCAGGCTAGGTTTAGTGTCACTGGGGGCAGGCTAGGTTTAGTGTCACTGGGGGCAGGCTAGGTTTAGAGTCACTGGGGGATGGCTAGGATTAGTGTCACTGGGGGGCAGGCTAGGTTTAGTGTCACTGGGGGGCAGGCTAGGTTTAGTGTCACTGGGGGCAGGCTAGGTTTAGTGTCACTGGGGGCAGGCTAGGTTTAGTGTCACTGGGGGCAGGCTAGGTTTAGTGTCACTGGGGGCAGGCTAGGTTTAGTGTCACTGGGGGCAGGCTAGGTTTAGTGTCACTGGGGGCAGGCTAGGTTTAGTGTCACTGGGGGCAGGCTAGGTTTAGTGTCACTGGAGGCAGGCTTTGTTTAGTGTCACTGGGGGCAGGCTAGGTTTAGTGTCACTGGGGGGCAGGCTAGGTTTAGTGTCACTGGGGGGCAGGCTAGGTTTAGAGTCACTGGGGGCAGGCTAGGTTTAGTGTCACTGGGGGGCAGGCTAGGTTTAGAGTCACTGGGGGCAGGCTAGGTTTAGTGTCACTGGGGGATGGCTAGGATTAGAGTCACTGGGGGCAGGCTAGGTTTAGTGTCACTGGGGGCAGGCTAGGTTTAGAGTCACTGGGGGCAGGCTAGGTTTAGTGTCATTGGGGGCAGGCTAGGTTTAGTGTCACTGGGGGCAGGCTATGTTTAGTGTCACTGGGGGCAGGCTAGGTTTAGTGTCACTGGGGGCAGGCTAGGTTTAGTGTCACTGGGGGCAGGCTAGGTTTAGTGTCACTGGGGGCAGGCTAGGTTTAGAGTCACTGGGGGATGGCTAGGATTAGTGACTGGGGGGCAGGCTAGGTTTAGTGTCCCTGGGGGGCAGGCTAGGTTTAGTGTCACTGGGGGCAGGCTAGGTTTAGTGTCACTGGGGGCAGGCTAGGTTTAGTGTCACTGGGGGCAGGCTAGGTTTAGTGTCACTGGGGGCAGGCTAGGTTTAGTGTCACTGGGGGCAGGCTAGGTTTAGTGTCACTGGGGGCAGGCTAGGTTTAGTGTCACTGGGGGCAGGCTAGGTTTAGTGTCACTGGGGGCAGGCTATGTTTAGTGTCACTGGGGGCAGGCTAGGTTTAGTGTCACTGGGGGCAGGCTAGGTTTAGTGTCACTGGGGGCAGGCTAGGTTTAGTGTCACTGGGGACAGGCTAGGTTTAGTGTCACTGGGGGCAGGCTAGGTTTAGTGTCACTGGGGGCAGGCTAGGTTTAGTGTCACTGGGGGGCAGGCTAGGTTTAGAGTCACTGGGGGGCAGGCTAGGTTTAGTGTCACTGGGGGCAGGCTAGGTTTAGAGTCACTGGGGGGCAGGCTAGGTTTAGAGTCACTGGGGGGCAGGCTAGGTTTAGAGTCACTGGGGGGCAGTCTAGGTTTAGAGTCACTGGGGGCAGGCTAGGATTAGTGTCACTTGGGGCAGGCTAGGTTTAGAGTCACTGGGGGGCAGGCTAGGTTTAGAGTCACTGGGGGGCAGGCTAGGTTTAGAGTCACTGGGGGCAGGCTAGGTTTAGAGTCACTGGGGGGCAGGCAAGGTTTAGAGTCACTGGTGGCAGGCTAGGATTAGTGTCACTGGGGGCAGACTAGGTTTAGTCACTGGGGGCGGGCCAGGGTTAGTGTCACAGGGGGAGGGTCAAGCTTTTTGTCACCCGCTTCCATGAAAAATCTGTCTTTTGCCAAAAATTCCAACCCTCAATATGAAGAAAAAAGTGGCGCCTGGGGAAAACCTACCATTCCGCACCCTCCTCCTACAAACTCGGTTTATTCTCAAGTCAATTTGTATAAAGTCAAGTCGTTTTCCTAATGTTAAGGGATATGAGGCGATAGGCTGTGGTGGAAGCCTATGGCCGGTGATTCTAAATATGCAGCCCTGAGAAAGCTGCTCCTAGGCAACCGTTTCGTCCCAGCTACTTCGCGAATTAGTTGCGGGGTGGAAACCCACTGTAGAATCCCTCTTAGAGGGCGTCCGATGCTTCCCCGGGACGGGTGGGTGGAGATATTAGGACATTAATTTACCGTCCCGGCCCCTAGGAAAGTGGACTACGGACGCTTGAAACACAGCGTCTTCGGTCGACCAGACGTCTCCGGGCCGGGGGGGGGTCTCCATCAGCAAACTCGATCGAGCAGTTGCTGGTGGGGACGTCCCACGCCCGGGGAGGTCTCTGGCGTCTTCCCGCATGGCCCGGCGCCGGGGACACCCGGCGACTGGCGGGTGTGGGTGGACGCCAGGGAGGGCATTAGGAGCATAAGCTCGACGGCCCGCTGACGCCATTTCTTAAAGAGATATATATATATTTCTTAATGTTTACAGACCTGTTGATTTCAGTGCAATTTCTTCTCTTGGTCACAGGCTCCACATCACCTGATCCATTATATCTAAGAATAGCCTCAGCGATATGGTTGGTCACGTTGACTTCAAGAGTCTCTGCCCTTATCCAGTAATTACCTGTGCTCTGATTGGCTGTTACGATAAAGTCATACCGCTCTCCGGGATTGATAATAAACGACTCCACCTCAATGGGCTGAAAATTGTCACTGAAATTAGAACAGGATTTACGTTTTGAACACAAGAATCCAATATAATCTCACAATCTTAGTTTTAAAGTGCTTTTTTAATTTTCATGTTTTATGCAAATTAAATTTCGGATGCTTTTATTCAATACACCAAAAATTAGATCAATTGAAATTATGTTCTCCAAAAACAAAAACACCTTCCTCTTCACAAGTTTACGTATCTTAAAGGAAATAATTCAGATGATATTTTTATCCACTTACCCATCCGAAGCAATGAGTGTGATCGCATGGTCATCTATAGAAACTCTGAATGGATACAAGTTGCCTGCACCTATGACACGAAATCTGTTGTTGAAACATAATGGATGCAAAACTCTGTGTTTAACGCTTACGGAATAGGACAAACTGAACAGTCTATGACAAACTGAACAGTTTATGACAAACTGAACTGTCTATGACAAACTGAACAGTCTATGACAAAATGAATAGTCTATGACAAACTGAACAGTCTATGACATACTGAACAGTCTATGACAAACTGAACAGTCTATGACAAAATGAATATTATATGACAAACTGAGCAGTCTATGACAAACTGAACAGTTTATGACAAACTGAACAGTCTATGACAAACTGAACAGTCTATGACAAACTGAACAGTCTATGACAAAATGAATAGTCTATGAAAAAACTGAACAGTCTATGACATACTGAACAGTCTATGACAAACTGAACAGTCTATGACAAAATGAATATTATATGACAAACTGAGCAGTCTATGACAAACTGAACAGTTTATGACAAACTGAACAGTCTATGACAAACTGAACAGTCTATGACAAAATGAATATTCTATGAAAAACTGAGCAGTCTATGACAAACTGAACAGTCTATGACAAAATGAATATTCTATGACAAGCTCAACAGTCTATGACAAACTGAACAGTTTATGACAAACTGAACAGTCTATGACAAACTGAACAGTCTATGACAAACTGAACAGTCTATGACAAACTGAATAGTCTATGACAAAATGAATATTCTATGACAAACTGAACAGTCTATGACAAACTGAACAGTCTATGACAAAATGAATATTCTATGACAAACTGAGCAGTCTATGACAAACTGAACAGTTTATGACAAACTGAACAGTCTATGACAAACTGAACAGTCTATGACAAACTGAACAGTATATGACAAAATGAATATTCTATGACAAACTGAACAGTCTATGACAAACTGAACAGTTTATGACAAACTGAACAGTCTATGACAAACTGAACAGTCTATGACAAAATGAATAGTCTATGACAAACTGAACAGTCTATGACAAACTGAACAGTCTATGACAAACTGAACAGTCTATGACAAAATGAATATTCTATGACAAACTGAACAGTCTATGACAAACTGAACAGTTTATGACAAACTGAGCAGTCTATGACAAAAACTGAACAGTTTATGACAAACTGAACAGTCAGTATAAAATATGAACATCTAAAAACACAATATCACAGTTTCATTTCCAATGCATCAAAGCTGTAGCTACATGGTAGCCCCAATGGTAGCCACTATTGACGCAATATTTGATTGTAATCATCCACTTATAAAAGAGAGCACTTTAATACAATAACGTTATGTGTGGCATCTTACAATAATGATATGTGTGACATCTTACAATAATGCTATGTGTGACATCGTACAATAAAGCTATGTGCAACATCTTACAATAACGTTATGTGTGACATCTTACAATGACGCTATGTGTGACATCTTAAAATAAAGCTATGTGTGACATCTTACAATAACGCTATGTGTGACATCTTACAATAACGTTATGTGTGACATCTTACCAAGCATATTTTAGTTGAAAAATAACAAGGATATTAGCTTCATTGTTTTATTTATTATCTAGCAAAGCTTCTTTGTGTCATGAACTCATGACACTGTTACATTATAGCCTCATCACATCATGGCATCATCACATTATGGCATCATCACATTATGGCATCATCACATTAAGGCATCATCATATCATGGCATCATCACATTATGGCATCATCATATCATGGCATCATCACATTATGGCATCATCATATCATGGCATCATCACATTATGGCATCATCACATTATGGCATCATCACATTATGACATCCTCACGTTATGGCATCATCACATTATGGCATCATCACATTATGGCATCATCATATCATGGCTTCATCACATTATGGCATCATCATATTATGACATCATCACATTATGGCATCATCACATTATGGCATCATCACATTATGGCATCATCATATCATGGCATAATCACATTATGGCATCATCATACCATGGCATCATCACATTATGGCATCATCACATTATGGCATCATCACATTTTGGCATCATCATATCATGGCATACCCAACAACGAAGCAATCTACCTCTTGGGTGACTTCAATGCAAGAGTGGGAAGTAATCACATGGCCTGGCCTACTTGCCTTGGTCATTTCGGAAGAGGCAGGCTAAATGAAAATGGGCAGAGGTTACTGGAACTCTGCTGCTTACAAGGACTATGTGTAACAAATACCTACTTCAACTGTAAGGCTATTCACCAAGTGTCATGGAGGCATCCCCGCTCCCAACACTGGCACCAATTAGATCTCATAATCACAAGACGAACACAACTGGCCAGTGTCCTCCTCAAACGCAGCTACCATAGCGCGGACTGCGACACAGATCATTCCTTAGTGGCTAGCAAGATAAGGTTACTGCCAAAGAAACTATATCACACCAAAAACAAGGGCAAACCACGCATAAGCATCTACTCCACCAAAAACTCAGAGAGAACGGAAGAATACAACCATAGACTTCAAGAAGCTCTTGACCAAATGCCACCAATTGACACTATTGAGTCCAAATGGTCACATCTGCGGGACACTATCTATAGCTCAGCTATCACGGCATTTGGCAAGAGAGAACGCAAAAGTGCAGATTGGTTCGAGGCTCACTGGCAGGAAATGAAGCATGTCACTGATGCAAAAAGAAAGGCTCTCTTAGCTTATAAAAACAGGCCTTGCCCAGCCACTCTACAAACTCTTAAAAGTGCCAAGAAAAACACCCAGCAGGCACCTCGCCACTACGCTAACACATATTGGCTCAATCTAAGCTCCAGCATACAGTCAGCTGCTGATAGAGGAGATGCAAAGGCTATGTACGAGAATATAAAACAAGCAACAGGGCCTCTGACCTCCAAGACTGCGCCCTTAATGTCAAAAACAGGGGAACTTATTATGATCGGGATAAACAACTCAAACGATTGAGCACTACTTGGAACTATAAGCAATGAACCATGTCTCAACCGCTGCCCTGGACGATATCCCAGACCTGCCGGTCATGGATGAGCTTGATACCCTACCCACCCTAGAAGAGCTACGTGGAGCCATCGATTGTCTCGCCTGTGGGAAAGCCCCTGGCAATGATGGAATTCCACCAGAAGTTCTCAAATGTGGAAAAGAAGTTCTATTACGGCCCTTGCACGATCTCCTTACTTTGTGCTGGGAACAGGGACAGTTACCACAAGAGTTGAAAGATGCAAACATTGTTAGAATCGCAATGTGGCTTTCGAGCCGGTAGGTCAACCATAGACATGATCTTCTCTCTGCGCCAGCTGCAGGAGAAATGCAAGGAGCAACATATGCCTCTATACATCGCGTTTGTCGACCTCACTAAAGCTTTTGATCTTGTCAGCAGAAGCGACCTCTTCCAGATCCTAAAAAAAATAGGCTGCCCTGCACGTCAGCTTAACATCATCGAGCAGTTCCACCATAACATGCAGGGCATAGTATGCTATGACGGTGCCAACTAAAAAACTGTTCCAGTAAATAGCGGAGTAAAGCAAGGCTGCGTGCTAGCTCCTACTTTATTTGCAATCTTCTTCTCCATCTTACTCCAATATGCCTTCAAGAACATATTTAAATGTTTATTAATGTTTATATATGTCTATTTTTGTGTGTGAATAGTACAAACCATACATGTATGATTTAGATTGGATTACTGGATATACTGTGAGTGGTGCTTGGTTGTGCGTGCCATTAGGGTAGTAGTAACGTCCTTTCCCGTTAATGAGGCCTGATGTGAAGATGAACATGCTGAAATATCACCGAGTAGAACGATTAAATGAAAAGCAAGTTGACACCCTGCAAGGAGAACGATATTTAACACTAACGAGACTTGAACATATTTGTACGTGTTCTCTTTGTTTTATTTGAAACTTACTTCAATAGTTTGGTCTGTTAACTCCCTTTGTTGTAAATGATTTAATAATTGTTTTATTTGAAATTACAACAGAGTCGATATGCAGTTGCCAATAAAAAGAGCCAAAAAAACAGAGACAATAAACAGAACCAAAAAACAGACACAATAAACAGGGCCAATAAACAGAGACAATAAACAAAGACAATATACAGAGCCAATAAACAGAGACAATAAAAGAGACAATAAATGGAGACAATAAACAGAACCAATAAACAGAGACAATCAACAGAACCAATAAACGGAGCCAATAATCAGAGCCAATTTTTTTGTTTTTATTGAAAAGGATGTATTAAATCAGGACAATGTCGGATTATGGGTGATTCTCAAAAATAAATATTTTAAGACTATTTACCATAAAAGAATTGTATGTTTTATACATGACTTAGATTTGAAGAATAATATCTAGTTTTACTTTCGGCTATTACAAAAATAACTATTTTATTTAAAGACGGACCTGAAGGCCGCCCCTTCCAGTGAGTGACTAGGCTGTAGTCTGTGTCTGTCCTCATAATTGCCATACAACATTTTGTAATGGAGGAGATCCGAATCCATATTGTGGTTCCAGTCCTGAAATAAACCATAGAATTCAGGGACTTTAGTATGTAAGATGGAGTTGATTGAATTCAGTTACATATGTCTTTAAGATTGAGTTCATTGAATTCAGTGATTATTGTAAGATGGAGGTGACTGAATTCAGTTACATATGTCTTTAAGATTGAGTTCATTGAATTCAGTGATTATTGTAAGATGGAGGTGACTGAATTCAGTTACATGTGTAAGATGGAGTTGATTGAATGCTGTGTCATATGTCTTTAAGATTGAGTTGATTGAATTCAATGACATGCATAAGATAAAGTTATTTGCAGTCAGTGACATGTGTAAGAAGGAGATCTGTAGATTCATAATTTAAAACATTATTTAAAGACAATTTTACTCAGAATTTAGTCTTTTTTGACTGAGAATTAAACTACCCTGGCAAATAGACTCGTTGCGATGGCAACACATTCTTTCAGATTTTCAGCCCCTTCCCCCACGTCATGCACTCTTGTAATATATAGTGTCTCTGCCTTTTGATGCCAAGTCTAGCTAAAAAATGTTTTAAGAGACAGGATGATACCCATCCAAATACCACCATGGGGGATGATGTGAGTTTAAGACATTTGCTGTATATTAAGAAAGAAAGAAATGATTACTTCCTCACCTGTATCATCATAATAAACTCCTCCACTGGTGGGGCAACTCTCTCTCGTACAATGAAAGCCCCCAACAAACCCATGGATAGTAGGGTGCCCACGTGGGCGTGATACCATAGGGTGCCTTTGGGATAGGCCTTGAACTTGTATGTAAACTGTTGGCCTGGCATTATAGGGCACTGTAACAGAATGAGAGAAGATCTGATATTTCAAATTGCCAATCACTTAGTTGATATTAAACTGTCCAAAATTTAAACTACATCAATTTCTCACATCACAGCAAAAAAAAGTGATTTTAAAGATTTTCTTTTGAAAAGGGGGGGGGGGGGGGGGGGGGGGAATCCATAAAAAAAATATTTTATTTTGGATCTGCGAGAATTCCAAATCTTCATGTATTTTCAAAAATAAGACTGTGGACTGAGATCATGATCTTAAAACTCACATTACAAACCAATGCCGTAAAGTTGTATGGGTCTTGTCACCCCCCCCCCCCCCAATGACACGCGTCTATATATAGATTGCAATTTCATGTATGCAGTGGCAAGTGCTGGAGACAAAATGACCGCTTGTTATCAGTGATCCTGTTTGATTTGGGGTAAATTAGTCGCGCACACCAGCTGTCGAGGCTAATCATATAGCTATAGCAACAGCTCCTGCAGAGCAGCCATTAGAAGTGAAATGTTAAACTCCAGCTGGGGTCTCAAGCACGGTAATCTCGCAGTAGTTTTAAGGTGCATTATAACACCGACGACCATTGATTATAATCAGCGTTAAAGTCACATGCAGCAGATTTATTTAAATAAAGGTCTTTAGAACACTTGAGACAGGGTTCCTTTGTTGAAAGGGGATATCTCTCCATTGCCCGCTCATCCTACAGAGCTGACATTTGGCACAGTACACAGTTGACATTGTTACAGTACACATTTGACATTTGTTGCAGGAAACAGTTGAAAATTGGTACAGTACACATGTGATATTTGGTGCAGTACACAGTTGACATTTGGTACAGTACACAGTTGACATTTGGTACAGTACACAGTTGACATTTGATACACTACAAGTTGACATTTGGTACAGTACACAGTTGAAATTTGGTACAGTACACAGTTGACATTTGGTACAGTACACAGTTGACATTTGATACAGTACACAGTTGACATTTGGTACAGTACACAGTTGACATTTGGTACCATTCACACAAAAGTCTTGTGTTTACTTTTATATTTTTCAAATTGTGGTGGGTCTTTTGAAACTATTCCTAAATGTGCCCCCCCCCCCCCCCAAAACCACTACACCTTTTTTTCCAATATAAATAAATTAACATAATATCATATTAAAATGTGACATTGTCACAAACCTGTGTCACGAATCCCACACCGTCCATCCATGGCGTACCTCTCTGATGGATGCCGTGCCAGTGGATTGACACGCCGGTGTTCAACATCATGTTTTTGACATGGATTATGACCGACTGTCCTTCATACACCTGACCAGGGAACAAAGGGAAAGAAGACGTTGAATTATTGAAATAAGTTGAATTATTGATATATGTTGAATGATTGAAATATGGGGAATTATTGATATGTTGAATTATTGAAAAATGTCGAATTATTTAAATATGTTGAATGATTGAAATATGGGGAATTATTGATATGTTGAATTATTGAAATATGTCGAATTATTTAAATATGTCGAATTATTTAAATATGTTGAATGATTGAAATATGGGGAATTATTGATATGTTGAATTATTGAAAAATGTCGAATTATTTAAATATGTTGAATGATTGAAATATGGGGAATTATTGATATGTTGAATTATTGAAAAATGTTGAATTATTGAAATATGTTGAATGATTGAAATATGTTGAAATATTGATATGTTAAATTATTGATCCTTTGAATTGTTGATATGTTGAATTATTGATATGTTGAATTGTTGATAGTTTTTTTTTACAAATGTGGTCAATGATTACCTCTGTAGACGGTCCCGGCATTGTTCTATTTGACAGTGACAGCCTAATTCTTACCTCAATAGACGGACCTGGCATGGTTCTATTGACAGTTACAACCAAACGTTGCTTTTCCCATCCATCAGCCGTGACAACATCATTGTCATTCACCGTGTCCGCTGTTGTGATGTTGGTGACGTCATAGCGGTAGAGTTTCCCGTTGGTCGGGAAGACGGCGACGTTTCCAGCCATCATCGTCAGGCGTGTCTCGACCTCCAGCCAAAACTCACAGACGTCATCCGTCATGGAGCACCCTGCACTTACTGACGTCACAGCACAACTCAAGATAACCAAAGCGACACTGAAATGTGCATTGGTGTTTACTTTTATGCATAGAGATTTTTATTGTTAAAATTGTTTCATGGATGTTTTTATCTCTTTGCTTCTACGTGGTAATCTCTCATTAAAGGGCCATAATTGGATATGGCTGATGTATGTGATCTAACAAACGGTTGTTTTAAATAAATGTATGCGTCTTTTACAAATATTTAGCTTCCGATAATCACCCCCCCCCCCCAAAAAAAAACACAGGTTTGATAATAAAATTGATAAAAAGACAGTTTTAATACTTTGTCATTGCCATTAAATGCTTTCAGTCAACTTCATTCAATGGCAACAACAATCTTTTCAACTCTGAAGTTTCTATTCTTCAACAGTCAGCTTTCATTTCATTTCTTATCTCAACAATCAGCTTTAGTTCAACAATCAGCTTTCATTTCATGTCGTAAGTCAAGATCAGCTTTCATTTCGTTTTCTTAGTTCAACAATCTGCTTTAGCTCAACAAACATTTCTTAGTTCAAAATCAGCTTTCATTTCATTTCTTAGTTCAACAATCAGCTTTCATCTCTTAGTTTAACAATCAGCTTTCATTTCATTTCTTAAGACAAGAATCAGCTTTAATGTTATTTCTTAGTTCAAAAATCAACTTTCATTTCATTTCTTAGCTCCTTCTCCCATTTATGCCACTTGCATCTAACTTTCGACGAGCAAAATTTATTTTAATTTTATTAGTCCTATTTTCATGTTTAACTGTTGTCTTTCTTCAAAGAAGGCATTTAGCCGACACGTTAAAAGTTTTTTGTCTCTTTCCAGATTTTACATACTGTATTCATTCATTTCTTTTAGTACCTAATCAAAGTGACTCCTGTTGTTCCGGTCTCAGATGACCAAGTATTCATTTTTAAAAATAATGTTTCTATTACCGGTCACAGATTACTTCTTCTGTGGTCCCAATCACAGAATCATATCACTACTTCTGTGGTCCCAATCACAGAATCCTTCTTCTACTTCTGTGGTCCCAATCACATAATTCTTCTTCTACTTCTGTGGTCCCAATCACAGAATCCTTCGTCTTTGTCTGTGGTCCCAATCACAGAATCATATCTCTACCTCTGTGGTCCCAATCACAGCATTCTTCTTCTACTTCTGTGGCCCCAATCACAGAATCCTTCGTCTTTTTCTGTGGTCCCAATCACAGAATCATATCTCTATTTCTGTGGCCCCAATCACAGCATCCTTCTTCTACTTCTATTGTCCCAATCACATAATCATATCTCTTCTTTTTGGATCCCAGTCACAGAATCCTATGTCTACTACTGTGGCCCCAATTGATTGCGCCATTCTAAACAAGCTGGCTTTTTAAAAATAGAACTTTTAACCTAAGTTGGGGATCAGCGCCCTCTATTGAAAAAAAATGCAATGGAAGATTCAATTAATTACAAATATTTCGTTCTCTGTAATCCATATTTAATGATTCATTTTAAGACTTATAATACAAATCCTTAGGTTAAAAATAGTTCTCACCAAATGAAATCTACATTCACTTTCATTAGACCAGCAGCAGCAGCAGCACACAATTTCTCCATCTTGTTCTTGGATGTTCTCGACAGGATGCTAGAAACTCAACTTTTCGTTGTTCTTTGAAAAAGTTGTTTTGGTGCTTTAAACACGTCCCATTTGACACTGAGAGGGTTAAAGGTGTGTGTCTCACTGTGTCTCACTGAAGAAATGGACAGATTTTATAATTTTATGGTGCATAGAAAATGTTTGAAAATTTAAACATAAAGTGTCTATTTTAAAATGATAAGTTCATCTGAAATATGAGATAAAGAAAAGAACTCTCGAAAAGTTCAATGAAGAAAAGCGCTAACTGTTGACGAAATAGAATATAGCTCAAACTAACTAGAAATAGATACTAACCAGAAATAGATGCTAACCAGAAATAGATGCTAACCAGATATAGATGCCAACCAGGAACAGATGCCAACCAGGAATACATAACCTTTTAGACATGGTTTCCAATTCAGTCAATGAACATTTCCGTACACATGTTTTAATATATCTTTTAAGGACAAACATTCTTTAAGGACACATGAAAGACTCAGTAACAATTTCTGGTGGCAGTTTTTACAAACATCTTACACTTGTTACGGACATCCTAAAGTTGTTACGGACATCCTACAGTTGTTACGGACATATAGAGAACTCACTTTAAGTTACTAATAATAAATTGAATTATCGATAGATTTTTATGTACACACAAAAAAATCGAATTAGTAAACGATACAGAGCCCGAACTATAATAGCATTAGAAATTATGTGTGAAGATTTCATACACAGTCTTGAGCTGACAGGTCGTGTGGAGGGCTGGGCACTGTTGCACAGAGTAATCCAAGCCCCTGCTTATTAGGAAGTAACATGAAAAATAAGAGAATATACCGAATGGTCGATATTTGGGGGGGGGGGGGGGGGTGTGGAACGTGTGAAAAAGATTTTATTTACGGTCTAGTGCTCCCATTGACAGGCCGACTGCGTCATTAAGGAGCCCAAGTAAGCTACACCTAGACCACAATTTTGTCAAACTCCAGTATATTTGATTCTCTAATTGATACTATTAAAGTATATTTTTTTAAAAATATACTTATTATTAGCAACAAAAAAGCAGTAGCTAACCTGATGCAGGACGTAGGTTATTCACTGGAATTGGAAAGGACGTGTGTATCTTACTACAGGGCAGGATGTAGGTAGCCTGATACAGGAGAGGACCTAAATAGCCTGCTACAGGACAGGACCTAAGTAGCCTGATACAGGACAGGACCTAAGTAGCCTGATACAGGACAGGACCTAAGTAGCCTGATGCAGGACAGGACCTAAATAGCCCGATACAGGACAGGACCTAAATAGCCTGATACAGGACAGGACCTAAATAGCCTGATATAGTACGTAGTTAGCTGATAGAGTCACTCATGGCGAATGTAACTCATACAAACTTGATACTTGTGGCAGCAAGGCACCGACCATGAACCACAGAAACAGTCCACACTGATTGTAAAGTCACTTAAGTTGAAATAATAATAAAGTTCTTGTATTTTACATCAAAGTAAGAAAATGACGAGGTTTGCCAGTCCCGGACAAACCCCCATGTCAAACTCCTTGATGTTTGATTGGCTTTATTCATCGGATTGTTTTACAGGTTGTTCATACGTCACTATACATCGAATTAAACACAATTCTTTTTCCATAATAATTGTAGCTTTATCTATAAATATATTCTAACAGACTGTAAATTTCATCAGACCAAACATGCACAAGATATGGCCCGTGAGCCGCATGCGGCCCGCCTACACCCACTGGCAGTTCAGTCAGTGGTCATCATGAAAGTTCCGCCAGTAATCATCTTGGCAGTTCAGTCAGTAATAATCGTGGCAGTTCAGTCAGTGGTCATCGTGGCAGTTCAGTCAGTGGTCATCGTGGCTGTTCAGTCAGTAATCTTCTTGGCATTTCAGTCAGTGGGCATCATGGCAGTTTAGTCAGTGGTCATTTTTGCAGTTCAGTCAGTGGTCATCTTGGCAGTTCAGTCAGTGGTCATCTTGGCAGTTCAGTCAATGATTCTACTTTTGAATTTAGCCATCATCATATGTATGAACCGAATAAGCTTGTTCCAAGGACTCCACGTTCCTGTAGAGCGTTGTATATGTAATTCCTGTATACGCTATCATATGCTGTTTTGCATTCCACGTATAGTTGGTGTATGTCGATGTTATATTCGTAACATTTCTCCAGGAGACATCTAATAGTACAAATATGATCCATGTTTGACCCTATTCTGTCGGAATCCATATTGGATCCCAGCCTGGGATCTGTTCACTGTGCTTGTCCAGATTTCTTGAAGTAAGTTTTGTGAGGATTTTGTGCATTACATTAAGGAGGGAGATTCCTCTGTAGTTTGAGAAAACCAACTTATATCCTTTTTTTGGGAATGTGAGTGCAGTGTCCCATTCTATTGACATTTCTTCCTCCTGTCAGATTCTGGATATGAGGTCGTGGATTTGCCTATGCAGTTCGTACTGTCAGATTGTTGCACAGCACTATAGACCGTCACCTTGTGTCACATCCATATAGATCGTCACAGTGTGTCACATCCATATGGACAGTGACACAGTGGTACCGCACTATAGACTGTCACATCGTGGTACAGCCATGAGACCGGCACCTTGTTGTACAGTTCTATAGAACGTCACATCGTCGCACAGCTATATTGGCCTTCACATTGTGGTACAGTCATAAGACCGTCACGTTGTGGTACAGCCTTATAGAACATCACATTCTGGTACAATCCTATAGACCGTCACATTGTGGTATAGCCGTAACGGGGTATGTACATGCCTTGTCAATTGATTGATCAGAGGATTTTGATGGCAAAAACCTCAGCCTCAATGTAATGAATTGTGGCCTGTTGCCATGTACTCTACATAAAATATATCCAAGACTTTAATAAAAGTAATGTTTAAAACAAGTGTGAAAAGAAGACAATGATATAGGGATGACCTTTAGACCTTGGCATAGGGCTCATCGAATCCAACATTGCCCAATTAATAATCTGGCCTTGAGTAAAACTAAACATAGTCCAGCTGCAGTGAGGTAGGAAGGGGGTCTCCTGGTGGTACTGTTTCTTTATATAGAGTGGCGCCATTATTAGGCCAACTACGCGATCTCCTTGTTTCTAGCCTCCTACGTGCTACCCCTCCCACTTTGGTTTAAGCCATTTGGACGCAGTTGTTGTAAAACGTGCCCTTTTCTCATCCAGACTCAACACATTCCATTCCCTAAGAGTGGTTTTCAGATAAGGGATGGTTTCCAATATTATCTGCGATAGGCCTGCACAACACATGGCCCACCAGCACTACAAGGGCTCCATTAGCTTGGCCATCACCGACATTGTTTCCTGTATCAACACGCCCGCATGGGTCAAAAAAGAGAGCATACCGGTATACACTTGTGAGACCTTGACGTTCTCCTTTACTTTTTACATTTTTTCTCCGCCCCTCCTTTTTACAACCAATCGCCGTAGACATACTTTTCATCTCTTCTCTCCCCCCTCTCTCTCTCTCCCTCTCTTCCTTCAAATTTCGCCCTCTCTTTATTCACCTCTCTCTCTCCCCTCTCTCTCTCTCCGTCTCTCTCCCTCCTCTCTCTCTCTCTTTCTCTCTCACTCTCCATCACTCCCTCCTCTCCCTCTCCCTCTCTCTTTCTCTCTCTCTCTCTCTCTCTCTCGCACCACGCCCTAATTTTTTTTGTAAAGATTAGTTTTAAGGGAAGTAACTTTTAATTATTCATAAAATGTTTTCTATGACAAATTAAAAAATGTCTTTCGTTCAACAATCACTGCTACACCCAACTAAGAGGCAGTTGGAAGAACCCCACCTTAACCCCTCCCCTACGCGTAGAGCACGGGGACTTAGTTATGAATTATCTCCCCACACAAGCGACCGCGCGATCTACGGCAAGAGCAAATTGACTGATGAGTTGATTTGGCGAGATGAGCAGTCAACAATAGAACACATGGCCCCAACACATGGCCCTAATAGATGGCCTAAACATGTGACCCAAACATGTGACCCAAACACATGGCCCAAGCTGTGATAAATTGACTAGCCATTTAATTTAATTGTAAAGATGCTTGTCCCAGTAAGTCTCTCCTAAAAGCAACATCATATTCATATTTTAGTGGCTTTAAGTAGTACATTGTATAACCTACTTTCATGGTTATCAAATATTAATGGTTGGAATGGACGAAAAGAAATGAAACTTTACGACAGTGACATATCTTCACATATGGAGCAGATGCATCTATCAGGGGGCATAGTATAGGTCTTTGAGACAGACGGACAGCAGACTGAACGATAGACTGACAGGCAGACAGCCTGACAGACAGACATAATCAATCCTGAACGTCTGACTTACTGACAGACAGACAGACTGACTAACAGACGGAGAGATAGACAGGCAGACAGACTGGCAGTTAGAAAGACAGACTGACTTACAGACAGATATACTGACAGACAGACAGACAGACAGGCTGACAGAAAGACAAAGGTCAAGTGAGACCCAGACCACTCAACTTGTTGAAGGTCACATGTCACGCCCTAAGTGCAGTGAACCCAGTTAGTCATGTCACACAAATAATAACCTTACCACAGATTGTCTTTTAGTCTCATTAATGAAATTGTTCATCTGAACAAATTATTTTTTTATGGATGAAATTAATAAAAAATTACAAATACATGTAATGATTTTTAATTTTCGAATTAACTTCCTCAAAAGAACCAATGTTGAAATCTAAACAAGCATTTCAACCGCTGGTAATGTGTCACATATGAGTTGATATCAAACGTGAAATTAATGTTCTTGTAAACTTGAATGTCCATGTTCATATAAGACTTGGGCTAGGCTGCCTGGCTGATCATCCATCTCCAGATAGGTCAATGGAGCAGCGAATAGGTCGTTGGAACAACATATAGGTCATTGGAACAACGAACAGGTCATCGGCAAAACATAAATGTCCTTCGAACAACAGATAGGTCATTGGAACAATGTTTGATTATTTATATTGACATATATGGGTCATGAATAAATATAAAGGTGAGATATTGGTCTATGTTTGTAAGTGCTTGCTATACTATGGTTTATACTATCGTTTATACTATGGTTTATACTATGGTTTATACTATGGTTTATACTATTGTTTATGCTATTGTTTATAATATGGTTTATACTATTGTTTATGCTATTGTTTATACTATGGTTTATAATATTGTTTATGCTATTGTTTATACTATGGTTTATACAATGGTTTATACTATTGTTTATGCTATTGTTTATACTATGGTTTATACTATGGTTTATACTAAGGTTTATACTATTGTTTATACTATGGTTTATACTATGGTTTATACTATGGTTTATACTATTGTTAAAAAAAACCAAAAGTACCGCCACTTACCATACATTAATATCATGTGTAATGTTAAACGTTCCACCCAAAGACCACATGTTAGTGCCACAACGACCACATGCTAGTGCCACAAAGACTACATGTTAGTGCCAAGTTAGCAGAATTAATTTCTTAAAGACTTTTGTGTCCATAACGTAACGTTTGAATGAACTTGAAGGCCTGGTTGGGGGTAAGGGAAGGGCGCTTGTAATTTCCTAAAAATGTGTATACACTGGGAATCCCCGGTGTAATGGTACTGAAATTTTGGTCCAAACTTGTTCTGAGATCAGATTTATATTGAGCAGAGGCCGACCGGTTTTCGGTTTCGGTTGCGGTGCTGAAAGTTGCCGTACGATCATTTTCGGTTTCGACCGAAACCGAAAAGTTAGCTTTCGGTTGATTTACGGTTTCATACGAAAGTGATTTGGGCTTTCGGTCTTCCCCGGAAATAAGACTGTCTGCCTGTCTGCAATCCGATATTAATTATTGCTTGACGTCTTGATGTCATGGTATTATACATGACTAATCCTCTGCGTATACTGCTCACAGCTGCACGGTGGAACCCTAGGTTTATTCTATTCATTTAGTCATTGACATTCATCACCAAAATGCTCATATATGTTGTCATCGACAACGAAATAGAATGTTAAAATATCACACACATGTAGTTACGTGTCAAATGGACACAAATGTAAAGAGAGAGAAAAAGAGAGACTAATGAACCTTTAGTAAATTGTGCGCGAACGAGTTTCGACAGCTCAAGTTGTATCTTTTGGTATCGGTCTCTAATAGTGCGTATCTCTACTGTATTTACACACTGTTAAAAAAAATGTATTATGAAGCAAGCAGATGATTAAGTCTAAGAGTAACTTTGTGTTCTCAAGAGGTAGGGAGGGATGGTTGAGATAGGTTGGGGGGGGGGGGGTGTCTCTGGAATACGTGATAGAAAATCTCTATACACTGGAGTGTGTTACAGAACATCTCAATACACTGGAGTGTGTTACAGAACATCTCAGTACACTGGAGTGTGTTACAGAACATCTCAGTACACTGGACTACGTGACATATCCATTCCCAGTTGTTGTTTTTTAACTTCTGAAGATGAAATCTACACAACTGCCAAAACTGTACGGTTCTTTATATGTGCGCGTCTCATATGTGCACGCCTCTACAGTTAGCAAAAATCTCAACTGCAATTTATTTTGTTAGTCGGGAAACATGCTAAATTTACGCCAGTACTTCGATAAGCCAAAGAGAAAAACGAATCTATACGCATAAAACAAACTGCAGTTATCGGCATAAAAAATAATATTTCTCTGTGTACGTACGTATGGGGGTAACACCGCTCTCACTGGACGCGCAAAGTAAAATTCCCAGAAGTTAGCAGTAATTGGGACTTATGTTTTTTCAAGTAACGTTAGGAGATGGCGCATTTACTCAAATCCGCGGGTATTGTGTGGCAGGCTATTGCTGGTGTAAATAGAATGGCTTCGTACCAGCCGAAAGTCATTCTTGTGTCTCTGAGTCACCATAGGGGAATACCTTCAAACTGGTTCCTTCTGAACTGTCATGCCCCGAGACTTATGGCTGTACTTACCCCCTACCACTGGTGACTCATTGCTTAAGACAGCGGCGGATCTAGTATAAAATAAGATGGGGCACTTTTCAGTTATGTGGGGGGAAAGGGGGGGCGACACCACCAAGACATGCGTTAGAGTTATGTAAATGTGGTTTATTTCCAGAAGTGTTCTGCATAACAAATAACGATATGGGGTAAAGCTGGTTCCCAGTTGCCCAACCTTGGTGTATGCCTCCGATTGTAGCGATCAATGATATACTTTTACATACACAAGTAGGCAAATCTGCATAATTATTTATTGGGGGCGCGGGGGGGGGGCTTGTAAATACGACATGAAAGTCAGTATGAACTTCTACAGCATGCGAACACGTCAAATTGGCTTTTCGATAAATCCATTGTGTAGCAGCATTTAAAACAACGATCTGGGGTCAGCACACCGGAGTCAGCACTCTGGTGGTCAGCACACTGGAGTCAGCACTCTGGGGGTCAGCACACTAGGGTCATCAACGGTAAAAACTTTTACTAATATAGAGAAATTTTATTTTATTTATTTTATTTTATTTGAATGTTCTTAAATTTTCCTTTTTTTTAAATTTTGTGAGTGAAATTCTCTACAGCGTTATGATTTATGGTTGTGTATGACCTACTTATTTGTTAGGATGACAGTTGATTACTGTTGATACAAGATGTATAAGGTCTCCACTAGCAACAAGAAACGAAACAATTTGTTTCTAATTACCGAGGAATCAAATCAGAGTTACGTATTTTATTTTCGCCCCCAAGTAACAACAAGGCAAGAACAAGGTAAGAACAAGGTAAGAACAAGGCAAGAACAAGGTAAGAACAAGGCAAGAACAAGGTAAGAACAAGGTAAGAACAAGGCAAGAACAAGTCAAGGGAAAACATTTTTTTTTAATTTAAACGGAACTTTCATCCGACTCCTCTACGAATCCAGAGAAAATAATTGTTTAACACAAAGAAAATAGTCCTTTAACAAAGAGAAAATAATTTAAGTTGACACTGCTTTACTGGTGTACTTACCAGGTTGTCCTTCCTTGTTACTGCTTTGCAGGTCATGTCATCTTACAACACAGGAATTCAAATATAATATCCCTATAACAAATGTTAACAAAGTGTATAAGCACGGCAAATTGTGGCGAAGGTCTGAAACAAGGATGTACTGTCTATATCCGTCACTGACATCAAAAAACAAAAGAAGCTTTGCGAATGAGACAGAAGACTATGCATAACTCAAGTTTTATTAATGTCTCCGAAATCTCCAGTTTAGACAACTCTTTTTATGACATGCATTCAAATGTTCATTACAACGGGGAAAAGGGGGGAAGGTGAATGGGCGGAGACTCTCAAGGATTCCAAAAATCTGATTCAGTTGCCCTGACTACGAGGCAAATCTAAAAAGCAGGGACGGAACTAACAAGGGCCTATTTTAAAATTTAATGAATCTCTGTTGTTAACAAGTAAAAAAAACCATGTGTATTTATTTGTATTTCCTATTTTCATCGAGTCTCTCTAGTGGAACTAAAGCATTGAGAGATCCTCCATCTGTAGCCCTGCACAGAGCTTATCGCACATATCAGCACAATACAATGGGTTACCCAAACCAGGTCAATTTAAACCAATAAGAAAACACCATGCTCAGTTTGTGCAGTAGGAAACCAAGGCGATCTCATGGTACGTCGATCTCATGGTACGTCGATCTCATGGTACGTCGAACTCATGGTACGTCGATCTCATGGTACGTCGATCTCATGGTACGTCGATCTCATGGTACGTCGATCTCATGGTACGTCGATCTCATGGTACGTCGATCTCATGGTACGTCGAACTCATGGTACGTCGATCTCATGGTACGGCGATCTCATGGTACGTCGATCTCATGGTACGTCGATCTCATGGTACGGCGATCTCTTTGTTTTTGTACCGCGCTTCGAGCCTTTGGGGATGAAGCGTGATTTTTCAAATGAACTTTATTATTATTATTACGTCGATCTCATGGTACGGCGCAATTATTCCCACCTTCCTTTAACATGAGCGCTAATTAAAGTCTGGGTGATTTTTTTTTTTACGTTCTCTACGTTTAGGTTATGTGGGGGGGGGGGGGTTGTGTGATGCAATAAAACAAAGATCTTACAAGGGAGCTAGAACTTAAAGGGGGGAAAAAACCAGAACGTCAAAAATACCAATTTTCCCTCTGTAATAGACGTCAACTAATGCACCGACAGCTGGGTTTGGACGATATTGTTAAACAACAGAGACAAAATTCGTATGGTATTAACAGAATGATTAGATATTTGCTTTGTGTTGACGTAATGGAATGGTCTCCCTTGAGGTGGTCACAATTAGAAGACATTACAGTAGAAAGTATATCATACTATACGGAGACATTTGTGTCGCTAAACTCTCAAAACAAGGGGGAGCAAAATAAAACCGATACACGTTCGCAATATCGTGGACAACATTTGATGTACGCAGGTTATTACAAGTACACCACACCTCCGATTACTCGCAGATGCCCGGTTTTATATGGCCCGCCCTAGTTAGGAGAAAAGTAATTGTGCGACAGGGAGCCTTTTTATGCGATACGCCGATGCACCCTGCCATGCGCAATCCATACGATAATAAAAATAATAAAAGACAGGAGGAGTTCGGATATCGAACGTTTCGGTGTTCCGAAAATCGACGCTCGACTGTATACGTTGTTGAATTTGTATCACCATTTTAATGACTCCTTATACTGTATTGATACTTTCTTTTTTAAATAATGTTTTCTTAGTCGGCGAAATGGTGGAGGCAAATGGTCCCGTCCACCGAGGCAAGTCCAGTGCTCTCCCTACTCACATTAATAAATATAATTCTCCAGGTATGAATGAAAGTATGGATGACAAAAGGGTAAGTTTTACAAAGGTTGCGTTCACATGGCTTGGTCCCATAGTGGGAAGGGTAGCATTGAGGTGGCTACGAACAAGGAGATCTCGTAGATTCGTATCACTGCTGAACAAAATGAGAGGGGGCGGGGGTTGAGAAAATGTTGTGGCTGTCAGGGTTGGCGAGGCGAATAGCACGGTTTTTAAAGTAACCCTGTTTCGCTAAGTGATTGTAGGGATAAGTAAGAACACGCTTGGTCCTGTCGCCATTGTCACTCGGACGAGAGCTGAAGGCTTCAGCGCTTTCGGTAATTTTAACCTGTTGAGGGACTGATGAAAATAGCGTTTCCGGGTGGGACCTACACTGGAAATAGTCTCAAGTGCCTTGTCTCAAAAGTCATCCCTAGGATTTACGTCGGGAAGAAGAGTATTCAGCAGGTTTGAAGTAGGCGGAGGTGAGTAGGCTGTCTTAATGAATAGCTGTGGCTGTCAGCAGGTTTGGGGTAGGGGGAGCTGCTGTCTTTGTAATTGGGGTCACTGCAATGTCCAAAAATATTAGCCGAGATCTCGTAGACCTGTGATGTGAATTTAATGGAGCGGTGGATGAAAGCCTTATACTAAGTAGTCGTGACCCCTATGCCATGCTCAATGGTGAGCCTCCCCCCCCCATACCACCATCAATGTAGTGTTGTAAAATTCAAGGAGGCGTCCTCTACATTTTCTTTCCACCATGTGTTCGAAATGTCACATAAACAAACGTGCGTAGCTGGGAGTGAGCTAGGTAATGTGAGCTAGGATATGTGAGCTAGGATATGTGAGCTAGGTTATGTGAGCTGGGTTATGTGAGCTAGGTCATATGAGCAAGGCTATGTGAGCAAAGGTATTTGAGATAGGTTATGTGAGCAATAACATGCTTAAACTTCAAACTGGTTCAATTTGAGATGGTGATTTTAAAAGAAAAGTAATCATAATCTACATATAAAACTTTAGAACCTCTGTCTTAAAACTAATGTTACGTCAGCTCTGATTCAGGCACATCAAAATAGGCTGAGTAATTAGGTCTGGTGAGCGTTTTAATTACATAAAGTAGTTTTAAAGTTGACTACGATTTAGTAACAAGACGCTCCAGGCGATAGGCTATAGATAAAATGATCGTTGAGTATCGTAGACATAATCAGAAATCATCTAACTAAACAGTGAAGTGGAGATGATGATATGCGCAAGAAGTTGAGTAAAACGCGTGTTTGTGAATGAGCTCCCCTCTGTTTATATAAATACTATCGTCAAGTTGTCAACATAAAGTAACACTCAACACAATGTTCTCATATGCATCGCACACAGGGTACACGTTTTTTGTGTACCAATAAACGTTCATGGCCGATGTTAGATGTATCTATCTAGCCTTATGTAATCTGAATAATCTCTGGGGAAAAAGGTTATTGTGCCAGTCCATGTTTTCGTAAAGAAGCATATTTTAAATATCTATATATATACTAGCAAATATACCCGGCGTTGCCAGGGAGTGCATTCGGAAAAACAACAACTTCTACATACTTTTAATTAACATTGAAATGTAACAACAACAAAAACACCAATAGAGTAAAAAATATATACTTTGTCTCCTACAAAAACGCTTTTAAAATAACTTTTGTAAATCTTTCTTTCCCTAATGGGATCCCAACCCCATTGGGATCCCATATCCCATTTGGGATCTCGAACCCATTGGGATCCCTATCCCGATTGGGATCATTTTTCCAAATGAGATCTTTTGGAAGTATATCTTTTCCGTTTAACCCCAATAAAATCACCAGGCCTACGTCACGCGATGTTCTTCTTCGATAGGATAATATTTATTCTTTAATGATTTAAGTGTGCCGTTGATGTTCCTGTAACCGGTGGCCTCTTGAAGCCGTACCGTCCTGTGCTTTTGATCCGTCGTATTAAACTTTTAGCCAACTCACGTTGAGTGGCAGGGAAATCCCGCTTCTTTGGTTATCTCGTTCATCATGAACATATCCTGTTGTACAGATTCTCTCATACTATCTCACATGTATATCCCCATATAGAAGTATTATACATATTCTCTCATACCATTTAACATATAAATCTTCATATAAAAGTATTGTACAGATTATCTCGCACTATTTAACACATATATATATCCTCATATAGAAGTATTGTACAAATGATCTCATACCATTTAACATGTATATCGTCATATAGAAGAATGTATACAAGTGTTTAATTACATTGAAAATAAAGGTGAAATTATCGTTTCTGAGTCAGAGCTTTTAAAAAAAAATTAAAATTACAATATAAGAATAACGATTGCCCCTAAGAAAACATGTTTTTTTTTCGGCATCCAGAGTCCCCCATACTTTGACCTACATGTGCAGCACCTGCCTTCGCGTGGGACTAGCAGTCAATGTTTGCTATCATTTGTAGCAGTCAATGTTTGCTATCATATGTAGCAGTCAATGTTTGCTATCATTTGTAGCAGTCAATGTTTGCTATCATTTGTAGCAGTCAATGTTTGCTATCATTTGTAGCAACCCATGTTTGCTATCTCTTGTAGCAGTCCATGTTTGATATCTCGTGTAGCAACCCATGCTTGCTATCACTCGTAGCAGTTCAGGTTTGCTTTCTATTGTAGCAGTACGTTTGCTATCACTTGTAGCAACCCATGTTTGATATATCTTGTAGCAGTCAATGTTTGCTATCATTTGTAGCAACCCATGTTTGATATATCTTGTAGCAGTCAATGTTTGCTATTATTTGTAGCAATCCATGTTTGATATCTCTTGTAGCAGTCCATGTTTGATATCTCGTGTAGCAACCCATGTTTGCTATCACTCGTAGCAGTTCAGGTTTGCTTTCTCTTGTAGCAGTACGTTTGCTATCACTTGTAGCAACCCATGTTTGATGTATCTTGTAGCAGTCAATGTTTGCTATCATTTGTAGCAACCCATGTTTGCTATCGCATGTAGAAAGCCCATGTTTGCTATCACTTACACAAGTTAACTCCCATGTGAACCTTGCACCCGTTTGATGAAAAGAATGTTAACGGCCACATTCTAGAATAGTGGTTCTCAAAGGTTTTTGCTACATTGCTCTTTGGCTCCAAACCTTATCTTTTAAAACCAAGATAGAAAACCTTAATTGATTTCTTTTACTCCAACTACACAAGCATTAACACAACCACAAGAAATAGCACAACCACAAAAATAACACAACCACAAGAATTAACACAACCACAAGAAATAACGCAACCATAAGAAATAACACAACCACAATAATTAACACAACCACAAGAAATAACACAACCACAAGAAATAACACAACCACAAGAATTAGCACAACCACAAGAAATAACGCAACCACAAGAAATAACGCAACCATAAAAATTAACACAACCACAAGAAATAACACAACCATAAGAAATAGCACAACCACAAGAATTAGCACAACCACAAGAAATAACACAACCATAAGAAATAGCACAACCACAAGAAATAGCACAACCACAAAAAATGCACAACCACAAGAAATAACACAACCATAAGAAATAACACAACCATAAGAAATAACACAACCATAAGAAATAGCACAACCATAAGAAATAACACAACCATAAGAAATAACACAACCATAAGAAATAACACAACCATAAGAAATAGCACAACCACAAGAAATAGCACAACCACAAGAAATAGCACAACCACAAAAATAGCACAACCACAAGAAATAACACAACCATAAGAAATAACACAACCATAAGAAATAGCACAACCACAAGAAATAACACAACCACAAGAAATAGCACAACCACAAGAAATAGCACAACCACAAGAATTAACAAAACAATAATTAAACCAACCACAAGAAATAGCACAACCACAAGAAATAAAACAACCACAAGAAATAGCACAACCACAAGAAATAGCACAACCACAAGAAATAGCACAACCACAAGAATTAACAAAACAATAATTAAACCAACCACAAGAATTAAACCAACCACAAGAAATAGCACAACCACAAGAAATAGCACAACCACAAGAAATAGCACAACCACAAGAATTAACAAAACAATAATTAAACCAACCACAAGAAATAGCACAACCACAAGAAATAAAACAACCACAAGAAATAGCACAACCACAAGAAATAGCACAACCACAAGAAATAAAACAACCACAAGAAATAGCACAACCACAAGAAATAGCACAACCACAAGAAATAGCACAACCACAAGAATTAACACAACAATAATTAAACCAACCACAAGAAATAGCACAACCACAAGAAATAGCACAACCACAAGAAATAGCACAACCACAAGAAATAGCACAACCACAAGAAATAGCACAACCACAAGAAATAGCACAACCACAAAAAATAGCACAACCACAAGAAATAGCACAACCACAAGAAATAGCACAACCACAAGAAATAGCACAACCACAAGAAATAGCACAACCACAAGAAATAGCACAACCACAAGAAATAACAAAACAATAATTAAACCAACCACAAGAATTAAACCAACCACAAGAAATAGCACAACCACAAGAAATAGCACAACCACAAGAAATAGCACAACCACAAGAATTAACAAAACAATAATTAAACCAACCACAAGAAATAGCACAACCACAAGAAATAAAACAACCACAAGAAATAGCACAACCACAAGAAATAGCACAACCACAAGAAATAGCACAACCACAAGAATTAACACAACAATAATTAAACCAACCACAAGAAATAGCACAACCACAAGAAATAGCACAACCACAAGAAATAGCACAACCACAAGAAATAGCACAACCACAAGAAATAGCACAACCACAAGAATTAACACAACAATAATTAAACCAACCACAAGAAATAGCACAACCACAAGAAATAGCACAACCACAAGAAATAGCACAACCACAAGAAATAGCACAACCACAAGAAATAGCACAACCACAAGAAATAGCACAACCACAAAAAATAGCACAACCACAAGAAATAGCACAACCACAAGAAATAGCACAACCACAAGAAATAGCACAACCACAAGAAATAGCACAACCACAAGAAATAGCACAACCACAAGAAATAAAACAACAACAAGAAATAGCACAACCACAAGAAATAGCACAACCACAAGAAATAGCACAACCACAAGAAATAGCACAACCACAATAATTAAACCAACCACAAGAAATAGCACAACCACAATAATTAAACCAACCACAAGAAATAGCACAACCACAAGAAATAGCACAACCACAAGAAATAGCACAACCACAAGAAATAGCACAACCACAAGAAATAGCACAACCACAAGAAATAGCACAACCACAAGAAATAGCACAACCACAAGAAATAAAACAACCACAAGAAATAGCACAACCACAAGAAATAGCACAACCACAATAATTAAACCAACCACAAGAAATAGCACAACCACAAGAAATAGCACAACCACAATAATTAAACCAACCACAAGAAATAGCACAACCACAAGAAATAGCACAACCACAAGAAATAACACAACCATAAGACATAACACAACCATAAGAAATAGCACAACCACAAGAAATAGCACAACCACAAGAAATAGCACAACCACAAAAATAGCACAACCACAAGAAATAACACAACCATAAGAAATAACACAACCATAAGAAATAGCACAACCACAAGAAATAACACAACCACAAGAAATAGCACAACCACAAGAAATAGCACAACCACAAGAATTAACAAAACAATAATTAAACCAACCACAAGAAATAGCACAACCACAAGAAATAAAACAACCACAAGAAATAGCACAACCACAAGAAATAGCACAACCACAAGAAATAGCACAACCACAAGAATTAACACAACAATAATTAAACCAACCACAAGAAATAACACAACCACAATAATTAAACCAACCACAAGAAATAGCACAACCACAAGAAATAGCACAACCACAAGTAATAGCACAACCACAAGAATTAACAAAACAATAATTAAACCAACCACAAGAAATAGCACAACCACAAGAAATAAAACAACCACAAGAAATAGCACAACCACAAGAAATAGCACAACCACAAGAAATAGCACAACCACAAGAATTAACACAACAATAATTAAACCAACCACAAGAAATAGCACAACCACAAGAAATAGCACAACCACAAGAAATAGCACAACCACAAGAAATAGCACAACCACAAGAAATAGCACAACCACAAGAAATAGCACAACCACAAAAAATAGCACAACCACAAGAAATAGCACAACCACAAGAAATAGCACAACCACAAGAAATAGCACAACCACAAGAAATAGCACAACCACAAGAAATAGCACAACCACAAGAAATAAAACAACCACAAGAAATAGCACAACCACAAGAAATAGCACAACCACAAGAAATAGCACAACCACAAGAAATAGCACAACCACAATAATTAAACCAACCACAAGAAATAGCACAACCACAAGAAATAGCACAACCACAATAATTAAACCAACCACAAGAAATAGCACAACCACAAGAAATAGCACAACCACAAGAAATAGCACAACCACAAGAAATAGCACAACCACAAGAAATAGCACAACCACAAGAAATAGCACAACCACAAGAAATAGCACAACCACAAGAAATAAAACAACCACAAGAAATAGCACAACCACAATAATTAAACCAACCACAAGAAATAGCACAACCACAAGAAATAGCACAACCACAAGAAATAGCACAACCACAAGAAATAGCACAACCACAAGAAATAGCACAACCACAAGAAATAGCACAACCACAAGAAATAGCACAACCACAAGAAATAGCACAACCACAAGAAATAAAACAACCACAAGAAATAGCACAACCACAATAATTAAACCAACCACAAGAAATAGCACAACCACAATAATTAAACCAACCACAAGAAATAGCACAACCACAAGAAATAGCACAACCACAAGAAATAGCACAACCACAAGAAATAGCACAACCACAAGAAATAGCACAACCACAAGAAATAGCACAACCACAAGAAATAGCACAACCACAAGAAATAGCACAACCACAAGAAATAGCACAACCACAAGAATTAACACAACAATAATTAAACCAACCACAAGAAATAGCACAACCACAAGAAATAAAACAACCACAAGAAATAAAACAACCACAAGAAATAGCACAACCACAAGAAATAAAACAACAATAATTAAACCAACCACAAGAAATAGCACAACCACAAGAAATAGCACAACCACAAGAAATAGCACAACCACAAGAAATAGCACAACCACAAGAAATAGCACAACCACAAGAATTAACACAACAATAATTAAACCAACCACAAGAAATAGCACAACCACAAGAATTAACACAACAATAATTAAACCAACCACAAGAAATAGCACAACCACAAGAAATAGCACAACCACAAGAAATAAAACAACCACAAGAAATAAAACAACCACAAGAAATAGCACAACCACAAGAATTAACACAACAATAATTAAACCAACCACAAGAAATAGCACAACCACAAGAAATAGCACAACCACAAGAAATAGCACAACCACAAGAAATAGCACAACCACAAGAAATAGCACAACCACAAGAATTAACACAACAATAATTAAACCAACCACAAGAAATAGCACAACCACAAGAAATAGCACAACCACAAGAAATAAAACAACCACAAGAAATAAAACAACCACAAGAAATAGCACAACCACAAGAAATAGCACAACCACAAGAAATAGCACAACCACAAGAATTAACACAACAATAATTAAACCAACCACAAGAAATAGCACAACCACAAGAAATAGCACAACCACAAGAAATAGCACAACCACAAGAAATAGCACAACCACAAGAAATAGCACAACCACAAGAAATAGCACAACCACAAAAATAGCACAACCACAAGAAATAACACAACCATAAGAAATAACACAACCATAAGAAATAGCACAACCACAAGAAATAGCACAACCACAAGAAATAGCACAACCACAAGAAATAGCACAACCACAAGAATTAACACAACAATAATTAAACCAACCACAAGAAATAGCACAACCACAAGAATTAACACAACAATAATTAAACCAACCACAAGAAATAGCACAACCACAAGAAATAGCACAACCACAAGAAATAAAACAACCACAAGAAATAAAACAACCACAAGAAATAGCACAACCACAAGAATTAACACAACAATAATTAAACCAACCACAAGAAATAGCACAACCACAAGAAATAGCACAACCATAAGAAATAGCACAACCACAAGAAATAGCACAACCACAAGAAATAGCACAACCACAAGAATTAACACAACAATAATTAAACCAACCACAAGAAATAGCACAACCACAAGAAATAGCACAACCACAAGAAATAAAACAACCACAAGAAATAAAACAACCACAAGAAATAGCACAACCACAAGAAATAGCACAACCACAAGAAATAGCACAACCACAAGAATTAACACAACAATAATTAAACCAACCACAAGAAATAGCACAACCACAAGAAATAGCACAACCACAAGAAATAGCACAACCACAAGAAATAGCACAACCACAAGAAATAGCACAACCACAAGAAATAGCACAACCACAAAAATAGCACAACCACAAGAAATAACACAACCATAAGAAATAACACAACCATAAGAAATAGCACAACCACAAGAAATAACACAACCACAAGAAATAGCACAACCACAAGAAATAGCACAACCACAAGAATTAACAAAACAATAATTAAACCAACCACAAGAAATAGCACAACCACAAGAAATAAAACAACCACAAGAAATAGCACAACCACAAGAAATAGCACAACCACAAGAAATAGCACAACCACAAGAAATAGCACAACCACAAGAAATAGCACAACCACAAGAATTAACACAACAATAATTAAACCAACCACAAGAAATAGCACAACCACAAGAAATAAAACAACCACAAGAAATAAAACAACCACAAGAAATAGCACAACCACAAGAAATAAAACAACAATAATTAAACCAACCACAAGAAATAGCACAACCACAAGAAATAGCACAACCACAAGAAATAGCACAACCACAAGAAATAGCACAACCACAAGAAATAGCACAACCACAAGAATTAACACAACAATAATTAAACCAACCACAAGAAATAGCACAACCACAAGAATTAACACAACAATAATTAAACCAACCACAAGAAATAGCACAACCACAAGAAATAGCACAACCACAAGAAATAAAACAACCACAAGAAATAAAACAACCACAAGAAATAGCACAACCACAAGAATTAACACAACAATAATTAAACCAACCACAAGAAATAGCACAACCACAAGAAATAGCACAACCACAAGAAATAGCACAACCACAAGAAATAGCACAACCACAAGAATTAACACAACAATAATTAAACCAACCACAAGAAATAGCACAACCACAAGAAATAGCACAACCACAAGAAATAGCACAACCACAAGAAATAAAACAACCACAAGAAATAAAACAACCACAAGAAATAGCACAACCACAAGAAATAGCACAACCACAAGAAATAGCACAACCACAAGAATTAACACAACAATAATTAAACCAACCACAAGAAATAGCACAACCACAAGAAATAGCACAACCACAAGAAATAGCACAACCACAAGAAATAGCACAACCACAAGAAATAGCACAACCACAAGAAATAGCACAACCACAAAAATAGCACAACCACAAGAAATAACACAGCCATAAGAAATAACACAACCATAAGAAATAGCACAACCACAAGAAATAGCACAACCACAAGAAATAGCACAACCACAAGAAATAGCACAACCACAAGAATTAACACAACAATAATTAAACCAACCACAAGAAATAGCACAACCACAAGAATTAACACAACAATAATTAAACCAACCACAAGAAATAGCACAACCACAAGAAATAGCACAACCACAAGAAATAAAACAACCACAAGAAATAAAACAACCACAAGAAATAGCACAACCACAAGAATTAACACAACAATAATTAAACCAACCACAAGAAATAGCACAACCACAAGAAATAGCACAACCACAAGAAATAGCACAACCACAAGAAATAGCACAACCACAAGAAATAGCACAACCACAAGAAATAGCACAACCACAAGAATTAACACAACAATAATTAAACCAACCACAAGAAATAGCACAACCACAAGAAATAGCACAACCACAAGAAATAAAACAACCACAAGAAATAAAACAACCACAAGAAATAGCACAACCACAAGAAATAGCACAACCACAAGAAATAGCACAACCACAAGAATTAACACAACAATAATTAAACCAACCACAAGAAATAGCACAACCACAAGAAATAGCACAACCACAAGAAATAGCACAACCACAAGAAATAGCACAACCACAAGAAATAGCACAACCACAAGAAATAGCACAACCACAAAAATAGCACAACCACAAGAAATAACACAACCATAAGAAATAACACAACCATAAGAAATAGCACAACCACAAGAAATAACACAACCACAAGAAATAGCACAACCACAAGAAATAGCACAACCACAAGAATTAACAAAACAATAATTAAACCAACCACAAGAAATAGCACAACCACAAGAAATAAAACAACCACAAGAAATAGCACAACCACAAGAAATAGCACAACCACAAGAAATAGCACAACCACAAGAATTAACACAACCACAAGAAATAGCACAACCACAAGAAATAGCACAACCACAAGAAATAGCACAACCACAAGAAATAGCACAACCACAAGAATTAACACAACAATAATTAAACCAACCACAAGAAATAGCACAACCACAAGAATTAACACAACAATAATTAAACCAACCACAAGAAATAGCACAACCACAAGAAATAGCACAACCACAAGAAATAAAACAACCACAAGAAATAAAACAACCACAAGAAATAGCACAACCACAAGAATTAACACAACAATAATTAAACCAACCACAAGAAATAGCACAACCACAAGAAATAGCACAACCACAAGAAATAGCACAACCACAAGAAATAGCACAACCACAAGAAATAGCACAACCACAAGAATTAACACAACAATAATTAAACCAACCACAAGAAATAGCACAACCACAAGAAATAGCACAACCACAAGAAATAAAACAACCACAAGAAATAAAACAACCACAAGAAATAGCACAACCACAAGAAATAGCACAACCACAAGAAATAAAACAACCACAAGAAATAGCACAACCAAAAGAAATAGCACAACCACAAGAATTAACACAACAATAATTAAACCAACCACAAGAAATAGCACAACCACAAGAAATAGCACAACCACAAGAAATAGCACAACCACAAGAAATAGCACAACCACAAGAAATAGCACAACCACAAGAAATAGCACAACCACAAGAAATAGCACAACCACAAAAATAGCACAACCACAAGAAATAACACAACCATAAGAAATAACACAACCATAAGAAATAGCACAACCACAAGAAATAGCACAACCACAAGAAATAGCACAACCACAAGAAATAGCACAACCACAAGAATTAACACAACAATAATTAAACCAACCACAAGAAATAGCACAACCACAAGAATTAACACAACAATAATTAAACCAACCACAAGAAATAGCACAACCACAAGAAATAGCACAACCACAAGAAATAAAACAACCACAAGAAATAAAACAACCACAAGAAATAGCACAACCACAAGAATTAACACAACAATAATTAAACCAACCACAAGAAATAGCACAACCACAAGAAATAGCACAACCACAAGAAATAGCACAACCACAAGAAATAGCACAACCACAAGAAATAGCACAACCACAAGAATTAACACAACAATAATTAAACCAACCACAAGAAATAGCACAACCACAAGAAATAGCACAACCACAAGAAATAAAACAACCACAAGAAATAAAACAACCACAAGAAATAGCACAACCACAAGAAATAGCACAACCACAAGAAATAGCACAACCACAAGAATTAACACAACAATAATTAAACCAACCACAAGAAATAGCACAACCACAAGAAATAGCACAACCACAAGAAATAGCACAACCACAAGAAATAGCACAACCACAAGAAATAGCACAACCACAAGAAATAGCACAACCACAAGAAATAACACAACCATAAGAAATAACACAACCATAAGAAATAGCACAACCACAAGAAATAACACAACCACAAGAAATAGCACAACCACAAGAAATAGCACAACCACAAGAATTAACAAAACAATAATTAAACCAACCACAAGAAATAGCACAACCACAAGAAATAAAACAACCACAAGAAATAGCACAACCACAAGAAATAGCACAACCACAAGAAATAGCACAACCACAAGAATTAACACAACAATAATTAAACCAACCACAAGAAATAACACAACCACAATAATTAAACCAACCACAAGAAATAGCACAACCACAAGAAATAGCACAACCACAAGAAATAGCACAACCACAAGAATTAACAAAACAATAATTAAACCAACCACAAGAAATAGCACAACCACAAGAAATAAAACAACCACAAGAAATAGCACAACCACAAGAAATAGCACAACCACAAGAAATAGCACAACCACAAGAATTAACACAACAATAATTAAACCAACCACAAGAAATAGCACAACCACAAGAAATAGCACAACCACAAGAAATAGCACAACCACAAGAAATAGCACAACCACAAGAAATAGCACAACCACAAGAAATAGCACAACCACAAAAAATAGCACAACCACAAGAAATAGCACAACCACAAGAAATAGCACAACCACAAGAAATAGCACAACCACAAGAAATAGCACAACCACAAGAAATAGCACAACCACAAGAAATAAAACAACCACAAGAAATAGCACAACCACAAGAAATAGCACAACCACAAGAAATAGCACAACCACAAGAAATAGCACAACCACAATAATTAAACCAACCACAAGAAATAGCACAACCACAAGAAATAGCACAACCACAATAATTAAACCAACCACAAGAAATAGCACAACCACAAGAAATAGCACAACCACAAGAAATAGCACAACCACAAGAAATAGCACAACCACAAGAAATAGCACAACCACAAGAAATAGCACAACCACAAGAAATAAAACAACCACAAGAAATAGCACAACCACAATAATTAAACCAACCACAAGAAATAGCACAACCACAAGAAATAGCACAACCACAAGAAATAGCACAACCACAAGAAATAGCACAACCACAAGAAATAGCACAACCACAAGAAATAGCACAACCACAAGAAATAAAACAACCACAAGAAATAAAACAACCACAAGAAATAGCACAACCACAAGAAATAGCACAACCACAAGAAATAGCACAACCACAAGAATTAACACAACAATAATTAAACCAACCACAAGAAATAGCACAACCACAAGAAATAGCACAACCACAAGAAATAGCACAACCACAAGAAATAGCACAACCACAAGAAATAGCACAACCACAAGAAATAGCACAACCACAAAAAATAGCACAACCACAAGAAATAGCACAACCACAAGAAATAGCACAACCACAAGAAATAGCACAACCACAAGAAATAGCACAACCACAAGAAATAGCACAACCACAAGAAATAAAACAACCACAAGAAATAGCACAACCACAAGAAATAGCACAACCACAAGAAATAGCACAACCACAAGAAATAGCACAACCACAATAATTAAACCAACCACAAGAAATAGCACAACCACAAGAAATAGCACAACCACAAGAAATAGCACAACCACAAGAAATAGCACAACCACAAGAAATAGCACAACCACAAGAAATAGCACAACCACAAGAAATAGCACAACCACAAGAAATAAAACAACCACAAGAAATAGCACAACCACAAGAAATAGCACAACCACAAGAAATAGCACAACCACAAGAAATAGCACAACCACAAGAAATAGCACAACCACAATAATTAAACCAACTACAAGAAATAAAACAACCATAAGAAATAGCACAACCACAATAATTAAACCAACTACAAGAAATAGCACAACCACAAGAAATAGCACAACCACAAGAAATAGCACAACCACAAGAATGAACAGAACTAACAAAAAAATCAAGTCCCACCATTTGTTCAATTGTTTAATTTATGTCCAACCTATCAATAAGACATCAGCACATAACAGAAGATTGTTACATAAGTCATGTGAAACATCAAAACAATGGCATGAATATTCAGAAAAGGGAAAGTATAGTGTTTAAATAAAACACTTTGATATGGTGTTCAGTAATATTGTATGCATCAATGTCTATACAATCTTGTAACTTAGCCATTAAAAATGTAATGATTTAAATTCCTTCGTATCATTAATTCACATTCTCCCCCCCCCCCCCCCCCCCCATGTCCAACCATTAATATCTCAGGTTGTTTACTGATGAATCTTTCCTTTGTTCAGATGAATCTTTCCTTTGTTCAGGCGAATCTTGCCTTTGTTCAGATGAAAGGTCCACCCTGCAGCACCTTCAGCCTGATCTCAAACAACAGATCAGCTTCCCTCTCTGCTATTATCATGTTTTCTAGGTCCTTCAACTTGTCAGAAAGCAATGGTGTCGAGAGTTTCTCTGTCACTGTGGTGGCCAGATCTTGTTTTGGCTGTGATCCTGTCATCTCAGCTGACACCTTATTGGCTGTTGCCCCATGCCTGGCAGTGCTCCTGGGCGTCCCATGCAAATCAGAACGTTGAACCTCGCCAGAGCGGCCAGATTGCCGGGACACCGGCAGGTTTTCATCCACTTCCTGTGACCGAGCCCTTGTAATGGGTGTGATGTTGGCCCTTGTAATGGGTGTGATGCTGGAGGGAAACAATCCAGGCCCTGCCTCGTGTTGAGCCCCTGAAAGGCTTGGATCCTCCAAGAGAGCCATTAAAGATTGTTCATATTTGTACGAGGCATCTCGTTCTTGCTTGTAATGTTCTTTTAATGTTTCCCAACTTGAAGTTGATGCTTGAACACTTGCATCTTGTGCTGAAATATCAGCTTTCAATTAGATGGAAATCTTTGATAAAAAAACAGTTAGATGACAATCTTTGATAAAGAAAAAACAGTTAGATGGCAATCTTTGATAAAGAAAAAACAGTTAGATGGCAATCTTTGATAAAGAAAAAACAGTTAGATGACAATCTTTGATAAAGAAAAAACAGTTAGATGGCAATCTTTGATAAAGAAAAAACAGTTAGATGGCAATCTTTGATAAAGAAAAAACAGTTAGATGGCAATCTTTGATAAAGAAAAAACAGTTAGATGGCAATCTTTGATAAAGAAAAAACAGTTAGATGGCAATCTTTGATAAAGAAAAACAATTAGATGGCAATCATTGATAAAGAAAAAACAGTTAGATGGCAATCTTTGATAAAGAAAAAACAGTTAGATGGCAATCTTTGATAAAGAAAAACAATTAGATGGCAATCATTGATAAAGAAAAAACAGTTAGATGGCAATCTTTGATAAAGAAAAAACAGTTAGATGGCAATCTTTGATAAAGAAAAAACAATTAGATGGCAATCATTGATAAAGAAAAAACAGGTACATGGCAATCTTTGATAAAGAAAAAACAATTAGATGGCAATCTTTAATTTTGTTTGAAAGAATAAGCTTCCAATTTAATGGAAGTCTTTGATATAAATTTAAAAAAAAAATTTTTTTCAGAGATTGCATTTTCCAAGATATTTCTTGAACAGGTAACACCAATGACCAGGTAACACCAATGACCAGGTAACACCAATGACCAGGTAAGACCAATGACCAGGTAACACCAATGACCAGGTAACACCAATGACCAGGTAACACCAATGACCAGGTAACACCAATGACCAGGTAACACCAATGACCAGGTAACACCAATGACCAGGTAAGACCAATGACTGTATTTGAATTGAAAGATTGTGAAACAGTTTATTGCTGTCTTCACTGACAGGAAATTGTTATTAAAAACTCAAAGACCCAAGACAAAATGTTTATCAACACAACAAGCAGTAAGTGAATAGCATGAGTGTCACCACTTCTACATTGAACATGGAGTGATCACTAAGTGACATGGTCATAGAGTGGGTTACATGGTTATAGACTGAGTACATGGTTTTAGAGTGAGTACATGGTTATAGACTGAGTGACATGGTTTTAGAGTGAGAACATGGTCATAGAGTGAGTGACATGGTCATAGGCTGAGTGACATGGTCATAGACCTGAGTACATGGTCAGGGACTGAGTACATGGTCATAGACTGAGTGACATGGTCATAGAGTGAGTACATGGTCATTGACTGAGTGACATGGTCATAGACCTGAGTACATGGTTATAGAGTGAGTACATGGTCATAGACTGACTACATGGTCATTGATCTCCAGCCTCCAATAACCTCTACCTCAAAGTCATTCACAACTAACACAACATGTATTTTAAAAACTGTAAATTTCAAATTATCAAACTTAATTTAAACAAAATAAATGTTAAAATCTGTGACAGTACCTCCTGTTGTCTTGTGTGTTGTCAGGTTTACATCTGCCAGGTAAGACTTGCCAGCAGTTTTAAGTTTGGCAGCTGCTTTCAGGACTGTTGGTTTTATCTGGCCCTTTTCTGCCAAGAATAAAAATAAAACATGTAAGGAAAATGTAATTAAATTTCAAATTGGTTTTGGCAAAGCAGAAAGTGAATTTTGTCTTGTATCATAACACCAGGGGCTAAGACTGATTGGCTATGTGTGGCTCTCAAAGTTCTTACAAATTGTATCAGTGTTTAACAATGAGATACCATAAGACAAAACCTGCTGTCTCTATATCTCTCATGGCATCCAGCCAAGCTAGCACAAACCTGCTGTCTCTGTATCTCATGGCATCCAGCCAAGCTAGCACAAACCTGCTGTCTCTGTATCTCATGGCATCCAGCTAAGCTAGCACAAACCTGCTGTCTCTGTATCTCATGGCATCCAGCCAAGCTAGCACAAACCTGCTGTCTCTGTATCTCATGGCATCAAGCCAAGCTAGCACAAACCTGCTGTCTCTGTATCTCATGGCATCCAGCCAAGCTAGCACAAACCTGCTGTCTCTGTATCTCTCATGGCATCCAGCCAAGCTAGCACAAACCTGCTGCCTCTGTATCTCACGGCATCCAGCCAAGCTAGCACAAACCTGCTGTCTCTGTATCTCTCATGGCATCCAGCCAAGCTAGCACAAACCTGCTGCCTCTGTATCTCACGGCATCCAGCCAAGCTAGCACAAACCTGCTGTCTCTGTATCTCATGGCATCAAGCCAAGCTAGCACAAACCTGCTGTCTCTGTATCTCTCATGGCATCCAGCCAAGCTCCCGGTGGCTCCCAGTCTTCCAGTTCAAACTCCTGATAGTAAACCAAAATCTCTTCAAACTCTTCTTCCTCTGGTTCTTTGTTATCTTCTGATTCCTATTAAATTTAATTGTGAGAATGTAAATTACAAATTAATAATTTGTATTTCAAAAGTATAAACCCCAGCCCAAAACAATGATGGCAGACTGTGAAACAATTGCACGTAGGCAAAACTGACCAATATACAAAATAGATTTTTTTTTTTTTAAATACATTATAAAAGCACAAACTGGAAAAGGGATGTCTTCAAACAATAATAGTCTTGATTGCTATCAAGACAAAAAAATCTTATATCACATGTAGTTCTTACTAATTGGTTAACAAATTAAATTCTAATATAATCATAAAGCAACATGTGGCTGTGTGAAGTTAATTTGATTAAACCATGTATCGGTGTGTCTTAAGCTGGAAGTAAACAAGCAGTGTGCCACACAGCACTTCAAGATTTTAAAATGTAATACAAATTATCTTTCCTATGGTCAAGATTATCTAGACCTTTAACGCTATTAATTATTTGAATTGTCATGTATTATACCAGCTATGAGAAATTGACCAGACAGCTGCAGTTTACACATGATTTTTCTTAAAAAGACATTTTTTTCAGACTATAAAAATCGGTTTACTTTTTAATTAAACTTAAAAATTAAAAGATTTATTTAGGTTTTGCTTGTCCCAACAATAATAATCAATACATTTTGAGTAATAGACTTTAAATTATAAATATCAAGTATTGAGATTCCTAAGTGTTCTTAATTGTTTTGTTTCTTCTAAAAACAGTTTCTTTTTAAATACAATAAACACCAATATGAAAACGTGTTCTATGATGTGATTATTCCAGGTGATTTCCTGGCTGTCTTACAGGTTTTGGTAAACAGATGTGTCCAGTGCTCAGTGAAAAAAGTTTGTAATGGATGCAGGCATCCACCAGGTCTGTCCAGGCCATATTGACATATGTGGGTTCACATGGACCATCCACGAACGTCAGCCAGCAGAACTGGTCAAAGTTTTTCTTAGCCTTTGAGAGCAACATTGCAATCCTGAGTGAAGACATAAGAAATATAAGTAAGCACTCAAACAAAGCATCTATGACTTGGATATCCCAAATAATGGGCTAAATTTGGCAATATATACTTCTGTTCCAAGACATTTCAAGATACAATAAATAATGTCATTGGACATTTTAATCGGACCCTCAAGTTTTATCTGGTATTCCTGATACATATTAATCTTAAAACTTACTCTCGATGTAAACGTAGCTTGGCAGACCAACTGTCTTTTTTAGTGAGTCTGTCAATGTAAGACCAGACATCTTGACACATGGTAGACCAGCTGTCTGAGTCAAGGTCGCTGTAATGGAACCTGGGCAATCTCATTTTGGCAATGAGCTCATAAAGGTCAGAGAGGTGAGATTCTGTGTTCCATGAGGCCTTGGGCTCAACTGAGGAAAGTTTTTTAACACACACAAGAAAAGATTGAGATTTTTTAAAAATCTTTTTTTAAAGTTTATGTTGACCTCATTTTTGTTTAAATTCAACAATAATATAATTATAATTACTGTAACATGTTAATTATTTTATGGAGCAAAATATGTCATCTCCAAAACAGTAGGAAAACAAACTTAGTGAATCAATAGATTGGCCTTTTAGAAGAATTTCAGATCAATAGATTGGCCTTTTCGTAGCATTTCAGATCAATAGATTGGCATTTTAGTAGAATTTCAGATCAATAGATTGGCATTTTAGTAGAATTTCAGATCAATAGATTGGCATTTTAGTAGAATTTCAGATCAATAGATTGGCATTTTAGTAGAATTTCAGATCAATAGATTGGCATTTTAGTAGAATTTCAGTGAACAAATATTTTCATTCATTTTTTAACCCATTCAATTCTGGGTGCTTAGAAATTTTATCATTTGAAACCCTAGTGAAAGGGGAACATCCCCAATTGTTATTGTAGATAGGTTTAGAAAAATTTAAACATATCTATTGAGAAATACATTTCTATGAAAAAATTATTAGCATTCATAATTTGTTTCTTTATGTGTTGCATTACATTATGTCCTGAAGCTTTTGTTGTAAAAATTCCTATATGTCAAATTACAATGAATTAATTGACTATTCATGATTATAAAAATATTTTTTAAAATTAAGTTGTCATTACAATAATGAATACTCCTCACCCAATTGATAAAATAACAAAATGGCGAGATTTAAATTAAAATAGTGAGATTTCCATTTTCTATATAGCGATAAGAATTTAAAATGACTAATGACCAGATTTGGCAGTTATGGGGTTAAATAATTTGGTTAAATCAAGGGATTTGGTCATAACAGGGTTGTACGGGCTGAATGTGTTGCAGAGCTCCCTTAACCTCCAAATAAAGATCAATTAGTTTCAGTTTATTTCTATCTTCTAAGCAAATCCTATGTTATTTGCCTTTTGATGAAGGATACAAGTTTTATGATTAGAGTTTCATTTAGCAAAGTCTTTGTTTTTATTTACCTTTTTCCTTGTAGCCTTCAAATTCTGGTGCTGGCCACGACATGTCAGTAAGAGAGCTGGATGCTGATACCATTGCCACATGCTCTATGACTTCATTGTACAGAGATATCAATGTGTTGGGAGACTGAAGAACAAACATTTAAGCATTTATAAGCATCTTGTCACAAACAGCTGAAACACCAGCACACCAATAAACATCTTGTCACTTACAACTTGTCACAAGCATCTGAAACCGTATCCGGAAATTTGATCGAAAGAAATTTGGTAGACGGAAAATTGATCGACGGAAATTTGATCGAACGGAAATTTGGTCGAATCGTTTTTTTTATTTATACGTTAAAATTTTGCGTCAAATTTCTTTTTGAACGCATTATTTTGTTTTACTATATAGTATAGTGCGTTCAAAAAGAAATTTGACTGAAAAAAAGATTCGACCAAATTTCCGTTCGATCAAATTACCGTCTATCAATTTTCCATCGACGAAATTACTTTCTATCAAATTTCCGGTAACCATCTGAAACACCAGCACACCAATAAACATCTTGTCACTTACAACTTGTCACAAGCATCTGAAACACCAGCACACCAATAAACATCTTGTCTCAAACATCTGAAACACCAGCACACCAATAAACATCTTGTCACAAACATCTGAAACACCAGCACACCAATAAACATCTTGTCACAAGCATCTCAAACACTTGCATTCCAACATAGATCTCGACACTTAGAAGGTCAACTAGACATGTCATTTATGATAGGTACCAATACTTATGCACACATATTGTTTAAAGATGACATCAAGTTCATTTATGTTCCATTATCATTAAGAATACCATTGCTGGTGTTTCTCAGCCTGAAGGCAACATGGTTTTATGCACGACAGCATTATTAAATCCTTTATATTAACTTTGGTTTTGTTCCTGTTTTTTTCTGGCTGGGTGGCAAAAATCTTGGGATGGCTAATTGACCCACTTCCAGTCAACCTATTGAGCTGAAACTTGGCACATAGTTTCCATGCCGGTGACAACACCTTCTTTCAAATTTTCAGCCTCAAACCCAACCTTCAAAAATCTGATTTTCAAGGGGAATTATGATGCCACTGCTTCACAAAATAAAATTCACGATAACTGCGATTGTTGAGATTCTTAATAATATCGCAGGTGCATTTAGTAAAAAAAATTTCTGAAATAGTTAGTGAAAAAAATCTGCAGTGTAAAAGGGTGGGAGATTGAATTTTAATTTTAAAAAATAAAATATGCATTTAAGGTGTTTATAGGAAAAACTTTGTTTTTAGGGGTTGATTAATTTGATGTTATAAAAGTTCTGACCTGATGCAACATTTGATGCTTTGTTCTGGTACGGAGATCTTGATAAACTGGTGCCTTGTAGAACTCAACCACAGCATCTTCTATATAGCCTGACACTGGCTTGACTCTGAGCTTAGGTGGGGTGGGAATGTTGCTGACAGCAAATCTCAAACTGTTGGTCAACTGGCAGGCAGGAAAATTAAACATTTAGATGTCACATTCAATGATGACAAATTAAACATTATGATGCCACATTCAATGATGTCAAATTAAACATTATGATGCCACATTCAATGATGACAAATTAAACATTATGATGCCACATTCAATGATGACAAATTAAACATTTAGATGCCACATTCAATGATGACAAATTAAACATTTAGATGCCACATTCAATGATGACAAATTAAACATTTAGATGCCACATTCAATGATGACAAATTAAACATTATGATGCCACATTCAATGATGACAAATTAAACATTATGATGCCACATTCAATGATGACAAATTAAACATTTAGATGCCACATTCAATGATGACAAATTAAACATTTAGATGCCACATTCAATGATGACAAATTAAACATTTAGATGCCACATTCAATGATGACAAATTAAACATTTAGATGTCACATTCAATGATGACAAATTAAACATTTAGATGCCACATTCAATGATGTCAAATTAAACATTATGATGCCACATTCAATGATGACAAATTAAACATTTAGATGCCACATTCAATGATGACAAATTTAACATTTAGATGCCACATTCAATGATGACAAATTAAACATTTCGATGTCACATTCATATGTGACAAATTAAAACAGTCAATTGTAATAGCTTATTTTTTTTTGAACATATTTTAAATATTGGTTCAGAAACTATACAAGGTGTTTGTACAAATGGTTAGAAGTCAAACTAATGTGCTTATTGCTTGTTAAGCTAAGAAACAGACTTTCAGTTTTGTCAAACCTGACTAGTCCAGTCCTCATAGTTATTCAGTATTTCCCGGTCACTGACCACGGGTTGTGCCACATGCACAGCGGACACAAGGTTTTGTTGGTACAGACTGGCCAACTCTAGACGTTCGTCCAAGATTTTTAAGGAGATCTGGTTCTCTTTAGTCAGTCTGGGCATCATAATAACCAATGGCAGAGCTGGTTCTTTTCGCTTCTGTCTTAGCATTTGATGTAAACGCTTTCTGTCGTCCTTCCAAGTTATTTCCTGTCGGAGGAATCAAAGTGTTTGTCATACATGTATGTCTCAAACTAATCTATATCGAAACAGTATGCCATCTACCCAGTAAATTAGTAAAAATAAGTAATACACCTCTTTATTATAAGCTGGTATTACCTATGTTTTAATCAACACCCATAAAGAAATTTGTATCAAAATGTGACATGACATGTCACTGTGACATCTGACATGTCACTGTTTTAACCAGCTAAAGCTACTGCATGTTGTGTAAATAATTGAAAACAACAGAAAAATCCTGTTACCAAGTCTATAAACAAAATTGTTTTCAAACATAAATTCCATGCATCATTTAATACTTTCAACTACACTAAGGCCAGTACATCCCTACAGTTCTATCTTACACTTTGTGAAGTGTTGTTTGTTAGAAGCATTTCTACAGGAGATGACAAAAACAGCAAAGCACTGGAGCCTTTCAAGACATCTTCCTTCAGTACATTCAGCTCCTGATCGTCTGTCCATACTCCTTGGAAACATCGGACACACAGAGCAGAGTGAGAACCAGATACTACAGATGGCTTCATATGGCAGACGCTCAGTACCTGGCCCTAGGTGTGGGACATGGTAACATATAGAAATTAGTTTGGAAACATAGGACACACAGACCAGAGTGGGAACCAGATACTACAGATGGCTTCATATGGCAGACGCTCAGTACCTGGCCCTAGGTGTGGGACATGGTAAGATATAGAAATTAGTTTGGAAACATAGGACACACAGACCAGAGTGGGAACCAGATACTACATACTTCATATGGCAGACACTCAGTACCTGGCCCTAGGTGTGGGACATGGTAACATATAGAAATTAAGTTGGAAACATCTGCACAAATAATAAACAAATGTGTACATATATCTAAGACTAAGAGAATTTGAATTGAGGATGTGAAATTAGTTCAAGGTCTATAATCAGCACTGATATACAATAATACTTTATGCAGCACTATTTAGTAGAAACACAATTTCCTGAAGGAATAGATTGGTCAATCTTGTGAACAATTATTTCTGATTCATCATTTCTGTCAAAATATGAAACAAAATATTTATTCCTGCTGTTAGCAAGTATAAATAAAAGTCAGCATATGCTGAGTATCTGTTTCAGACTTGTCATGGAAACTTAAAAGTCAAAATGAGACGTATATGTATATATGAAACAAACTATGTTGTCATAGCAATCTTCAGGACACGACTTTAACACTAGACAAGCCCATCTCAAAGTTTTCATTATATTCACGTGTGCATTTTTTGTTGTCTATTTTAAAATAGACATTTGTTTCAAAAGATAAAGTAAAAGTCTTATTTCATGTAATGGTGACTGAATAAAGTAAAAGTCTTATTTCATGTAATGGTGACTGAATAAAGTAAAAGTCTTATTTCATGTAATGGTGACTGAATAAAGTAAAAGTCTTATTTCATGTAATGGTGACTGAATAAAGTAAAAGTCTTATTTCATGTAATGGTGACTGAATAAAGTAAATGTCTTATTTCATGTAATGGTGACTGAATAAAGTAAATGTCTTATTTCATGTAATGGTGACTGAATAAAGTAAATGTCTTATTTCATGTAATGGTGACTGAATAAAGTAAATGTCTTATTTCATGTAATGGTGACTGAATAAAGTAAATGTCTTATTTCATGTAATGGTGACTGAATAAAGTAAAAGTCTTATTTCATGTAATGGTGACTGAATAAAGTAAATGTCTAACCTCATATGATGGTGACTTGACACTTTTATCTCTGTTACCATCTTTAAACAGCTTGGCTTTTACCCATTGTAAAAAGTTGTCTACATCATCAGGAACATGACAAGGCAGAGAGACCAACAACTTCCACTGTGCTGACACTGTGTCTTGATCTAAGCACACAGGACAAATATTGTCTACATTCTTTACATTACGTCAATCAAAAAATGTCAAAATTCAAATGCAAATAAGAAGGCCTAAAATAACTCTGTTAAATTTAATTGGCATGTATTTGTGACCTCAGATTGCCTTTGATTTTAAGAAAGAAAAGTGCACACATCAACAGCTGTCTTGATAAAGGGTGAAAGATCTGATAAACATATCTACAATACTTCAGACGGAATCAGAACCAGCATGATGATGATTAAAATGGTCTAGATTGATTTTGACATGTGAACTAACTACATCAGTCCTAAATATGGTTTATGATTAAAATGGTCTAGATTGATTTTGACAAGTGAACTAACTACATCAGTCCTAAATATGGTTTATGATGAAAATGGTCAAGATTGATTTTGACAAGTGAACTAACTACATCATATGGTTTATTTCCCATGGTGGTCAAAACAAACCGTGAGACCATAGACCAAGACAAATTATTGCTTTTCTTTATTGTTACAACCACCAACACTGTTTCGCCTTAGAATAAAAACTGTATTGGGCATTGTGGATATTCCATTAACTTTAGCATGTGCATATCTCCAGCAAGACACTTTAATAAAAGTCTGAATGAATGAAGGTGGTTTTATTTCATTTGATATGTTATCTACAAATTAACAAAAGCTACTCATAATTTGTTTCCCAATACCACATGCTTCCATGGGTGCCTGGAGCTGAAGGGGTGTGCAGGGAGCTAGCATTGCCCTGGATAAAACCACATGCTTCCATGGGTGCCTGGAGCTGAAGGGGTGTGCAAGGGAGCTAACATTGCCCTGGATAAAACCACATGCTTCCATGGGTGCCTGGAGCTGAAGGGGTGTGCAAGGGAGCTAGCATTGCCCTGGATTATACCACATGCTTCCATGGGTGCCTGGAGCTGAAGGGGTGTGCAAAGGAGCTAGCATTGCCCTGGATTATACCACATGCTTCCATGGGTGCCTGGAGCTGAAGGGGTGTCCAAAGGAGCTGGCATTGCCCTGGATTATACCACATGCTTCCATGGGTGCCTGGAGCTGAAGGGGTGTCCAAAGGAGCTAGCATTGCCCTGGATTATACCACATGCTTCCATGGGTGCCTGGAGCTGAAGGGGTGTCCAAAGGAGCTAGCATTGCCCTGGATTTAATATCGTACATATTAATCTTAGGGAACTGCATTCAAGTAAAGCATGACTTCTCAACCACAACTCTCCACAACTCTCCATAACTCTCCACAACGCTCCACAACACTCCACAACTCTCCACAACTCTCCACAACTCTCCACAACTCTCCACAACTCTCCATAACTCTCCACAACTCTCCACAACAACTCTCCATAACTCTCCATAACTCTCCATAACTCTCCATAACTCTCCATAACTCTGCATAACTCTCCACCTTCAGCACAGTTTTACCAATGAGTGCTTCCTCTTTCCAATTCTGATAAGCTCTTTGTAGCTGAAGTCCGACTGTAGCTTCCAGGTCTAATGGACGCCACAGTAAAATGTTGCTGAGCATTTTACTGGCTGAAGCCATGGATAACCGTGTGCTTAATTGTAGTTGATGCTCAATTATTTCCATAGGAGACTCAATGCTCAGCTTAACCCTGTCAAATAAAAAGTTTTAATTTCCATGTTATTATTTATAAATATACATGTTAAAAACCGGTATAAGAGATATGCTATTATTGTTGCGATAATACCATTTGCCTCATCAAAAAATTGGGCATTGTCATGAAATTCAAATAGCAATTTTAAGTCTTCCTTTAGAATACACTCACACTACAAACTACCTTTAGAACACACTCACACTACAATCTATCTATAGAACACACTCACACAACAATCTATCTTTAGAACACACTCACACTACAATCTATCTATAGAACACACTCACACTACAATCTACCTTTAGAACACACTCACACTACAATCTACCTATAGAACACATTCACACTACAATCTACCTTTAGAACACACTCACAATACAATCTACCTATAGAACACACTCACACTACAATCTACCTTTAGGACACACTCACACTACAACCTACCTTTAGAACACACTCACACTACAATCTACCTTTAGAACACACTCACACTACAATCTACCTTTAGAACACACTCACACTACAACCTACCTTTAGAACACACTCACACTACAATCTACCTATAGAACACACTCACACTACAATCTACCTATAGAACACACTCACACTACAATCTACCTATAGAACACACTCACACTACAATCTATCTATAGAACACACTCACACTACAATCTATCTATAGAACACACTCACACTACAATCTATCTATAGAACACACTCACACTACAATCTATCTATAGAACACACTCACACTACAATCTACTTTTCAGTAGAAATTGCAGGAAAATAGGACACTTGTGAACTACGCTACAATATATAACATCCTAAAACTGTTATATATATCTGAACATTGCAACCATCTTGAATGAACATACCATCACCCACCCCCACCAACCCCCCACCAACCCCCCACCACCCCCAATCTCGTGACTTTACCTATCACCGATGTAGAATGCCTTTTGTGAGATTCTTGGATCTGATCTGCCTGGAACCAGCTTTTTAAGTTGTTCAGCAACAGATCTTGAGGGGGGAGTACTTGGAAAATCCAACATTGAACGTTTCACTTTCATTCTTCTCTGGTAGCTCCTTTTCCAGGACTAGAATAGTGAAAAGTTTTGTACTTCATATTTAAATTATCTCTATGAATATATGAATGACAATGCATATTTAAATTATCTCTATGAAGATATGAATGACAATGCATATTTAAATTATCTCTATGAATATATGAATGACAATGCATATTTAAATTATCTCTATGAATATATGAATGACAATGCATATTTAAATTATCTCTATGAATATATGAATGACAATGCATATTTAAATTATCTCTATGAATATATGAATGACAATGCATATTTAAATTATCTCTATGAATATATGAATGACAATGCATATTTAAATTATCTCTATGAATATATGAATGACAATGCATATTTAAATTATCTCTATGAATATATGAATGACAATGCATATTTAAATTATATCTATGAATATATGAATGACAATGCATATTTAAATTATCTCTATGAATATATGAATGACAATGCATATTTAAATTATCTCTATGAATATATGAATGACAATGCATATTTAAATTATATCTATGAATATATGAATGACAATGCATATTTAAATTATATCTATGAATATATGAATGACACTTCATTGCGATGAATATAAGAATGACATGCATATTTAAATTGTATCTATGAATAACACTTCATAGCGATGAATATAAGAATGAAAATGCATATTTAAATTGTATCTATGACTATATGAACAGACCTGTTTACCCTCTAACTCTTAAAATCGTACAATCTCATCACAAAATCGTTCAATACATTATCATAATACTAAAAAAATTAACATATAGTTTATATAATGCACACACCTCAAAATCGTACATTGTACGCCAAAATCGTAAGAGTAAACAGGTCTGTATGAATGACACTTCATATGAAAATTACACCTATGAATTTATGAATGACATGCTTAATATACCAATATGTGAATCACCTGATTTTTGTGTTAAAAATAAAATTTGATTAAAATATTTAATTTTTTTCTTTTCATTTGTTTTCAAAAAATATATATTCAAAGTATTCCGCCCCACACCACCTCTCTGTAGTGAGTGACACCGAATAAGATAACCTGGCCCAAGCATTGTCTCCTGTGTTCATTCATAAATAATTTAAGTGCTGAAAAATCTAGACAAAAATTATTTTGCTTGAAGCAACTTGTTACAAATTTAAATAAAATAAAGTGATAGCACAAGTCTTTGGCTACATGTCATGTGACTGAATTGGAATATTTATTATATATGGTAGTGTTTCCTCAACATGAAAGAAACTATTTTTACATTTTAAAAAATGACCTGGAAGAGGAGGTGGCCACTGTGATCAATAATTAATTAGCTTCTGGCAGGAATGGTGGCTTATTTCTCTCTTAATTAAAGGCAAAGATTGTAAGCTGATTTAAACACGTAAGAACAAGTGAACTACCTGGAAGAACTTTCGGCATACACCCAGTTGCACACATCTCTCTGTGGCCTCCAGCCTTTCCTGTTTAGCCACAACATCAACCTGGTAGACCTCATGAGCAATGTCCAGCAGCATATCTTCTACCCCCTTGCCGACCAGCTCATCTCTGCATGTCTGACTGGACCTCTCTAACGACTGTGCCTTGAGTTCAGCTTGTACTAATCTGATACAAGACCATAACAAAAAAGTTGTTTAAAATAGAACGATAGACTAACTTGTACAATTGTATGAAAAAATGGAATTAGTTTGGATATCTCTATTGTACGTTTTCTAGTTACTAAGCACCTGGTAACCAAGTTCTTAAAATTAAATTCAAAACCAAATTGTATAATTGTATAGAACAAATAGATGAAGTATGGATATCTGCTGTAGGCAAACAACCTAGTTAAGTAAAAATGTTCACCCCACTAATTATTAACCCCCATCTAAAGCCCAATACGTTGAACAACCTCATTTCATCCTCAGCCAGGATCTTGACCGTCTCAGACACGGTGTCATCAATGATGTCTTCACAAAGCATGTCAAAGACTCTCTGCCTCTGTTGAGCCATTTCTACTTCTAGAACTTTCCTCAACATACATTCTTCTTCCTCATAAACTTCTCTGGCCAACTGCCTGGAAAGCAAAGATTAAACAGGATGTTGTATAAGGGACAAATAGATTAGTTCCACAAGATGTGCACATTCAACTTCAATAAATATTCCTTTTATAATCAACACACTAAAGTTATGTCTCAAACAAGATTAACTATGCAGCATAAGCTAACAAGAAGCCTAAGACTGTCATGGAAAATGTCAGAGTCCATATTTCCTTTCCTTAGCACTGGGAAGAAAAAATGTCTACATTTTTTTTTTTTTCTTCCCAGTGCTAAAGAAAGGAAATATGGACTCTAACATTTTTTCCATGGAAAAAAAAAAAGAGGAAAAAAAAAAAAAAAAAAAAAAAAAAAAAAAAAAAAATGTCAGAGTCCATATTTCCTTTCCTTAGCACTGGGAAGGAAAAAATGTCTACAAAATATTAAACGTTTAACATTAGTGGTTTCTGTTGATTTGAGGATATAAGATTTAAAGAGAACATTCAGATAATTTGAATAATTCACTTAACCTAAACATTCTGTAACAGCGATACTTTTAACTGACCCTAAGCATTCTGTCACAGTAAGACTTTTAACTTACCCTTAGCGTTCTGTCACAGTAAGACTTTTAACTTACCCTAAGCGTTCTGTTACAATAAGACTTTTAACTTACCCTAAGCGTTCTGTCACAGTAAGACTTTTAATTTACCCTAAGCGTGCTGTCACAGTAAGACTTTTAACTTACCCTAAGCCTTCTGTCACAGTAAGACTTTTAACTTACCCTAAGCGTTCTGTTACAATAAGACTTTTAACTTACCCTAAAGCGTTCTGTCACAGTAAGACTTTTAATTTACCCTAAGCGTGCTGTCACAGTAAGACTTTTAACTTACCCTAAGCGTTCTGTCACAGTAAGACTTTTAACTTACCCTAAGCGTTCTGTCACAGTAAGACTTTTAACTTACCCTAAGCGTTCTGTCACAGTAAGAATTTTAACTTACCCTAAGCGTTCTGTCACAGTAAGACGTTTAACTTACCCCAAGCGTTCTGTCACAGTAAGACTTTTAACTTACCCTAAGCGTTCTGTCACAGTAAGACATTTAACTTACCCTAAGCATTCTGTCACAGTAAGACGTTTAACTTACCCTAAGCATTCTGTCACAGTGTAACTAACAATATCATCAACATGTGCCATGAGGGAGATATTATACTCTCTCTGAACAGCAAGAACTTCCTGAGCAATATCAGTGCTACTGGAATCAATCACTTCTAGAATCAACATCCTGGCAATGCTCTTGATGACCTGGACAAAAAGATCAATGATTAATGAAACCTTATAGGTTGTCATTTAAATCTCATCATATGAATAAACTATTTTTCTCAACAATGGGAATACTTTTGAATCTGACTAACCAAAAGTAACCCAATGATAAAGCTCCACTGCTCTAAGGCGACTTAATTTAGCATGTCAAATCTCTGGCCATAAATATTATATTCAGGGTGTTTCCCCACCTCATTTGATGCTGTGAGTTTTTCCCTTCTCAACTCTGGTACAAGACGGAGTGAAGCGCTCCTTTCATCTGGACTGTGGGTTTGATTGTTAGCAGACTCCTCCCTCCAGTTGGCCTGCTCACTGATTGGCTCAGAAGTTGAACTGACAATAGTTTTAGAGCCCAAGAGACCACTGGATGCTGCAGTTGGAAAGGAAAATAAAGATTTCAAAATAATAGTTATTGGAATTTTGAAAATTTCTTCCAAATTTTTTGGCTTTGAAGTCTGAGGAAACAGTTTTATTGTCTTTTCTTGGGTTAATTTTTTTCCACTTTTTTTAGTGAGCCGATTTAACATTTTGTACACTCGTTTTGTTAGTTAGCTGATTAAATGTTTGTCCCTCTTGCTTTGTTGGTTAGCTTATCAAGCATTTCTCCAGGCACATTTTATGTTGGTTTCTGTCCCACTCCAACTTTCTTTCCCGCTGCAATAGGTCGTAACAAGGAGGGGGCGGACAAAAGGTTTAACAGGTGAATGAGAACATGATATTCATGCCACGTGGGATTATGGTTAGTAATAGGAATACAAAATGCAGCTGAACGTCAACAGCAGTGCTAACATTATTTATTGATCGTCACTTGCCAATACAATTGGATTAAGAGAAAATATAATCTGTTTTAAAATGAAATTATCCCCCAAGTTCATGCATAATAAATTTTACACACATAGTTGTTAATATCTTGAAAAATTTTTTTTCAAAAGTAAAAATGTCTGCATTCTACCACTGAAAGTGAGCCAAGATTTTAATGAGCATATAATACCTTAAGGTGACAGCCAAAGAAATAGAAAATCTTAAAATAATCCCAGGTCTGACCAATGACAGGAGTTTTCATACTGACCGAGAGCCTCTTGAATGTCCTGAGAAAATATGAAGCCACCGTCAGAATCAAAACTGCCTGCAGGAGTTGAAATTTCCAGTTGTGGCAGTCGTCCTCCATTTAATGTCTGGGAAATATTGTACAACAAAACGTTTTACACTACAACTACTGATGCCTATAATAATGTAGCAATTTTTTGTTCAATATCTGCCATCTTATTTTAATATCATAAGATAAGATAAGATATGATAAGATGCTTTTATTGATCCAAATATGGAAATTTGCTTTTATTGCATTGCCCATCTTGATTTCAGTCTTGAAAGTAATAGGTATCTAGCAAGGTGTCAGCCAATCATTGCTCATAGGTACCTAGCAAGGTGTCAGCCAATAATTGTTCATAGGTACCTAGCAAGGTGTCAGCCAATCATTGCTCATAGGTAGCTAGCAAGGTGTCAGCCAATCATTGCTCATAGGTACCTAGCAAGGTGTCAGCCAATCATTGCTCATAGGTACCTAGCAAGGTGTCAGCCAATAATTGTTCATAGGTACCTAGCAAGGTGTCAGTCAATCATTGCTCATAGGTACCTAGCAAGGTGTCAGCCAATAATTGTTCATAGGTACCTAGCAAGGTGTCAGCCAATCATTGCTCATAGGTACCTAGCAAGGTGTCAGCCAATCATTGCTCATAGGTACCTAGCAAGGTGTCAGCCAATCATTGCTCATAGGTAGCTAGCAAGGTGTCAGCCAATCATTGTTCAGCCTGAATACCTGTTAGCTTCTTGAGTGAGTATTGGCATTTCAAACAGTCTTGGCTTTTTGTTCAAAAATGTAACAAATATGATCATTCTTGCAGTGCTATGAAAACCCTGCCTGACACTTAGTGAACAATTCAAATCAGCTTAGACTCAAATTGTTTAACCCCCACCCCCTTTTTGTTTTACACTGATTCTCTAACCTCTATCAATGAAAAAGATTTTTATTGCTTACCTCCCCTACGCTGACTGTTTGTTTGTTCTCAATCAATGACTGAGATCGTTTCTGTGGAATGGCTGACTCTGGTTCCAGGTAAGCCTTAGAGTCCATGACAACATCATTGCCTTCAGTGGTTAAACAGTAGTGATCACAGAAGTCAACAACCTCCTTGCCATCTTCAAAACACAGCAGGCGTATCATTTCTTCAATAGGGTACTGTACAAAGACACAACAAAGCAAACATATGATTGTACTGAGCAAGACACAAAACATAGCAGACATATCATTTTACTGAACAACAACAAAACATTATACCACCTTATTATTTCTAACTGGGCAAGAAAAAAAGAGTGAATGCTTTTAAGATTTGTATTAATAATTTTCTTTAATAGTGAGTGATTGAAATTATTTATCTTTGTGGTCATTGGCATATTCAGGAGAGGGTAAGCGGCCTGTAGCATTGTTAAAAATACATATAAGTTTATTTAGAGGTGTTATGTAGGAGAAGTGTTTTTGCACGTGCATCACCTCTAGCAGACAAACACTGGAGGCCACGTTTTGGGGTGTGTCTAGCGACATTTAACCTTGTTCTTATTTACAGCAAGCTTAAGTATTGTCCGTTTCAGTCGAATATTGTCAAATGATCTAGAGAATGCGGCAAGCAGTGAGACTGTGTATCCTTTTCGGGAATGATCATTTGAAGTAGACCATAAAGGCTAAAGATTGAATGGAGAAAGAGAGATCCTTTTTTAATGAGACGTGGAGCGTGTGTCATTATTATTATTAGACAGTGCTTTGTTGTGTGTAGATTTTCTTTCATTGTGTACAACTTTTGCTCATTGTATTTTTATGAACACAGTACCGGTACGAGCCAAAACTGTAAGTTAATTGTTTTAATCATATTGTCTTGCTTTTGTTATACCAGAAAACTGACTTCTGTTATAAGAGAGCTAATTAAAACATAAAGATTATAATGACAAAGAGATTATAATGACATAGAGATTATAATGATGCCATATTATTCTAGACCTGACCAAACTGCCCTGGACACAATCAACAGAGAACTACATACAGCTATAAACAACATTTTCAATGATTCCATACTAAACTTGCATGACTAGACAGCTCTAGACACAACACTAACCATGATTCTATTTTTGCCAAGTGCTCCAAGTGCTTTCATAATGATGAGCAGAGCTTTGCTTCGAATCTGGTTAAAATAGCGGTGCAGCACACAGCCATTCAGGAAGGAGGCTTCTTTGAAAAGTCTGAAAAACCTGACGTAGTTGTTTGTGTTGAGAGCATTGTAAGCCTTCACGGCAAAGCTGATCTGTGGGGAGTCCCTGATCTCTGGCCGCAGCTGCTGGATTTCTCTGTCAAATAAGAACAAGTATTAATAAGTTGTATGTATGTAAACAAACAAACAAACAGCATAAAATAATGCCAAGTACAAATAAGCAGCATAAAATAATACTAAGTACAAAAAAACAGCATAAAATAATGCTAAGTATAAATAAACAGCATAAAATAATGCCCAGTACAAAATGGCTGATTTATTGTTTGATTTATGGTTTGATTTATTGTTTGATTTATTGTTTGATTTATTGCAGCAGTCTGAACTTGAATGACATTTTGCATTACATAGAACACTTTTTTTTTTTTAAACACAAAAACATTTTCTATATTGACATTTGGATTTGCACATGCACTTAACAAATCATTGTCCAGTTCCAGTAGAGTGCTAGAAACATTTTGTTGTTCACTGGAATATTCTTCTAATGCCAATGTCTTACACACAGAAAACTGATATCTGGTCAAAGCTGTTGTAATTAGCCTTTGGTCGTGCCCAAGTGATAGACATCGTCCTGCATGTCTATGATGACAGCCAAAATATTGTGTTGTCCCCACTTTCTTTGTCACATTCAGGAATGGAAATCAGTATGTAGGACCACACCCAACTGGCGGGAAAGTATTGTGAGATCTTGACATCGTTTTACTAGCTTGTTGTTCAAGATTGTCTTCGGCAGCTTTTTGATTTTTTGGACCATTTTTCTGATTATAGCAGATTGGACACAACACATATGCTCTGTATATAACATGACAGATTGGACACAACAAATATGCTCTGTATACTGTATATAACATGACAGGTTGGACACAACACATATGCTCTGTATGTAAAATGACTGATTCGACACAACACATATGCTCTGTGTAGAACATATCAGATTGGACAGTGTTATGCTCCACTTGAGGTAATATATAAAATTAAAAAAGCTAGACACATCTGAAGATCTCAAAATGGTTTTGCCCATGCTGTTTGTTTATAAAAACTCCAATCACCTTCATGTTATTATATGCTTTGTCAGAGCCCAGTCAGGCACTCTATAGAATTCAATGTGTTTAAATATCTCATGAATTTCACGCTTTGACTAGGATCATCAGGCATTCTGCATTCTACAGAATCCCTGGCTTACATCCTTTGCCTGCAACACATACATTATTTGAAACCAACCTGAGAATATCTCCTTCGTTTAGGTTCATGAGCACCATGTATCCCCTAAACTCTGCCTCATTGGGACAGTAGACTTGTCTCTTCTCCAGGTCAGCATACAGCTCTTTCAGTGTCTGCAGACACTTGGTCAGATTTTCATTATTGATTTTGGCATCGAAGGTCATCATGTCCTCCTCACAGAGCCTCTCTGAACAGAAGATGTGGAACCTGGTGCACTTTTCCAGCAACTCGGCCACTTGGATGTCACACAGCTGTTGTTGGGTGATGTCCTAAACAACACAGGCAGAGAAGCAATAACTTGTAGTATTGGTGCCATAATGCACGATCAAGCAATGTAAATGTTCAGGAATATGATACGGGACAATGGGGAGAAGGACATAGATTGGAAACAAGCAGAAGAAGATGATGCATCAAACACACGCTCGGTCAAAGCTTGAAATGAGATCAATGCCCAAAAAACGTGTAAATGACATCAGCCTCATTACAATCCAGCAGTCCTCCAGGCACACACTGGGTAAAAAAAAAAATGAACGCAGTTCTGCAAAAAGGTGAATTTCGATGGTGATGAGTCAGAAAAAAAAAAGATAGAAATAGAAACTATGGCTTGTGTGATTGGAAAAGCCAAAGTACATTTCGGTTAGATATTATAAAACAAACTGAGCGGGAGGGGCGGGGGGTGGTGTTAGAACAAATGAAAAATGCCACTAAGGAAAGCTGTCAGGGAAATTTCAGTCAGATGAAAAAGTGCAACTGATTGACACCATGAGGTGGAAATCTGCCAATACTATCTGTCAGCCTATGCTAGCAGCCTTATGCTGGTGTGGTAAAAGAAAATATGTATATAAATATTTCTGAAACATCAATAATAACTTGTGGGTAGCACTAGTTAAGGGCTACATTGATTTGTCAATTTAAGCCTTCGTGGGGGATATGTTACTTCATTTTTTAACAACTTTCTATCTGAAATAATGAGCAATTAGTTTTTTATTTTTTTTATTTCAAGGTTCTAACCATTAAAAGGTGAACCAAATTAAGTGTCTGGGGCCCAAGGCTCAGAGGTTTAAAATCAGATTTTGAATTAAATTTGAACACAAAGAAGAACTTGTCTATCTTAGGATTTCCATAATAGTATGGAATAAGTCAAAGATGATAAGAAGAAGTCTTATCAGAAAGACCTAGACTTGGTACTTAGTAGACCAAGGACCTTGACCTTAAAACTTTGTTTTGCCACAATATTAATTATTAAGAACATTGGTCAAAGATAAGGCCGTCCACTTCCCCGGCAGGTTGGCACATTTCAAAGCAGCTTATAAAATCATTAGTGCCAGATAACACTGCTGTTCTACAATTCATTTAGTAAGTGGTTTACAATGAACTGAAGGAAGGAGTGTAACATTTAAGGTCATAGAAAAGTTCTGGTACATATAAAACAGTAAATATTCATTGGAATATATATATCATAAAATAACTACTGACAATATCACTAGTGAGACCGACAACATGACTTGTGAGACATATTTAAGAATATCAAATCTAAATTAAGAAATATTGATAGCTTATGCTATCATAGCATCTGCTGAACAGTGCAACATTCAAAGTCTTTAAGCTGTCTTGTAACACTTGCATTATACACAAATAATAACTGCATAGTTTCCCTCTACAGCTATTTTAACACTTTATAGATGTATCAATTTCTTAAGCTAATTATATTCTTAAGCTGTAAGATAATAATTTTGTTGACTAAAAAAATGTATATTTTATTTTTTATATCTTTTTTAGAGGTAACAAGACAAGCAAGACAAAATGTTCTCTGTATTTATTTCCACATTCTCATTACTGTTTGGAGCTTGCAATTCATTTCTAATCCAAAGCATCATTGACGCCCCTCAAATCAGTTCTGGTGTTGGACCACCTTATCCTGTCACCGCGGCATGGTTCCGTGACAGATTCTCCTCCACAGATTGGGAGGACACACTGGACACCTTTAAAAGTCAAGGGGGTGACACCGTGTTTCTCCGAGCCCCACCCATCATTCGCAGAACAAGGCAGGACCTGGGTGGGGATTTAAACTTTATCTGGTGCGGGAGCTACAAAAGCAGCAACCCTGCCTGGGGGGACAGATGTTACGATGAGGCGGTGCAGGAGCTGAAAGAGCTTGGACTGAATGTCAGAGCTTTTGTCACATACCAATACGAGGAAGGTTTCAGTGATGCCATCATGCAGTGTCCCCAGTATGATAGAAAGATCAACAGTTCTAGGATTTACTACAGAATAGTTCTACCAGCACCAAACACGACATACTCCTCATCATCCCCATGTGATTACAAATCAGGATCAGATGTTGTTGTCTTGTTGACCAGCTTTGCTGGCACTGACCCCCACCAACTACTTCTGCAGACAGCAGCGGCTAAGGGGGTTTCAGTTTATTTTGGTCTCCCTGGGATACCGAATGGATTTGCCAGTGATCTCATGCCTGCCTACTATGCCTGGCTGGAGAGAATAGTGATAGAACATCAGTCGCGCCTGACCAAAATTCCAGCCATAGAGAGAAATAAGACCAGTCTTGGTGATGAGCTTTTGACAGATGTCTCAACAATGACATCCCACAATCAGTCTCAAGCCACCCTCTATGATTCTCTCATTGGTTATTATGGAACTGATGAGTGCTGTCTAGCAGAAATAACAAAGGACAGCCCCTATGTCCCATTATATAAAAAAATTGGAACACTGGTAAAAAAACATGGGAAAAAATTTGCAGTGTCTCCATACATCAATCTAAACAAGTCGCAGTTAAATGGTACCGTTGGCCAACATGTGCAAGGTTTTGTTGACATAGCTGCAACTGGAGTTGTCGATGTTATTGCTGTGCAGGAAGGAAGAGGAGCTGCCAAGGGGTGTTACTACTGGCCTCATGAGTTTTCTCTTCCTGTTTGTGTTGGTGACCCAGTGCTAGACAGGGCCATCCATTACCTTGACCCCACGCTTAGGGTAAATATTACATTTTCTGAGGCATTTTCTGCAAGCAACAGAGAGGTCTTTTCAGCATTAGAAGCTGCCCAGCAAGCACTGGTGCAAGGAGGGGTTAATGTTGAGTTTTGGTTGAATGCTGAAGCGTTTGAGTTCCTACGAGATGATCCTTGCCTGCCCGTAGACCCCATGGCTTCAGGCATGGGTGAGCTGTTAGATCGTACGTCCAAAGAAAGACTGGACAAGGGTATCAGCGTGGCCGGAGCCAAGGTGCAAAAAATCATTTCATTTGCCTGGGACACCGACTACACATGTAAGACACAGCAGTATCAAATGAGTCTCAATGAAGAAATTCTTCAAGATCTGGGCAGACCCATCATTGCCAACTGCTCATTTCACAGTTATCAGAATTTGTCTGTGGTGCTCCTTGGATTTAACCTGGAGGGTGAGACCCAGGCATTTACTGTAGGGTGGATGGACACCAGAGGCAGAAACAGAACAGATACCATCCACGGTTACTACTTTGAGCTGGACTATGGCGCAACACACAATCTAGTCCAGTCCTTGCAGTACACAATGCTGTGGGATATTCCAGAGATGGTTTCAGCTTTGGCCCCAAAGGGCACAATCAAAGTGTCAGCAGAAAATGCCAGACAGTCGTGTTATTTTGATTATGATTTGCCCTATTGGGTTGATCATGCACCACTGGATGAAACCAAAAACCAGCTGAATGTCCTTTGGCTTGGATAAGTTAAAATACTGAATCAATGTTGCTGAAACAATTAAGGCTGCATTTATTTTTCCTATGGTTTCAAAACTACTGAACTTTTACTGTTTGTTGATTGGTTACATTCAACTGGTAGAATTACTGTTTGTTGATTGGTTACTGCATCTGGTAGAATTACTGTTTGTTGATTGGTTACTGCATCTGGTAGAATTACTGTTTGTTGATTGGTTACTGCATCTGGTAGAATTACTGTTTGTTGATTGGTTACTGCATCTGGTAGAATTACTGTTTGTTGATTGGTTACTGCATCTGGTAGAATTACTGTTTGTTGATTGGTTACTGCATCTGGTAGAATTACTGTTTGTTGATTGGTTACTGCATCTGGTAGAATCATTGTTTGTTGATTGGTTACTGCATCTGGTAGAATTACTGTTTGTTGATTGGTTACTGCATCTGGTAGAATTACTGTTTGTTGATTGGTTACTGCATCTGGTAGAATTACTGTTTGTTGATTGGTTACTGCATCTGGTAGAATTACTGTTTGTTGATTGGTTACTGCATCTGGTAGAATTACTGTTTGTTGATTGGTTACTGCATCTGGTAGAATTACTGTTTGTTGATTGGTTACTGCATCTGGTAGAATTACTGTTTGTTGAGTGGTTACTACATCTGGTAGAATTAAAATCAATTAGTGAATCTGTACATTTCAAGTCAAATGCCTTTCGTTTTGATGGGTAGGAAATCTAAAGACTATAGAACGTACACATAAACGGTAACCCCGAGTGGGATTTAATCCAAAAAAACTACAGAAACAAATTTAGAAGACAAGAAGATTTAAGGAAATTTTAATTAGATTTGTACATTTACTTAATAGTACAGCCTTCTCCATAATGATGTTACGGTAATGACACTTTAATACTTCTCCATAATTATGTTACAGTCATGACACTTTAATACTTCTCCTTAATGATGTTACTGTTATGACACTTTAATATCTAGCTTACTCATAAACATGGCAATAAAATTTCATTTCACTAACTTCATCCTGTTGGTTTGATTGATGTGGCTTGCAAGCAGATATAAAATGTTTCTAGCATTAACTTTACAGTAGCAGCTGTGTTAGAGACATGTTCGTGCTGATAGGATTGGATCAGACTAGACAACAAGACTCAGATTAAAACAACACAAATTACAAATGTTAATATCCCTAGGCTTAGATACATCAGTTTCATTACTGCAGTTTAACCCAAACTACTAATGTATACCTATTACAAATGTCTTAATGTTACTTATTACAAATGTATTAATATTACGTATTACAAATGTATACTCTTGTTAGAGTGGGTGTAAAAAGGGGGGGGGGGGTTTCATCTTATTCTACTCACTAACACACATATTCCGGTGAAGGTCGTGAGATTACTCTCTTATGACCCCGGCTAGTAAATTGGCAACCAGCTCCATCTGCTGGTGCCATACAACATTTTCCTCACGTAGGGTTCCCCAACCGCCCTGGCTTCCCCTGGGAGATCTAGTGAGGGACATTCGGTCAACAGATGCGCTAGAGTCTCCGGGTCCAGGCTGCAATGCCGGCATGTAGGATCCCTGTTGCTATCTAGCCGGCAGAAGTATGTGCCTATGGGGCAATGCTCGGTGCGCATTTGCATCACTAAGCTTTACTGCTTGCGGCCTCAACCCTACCATGGGTCTTGTCAGCTAGGAGTCTGCAAGTTTAAATATACGCCTGTAGCGGTCGTATTGTCTGCCCACTGGTTGTACCACTTCTTTCTTACCACTTCGTTCTGAAATGGTCTGCCAGCCAGATTTTTATTCCCAAACCAGTCTTTGGTACTTCTGGATGAGGCTGGGCAGCCCCGGTTTTCGCAAGAGTGTCCGCTTTCACATTGCCACTGATGTCGACGTGGCCTGAGATCCATTGCACTGTTACCTTGCCTCTTAATTCACAGATTTTGCACACGTCATCAATGATGACATCAAGTCATCAATGATGACGTCAACTGAGTGAGTGGTACCCTGCCTCTTTCCCAAGATCTCAAGAGCAGATCTTGAGTCTGAGAACACAACCACCTCGAGCCCTGCAAGCTCGTTTTCTCTCAGTGTGTGGTACACGCTCTTCAGGGCCCTGTGTATAGCCTCAAGCTCCGCATCAAAGTTTGATGCTGTAGTCCCACAGTTCTTGACTTTGTGCCCCCCCCCCCCCCCCGCTGGGTATAGTATGAGCGCACCATACCCAGCAGTACTTTCTCTCAGGTTGGCCGATCCGTCTGTGAACACTTTCACAGGTACTTTGGAGTGCAAATCCATGGTTTATTCTACTCAATGCATCTAATCATCTAATGGCTAATTAAAGACCAACTGAGGAAGACCTGCGTGTCTGCAGAGCGAAGGGAACAATGGATGACAATGATACGTCCATCACCCAGAAATGTGTTTAAAATGTTCCCAGATAATACACAAGTAAAATAAAATGTGCTTTCTTAACGCTGTTTGGGGGTAACTGTTGTATGGTAAAATAAGGGTTACCTACCTTTCTTATTCCTCTCGTCCTATTCCACAGGAAGTCATACCATTCTGCCCACTGTCCGTCACCTCCCTGGTTGGCTATCTCAGCGAGTAAATAGTGCATAGTTGTCACAAGCACTGGCAAGGGACGTAACTCATGAGGAAGTGGCTCCTCCTGTCACATAAATCATAACGTGTTAAAAACATATGATAAACACCCAACATCAATACAAAGACTGTCCATCACCAGCCTCTAAGTATGACTGTAAAATAATATGTACTGTTCACAAATGTAAGGAACAGGAAGGTCAGCTGTGACCACCTGATGGGAAAATTATATACTGGAACCTTTTTGATTTCATCAAGACATTTTTTTCAACTTAAATTTTTCTTTTTTCATCCCTTGACATTTTTTTCAACTTAAATTTTTTTTTTTCATTTCTTGACTTCTCCTTAATGCTGTTGTCATGACACTTTAATACTTCTCCTTCATGATGTTACTGTTGTGACACTTTAATATCTAGCTTACTCATTAACATGGCAATAAAATTTCATTTCACTAACTTCATCCTGATAAATACTAGCTCATAAAAGTTGATTATCAGTTCTGTGAATCTCAGCATAATAATCAACAACAATCCGTGCTTACAAGAGTTGTACACATTATATGAAATTCTTTAATCTATTAGCACTGTTAAGCAGAAATTAAAAATCTCTCCTAAAATCTAATTGTTCATTAAGAGTAGCTGCCGATGCCATGAAATAGATCTGACACGACGGGTTACTTTACCTGGTCAGCTGAAGACCTGCTGTATTCTTTAACTGCTCGGCTGTGGTCCACCTTAGACTTCTGACCAGTCTGTCATTAAACAGAACAATTTAAGAGTGGGCAAATAAGAAATCCTTTTAAACACACACAAAAATATCAGTGTCACCACAAACGATTTTGAAAATTTAAGAAACTGATTTGAAGTGTTAAGCTGGATAATTAGATTGATGAAATGCATTTACTGCCAGTAGAATTGTTTAACTGGGAGGCTTACAGAGCTTCATTTTAGGGGGCTTTTCATTGATCTAATTACTGTATATTACCATGTATAATGCCAGCACGTTAGGGAAAAAAATTCTAGATAAAAATAGGAACTCCCATTATATGTGTGTGTAAGAAATTTTTCATTACAGTTAAACGATACATACTATAGCCTATGCAACCAAATCTTCTTAGCCCACTTGCATTTGGCGACCAAGCGCACATTGTGTCTGTTCACAACACCAGTGATGTAAGTAGTGCCCCATTGATGGGATATTAGCCCAGTTGTATAGGTATAACCACAGTTCGTTTTACACATTATAACAATTTAAAGGATTTTATACATGGAATTTTTTCAGAGCTTATTTTGAGGGGATTTTTTTCAAACAAGGAGCTAGGGTTGGCATTATATGTGGCTCTCCCTATATGCTGTGACATACGGTTGAGTGGATTTAAGAATTTTAAAGCAAGATTATGAACAGGCAGCAACAACAAGAAACATGTGCATCTAACAACAGGACAGCAAAGAATTCCCACTTTTAATCTTAATTAATGCGGAGGGTAATTTTCTTGTTACACTTTAAATCTAAGTTAATTTGAAAGGAAAGTTTTATAATGCAGGAAAATGACAAGCTTTATCATAGATGGCTATTTTGATGACAAGTTAATATTTGTTAATAAAAAACTGTCCTGGATGCCAGTTGATTAAAACTGAAGAACGGTGTTGAGAAAAGAAATGACTGTCAAGGAATGTGTCAGTGAGCAAATAAAAACAAGCTTACCAGACTTGTTAGTGTACTTGGGATAACTTCATACAATGCCAGCCTTCTGATGTCTTCTCTGTAGTATCTCTCCTTCTCAGGACACATGTCAGGACATGTCCCGAGGAAGGCTTTCGCTGATGCCAGGTCAGATTGTTGTCTGCCCCTTACTTAAACATAAATGCCCAAACAGATCAATTGTTATTTTTATCATTTGTCATTCAGTTATCTAGTGATATTTTGTGCAGGAGTCTCTCTCAAGGATTAAATTTCAGTCGAAAGCCAACTTTACTTACAACAAAATAATTAGCTCAATATTAATATATGAAGTAAGCATTTACCATTTTTATCATTTCTGATAATCATTGACAAAATAGAAAAATATCATCTTAGCAACAAAATAAAATGTTAATCAGATAGTCAAAACATCTGATGCTCTGATAAAAGAATATTTACATATTTTGAGGAACTTGTCTTTGGCATCCAGTATAGCAATTTTTTCTGTTGTATCTTTTGCTTTCGCCCTAAACATCTTCTTGAGCATTTCTAAAATATAAAAAAATATAAAAAATGTTATTACTTTGCTGAAAACATTGTATGAAATGCATTGTGTAACATTCAAATGCTGTGACATATCTAAATGTATGACTGCATTCAAAACAATAATTGAACAAAGAATTTACAAGCCACCTTTAGAAAACTTCTTAAGAAAGAAAAAAATATATAATAATGAAGTAAATGTATTCACCTTTAGCAACTTCTAAGTCAGGTGCTGCAGAATGGCTGACTGATGTTGCTGATGATGTGGGCGGAGGGGTGGGAGAGTGCCTACGAGAAGTAGGTGGCTTCTGAGTCTCCTTTCCTGGTCGAGATATTCTGGGTTTGTCCTGAGCAGAGGTGCCAGCCATCTCCTCCTGAAAGGTATTATTAAAGACTTTCAAATTTGAAAGAAGAGAACTTAAACTGCAGTTTGCTTCAAGGCAAAGATTTTGTCTTAATGTCAATTCAAGGCAAATAGTAAAAATTTTGGTTAACTGATATTTTTGAACATAAAATAGCTTGGATTTTTAATAGAATTATGAGGCATTGTCAAGTGTATGATATCACTGTTGTGATGTTGGTACTTAAAACATGTTTAGTTAGATATGTTATATGTTTAGATTTATATATTGTGAGACAATGTTGTGACGTAATTGGGTAGGGGGAAGTGTTTAGTTGTTATCGTGGTACATTGATGGCCGTTAAGCAAGAGTGTATTGATTAGAGTGTTTGCTAGAATGTCTTCATTTTAATACATACCAACGAATATAGAGAATAAATATTATTATACAACTAATCAGGTTGGTGTTTGTATATTGGTTGTCATGGTTTACACTGGCCCATGAAATGAGGTAGGGCATAGACTGTCACAGTACAAATGTATTGTCATTGATATTCAAGAATATTACGATCGTATGGCTCGTACAGCTAGTACACAAATATATAGTAAGATTGAACGTTTCGTCAGGCATCAGTACTTATAGCATCTTTTGACTGGTGTAGAAATTATATCAACATCTTATGAAAAGATGTTTCAACTACCTGATAGTCAGATGTTCCAGCCATACTAGCCAATTCATCATCTACCATGCTACTGAAGAGATTTCTTTTCCTTGAGAGATCTGTAAGCAGAATGAACAACTAGATAAAGTATTAACACTCATTCCAGTGGTTGATAAGCTAGAGACCTCCTGGAGGTCCACAAAAGCTACTACTTTTGGGGCTCCTAACAACCAAAGTATTTTATCGCAGCATAAATTAATTGCAACTTGAGCATTTTATGGAATGGAAATTTGTATTAACAAAAGAAATATAGTTATCTTCTCACTATCCATACGTCATCAACAGCCTTTTATTTAAAATATACTGTGACATCAAAGAAAATGTCATGTCAAACGTATGATACAACTACTGGTAGTCATTTTCACATGTCAAAAATTATGCCTGTAAAGAATTGTATAAAAAAATTAAAGCTAAGAATTTTAAAGGGGATATAAAACTACATATTATGAAAATGTAATACATATCCAAAGGTTGACTCTCTTAGCATTAGTTCCAGACAGTATTACAATGGGACATATGTTATTTGATGATGATGCTTCTAACTTGAATGATTCTGATAGAAGTGGTGGGATGATACAAATTAAAATTACACCTATTATGTTAAAAAATAAAACCATGGCCAAATATTATCTCCGAAATATTTTTTGGGATCTTTAAAATTAATCATATTTATTTATTTTTTTAATTAAAAAATCTACTGTAAAGGTTAAATGTATTTCTGCATTATTTGATTAGGACTTAACAGGGAATAGATCATTATTTCATTATACACAATATTTATTGTGACCCCTGATCTGTTTTTGAGTTTAACAAATTATCGTTAAATTCGTTCTAAAGCAGGATTTTGGGGGAAATATTTCAGAGGAATAAGTGGGGTGGTCGGCTTTAGAGCAGACCATAGGAAACTTTTATCATTTTCTCCAGGTATATTACATAATAAAATTAATTGTTATTGTACATCACTGAGGTAATAGTCAACAGTGAGAATTTAAAGATTTAAAATATGTTACAGAAGCTTTAAATATTAATAAAACAAAGATACAGAAAGTAGATACGCTTCTAATTGCCCAACATAATGAAAATTAGATCAAATAAGTTGATTACAACATGTGTAAAGCTGGTCTCCATATATCATCCTAGACATTATTTGGTACCGTATCAGCCTACACTGGCATATTAATTAATGGGGATGGCTATACACTATGCACAACTAGCGGGTCAGCTTATGAACCCACTGGCTTTAGACCGAGTATCTACAGTAAAAAATACATTGATTTTTTGTTTCATATTTTAGCTTTATAAATGTATTCACCTGACATGTTTTGTTTTATATTTTAGATTTATAAATGTATCTGCCTGACATCTGTTTTGTTTTATATTTTAGCTTTATAAATGTATCTGCCTGACATCTGTTTTGTTTTATATTTTAGCTTCATAAATGTCTCTGCCTGACATGTTTTGTTTCTTATTGAATTCCCTAGTTCTAACTTACTTTCTGAAGATTTCCTGCTCTCAGGGGACTTTACTGATGTTGCTCTCCAAAATATAACAAGCGGTGGGCCATTTTTAGACAAATGTTTTCCTTCATTCTTTGCATTCTGAGCTTGTTCCTGTGTACATAGAATGCAGATAACAAACTCATGCCTCATGGAACCATTTAATTGTATACTTACAACTCCACTAGACCGATTTACCAAAAAAAAAAATTAAAATAATTTAATGACACACTAACAAAACGTCCCTATGAAATCCTATTGACAGTGTTCTATAGTTTCAAGCCAAGTGTGTAAACTTATGAAGACACCAAAAAGTCATAACTACTATAGCAGATGAATTGCAAACATTGATTAGTGAAACTTACATGTGTTTCAAATGTAATATAAGCTGATCGTTTATTGGCTAAGATATGAAGACGAAGGATATTCCCGAATTGAGAAAAATGACTTCGCAGTGTGGTTTGTTTCATGAGGTGAGCTGGAATCTCCTTCACAACTATTACAGTCTTTGAGCTCAAATCCTCAGTAGATCTACGTGCAGATATCAATCTTGGCCGAGTAGGTGGGGATGACGCACCCTCACCTGAGAAACAGAGTAATTCTTAATTAGATCATACAGAATCCCTTAAAATATTATTTTTAAATTAAGTCCTTGAGCAACAAAAGACATAAGAATAAAAAATGTACTAAAATTAATTTTGATTGAAACTCTAATATCTGCAGTTAAAAATTTCAATCACTTCTTTAATCATCATTCTTCACATAATCACTTTCAATTTACAAAACCACAAGACCAGAAAGCCTAGACTGTTCCATGGTGGATGGCAAACAATTATTTACAAGTTTCAGTTTTGAAACACTCCTCTCATATGAAGCCTCATACACACAGATTGTGCACTAAATAGGTGGATCGGAAGAGATTTTAGGAAGTCCTATTCGGCTACAAATTTCAAACTCTTGAATATTATTCAATATTTAAATTTGTGCCTTCCCAATATTGGTATTTCTATGAATTGTTCACTTTCATATAAATAATCATACAGTTTTTAACTTTTATTGTTTAAGTTTTATATTTATTCCACCATATTGATGGTGATGCCCAAGTGCATGGCCACTGCGAATATCTTATGATATCTTTACATTTTTCCTTGCTATAAAAGCATTGTTGGATTGAGGCCTTTGGGCCCTGGGCGCAACCAAAAATGGAGATGATAATTATCTGACCGTTTTCAATAAGTAAGCATGGGCTGGGAACCCTTGAGCCTTGTGCCGAAATTTGAACATATTCAACAATGACAATTATTATAAACAATACAAAGACATGACACAGCCCTTCAACTTTTGCAATTAATTTAAAACAACAATAAATAAAGCAAATTGACATATGAATTTAATGTATATTTTCGTCTGAAGAGACTGAAACTAAATCATGACCAGCTTCGGGCTTCACAAACTTAAGCCACTGATGTAATAGAAAAACTCACTAAGACGCTCTTAAGGCAATCTTTGCTGGCAGCACATAGTCTGGTGGCCCGCTGCTCCAGTATTTAACTTAAGTATATTATGAAACTGACTCAAGCAAGCTCTGTTGATTTTTTGCGATTTTCCATTTGGTGTCACCACTTTAAGAGGATATCACTCAGTGTGGTCCGCATCCCCCCGCACCCCCTAGTGATGCCACTGGATATATTGCTTGTTGGTCATTCTAATTGTTTTCAAATTATACCCTAATTTCCATTTCATTATTTACATAAAGAAACCATTTCTTTTTCATTAATGAGCAATAAAGTTAAACAAATTTCAGGACGTATTTAACAAAATTTCAAAACAATAAAGTCAAAGTTGATACATAAAGAAATGATAATGAATTTACCTTGAACTTCGGGGAAGCGAGATCTTTTTGACTCTCCTGTAAATAAATTTAAGTAAATGCACTGGAGCATGAACATGCAAAAGCATTCAACACTAAAAAGAGATTAATTACCATGACACTATGGTATACTAATTGTTACTATAAATTAGCAAAAACAAACACAAACAAGGGATACAAACACCATTCATTATTAAACATAAAGAAGATAATTTTTGTTTACAATTGAAACAAGTGCTGCAATCAGAGCCGGTTAAAAATGTCCCTTCAATATTATATTTTTTAAAAATACATATATCAATCCCTTACTCAATTCTGTTTCTTGAGTTGAAGAGGGTTGACTCCTTTTTCTATGATCATCTTGAGAAGCACTGTCTCTTGTTTTCTTCCATTTGGTTAGGGATTGGCCGGGTGGGCTTTTGGCTTAAACATAAAACTTAAGTATTAGGAAATGGATTTTGTTGTTAAGATAACAATGTCAATTTAGGACAATGCATGTGCATAAATTGTGTTACCAAAAGGATCTAAATAAATGTGTATGCATTATGGCATTGAAATTAAAGATGCGTAAATTAATAATAATAATAAAACTATTCTCCAACTAATTTATCAAATGCAATAATTAAAATGATTGTCCTCACTATTCTGGTCTTGGCTGCCTGAATTTCTTTCTTGAAATTCTTCATGTGCTAGGGACAAAATAAAATTCAGTTATAAAAAAAAAAGTGCTAAAGTTTTGTTTCATACTAAAACTGCATGTTTCAGGCCCTTTTATCTTGTCATAATAAAAATGATTGAAAAATAATTAGATCCAGTGTTTCTCTACCTTCAATTTCAAAATTAAAGATTTAACTTCCCCATGTAGATTACAATAACGTAAAATTATGAAATTTTAGATGCAGCAAAAAATGCCCTAAATTTCAATCAACTTCATCGTTCGATAAGATATATGCATACATCACTAATTGGAAACAGATAATTTTGGAACAGTTTAGCAGACCTGACCTGATTATTGGTAGTTTCTTGTAAAAAATGGAAAAAAACATCAAAACTTATTACTTTTTAAGTTACAAGAAATATATTATTGAGAGAAAATGTAAAGATATCAGAATAGTTTGTCTTTTCACTCATTTAGATGTAATGTAGCTAATCAGCTACTGGCTGTAATCTGTCCAGTTAAGCAAGATGAATTGTATTTATTTCTTTATTTCTTGATTTTTGTCCCATATAAACGCTGTCCCAATAAACTGGTAGCCTAATTAACTGTTATCAGCTGTATATCAATTTCATTAACTAGAAATGAATGAAAACTGATGCACGACCTCAAACAGTATTCTAATAAATTTCATTCTAATTGTACAAGATCAAAATGTTTATCCTTCTTTTTATAGCACTTAAAAATGTTCACATTAAAGCATTTTTTTAAACTTACTGTCATTGGCTTCTTTCTCTGCATGCTGCATCAGATTGAAACTGGACGCCGTACGGCTAAGCCTTGATGACGTCTGAGATTTTCCAAATAGTGAAGAGTCGATTTCAGAAAGGGCGGTGACCTGAGGTACATGTCCAAACAATTTTGTACCCTGAAGATTGGCAGAGCTGGTGGAAGAATGTTTACCGAATTCCACAATTTCATTTGAAGATTGAGTAACAGGAAACAATGTCTGCCTTGAAAACTGGACTGTTTCTTTTGCAGTGTTCTCTTGATTTTTCCCGAACAATGATTTGCTACTCTGTAAATTGTCAAATTTTGTAGATTGACCAAAAGGTGCTGAAAAATCTTGATTTTTCCATGAACCCGTGCTAGGACTTAACTGGCTAGCAGATTGCCCAGTTGCTTCAGGGGCATTATTTTGTTTTACAGGTTCTGAAAATAAAGACATGGCATTAGAGCCAGGGAAAGCACCAGAAGGTATGTTTATTTCTGATTTTCCAGAGTAAGTACTGTTAGCAGATGAAACACTTGATGTCCTTTTTCTGAAGGATGATAACATGGTTTTCTGCTGGTCACAGGTGTTGGTGTTTTCTTGCTTATTTTGAGAACCATGTCCACCTGAGTTTGACAAAGGGAAAATAGGTGATCCTAGTTGAGATGAGCTAATACTTTGTAAAGAGCTTAACTTAGATGCACCAAAAATAGAGGATGGGCGAGCCTCATTTCCTGAAGCCCAAAGAAGTCCACTTTTTGAATGTGTAGGTCCTTCCCTTTCTTCCACTCCAATCCCTGACCGATCATTTAATTTATTAGTATTGGTTTTTAACTTGCCCTCAAAGAGTGTTTTAGATGAAGTTGTTTCTCCAAAGACAGATGGGTTTGGCGGGTTAAAGAAAGAAGCAGTAGTTGTGGCAGATCCAAAACCAGTTCCAGAATTTATTGCTCTGTCATTGCCAGGTTTAGAAGTGAAACTGACTGGTTCGGCTTGACCTCCAAATATAGAAGCTGTTTGAGCAGTTCCTTGAATTGCCTGCCCCCCTAAACTAGATTCTGGTGGCATCTCTTGACTGCCAAAACCTGATAGGGTTCCTTGCCCACCAAAGCCAGAAGAACCACTTTGTATCCCCTGAGCCCCAAATGTAGGTCCTGTTTGAAAAGTTTTACCACCAAATGTAGATCCGGTAGGGGTTCTTTGACCAGTAAAGGATGAGCCAGTCTGGGTTCCTTGTCCACCAAAGACAGAAGTACTGGCCTGAGTTCCTTGTCCACCAAAGACAGAAGTACTGGCCTGAGTTCCTTGTCCACCAAAGACAGAAGTACTGGCCTGAGTTCCTTGTCCACCAAAGACAGAAGTACCAGTCTGAGTTCCTAAGCCACTAAAGACAGATCCAGTTTTGGTTCCTTGACCACCAAAAACAATACTACTGGTCTGAGTTCCTTGTCCACCAAAGACAGATGTACCAGTCTGAGTTCCTTGTCCACCAAAGACGGAAGTGCCAGACTGAGTTCCTTGTCCACCAAATACAGAAGTACCAGTCACAGTTCCATGTCCACCAAAGACAGAAGTACCAGTCATAGCTCCCTGACCTTCAGAAGTTGATAATACTGTTTGCATGTCCTGACCATCAATTTTCGCTCCTTGTCCACCAAAAATAGAATTGCCAGTTTGTGTTCCATGTCCCCCAAAAATATTAGTGCCAGCTTTTGTTCCTTGTCCACCAAAAATAGAAGTGCCAGTTTGTGTTCCTTGTCCACCAAAAATAGAAGTGCCAGTTTGTATTCCTTGTCCACCAAAAATATTAGTGCCAGTCTGAGTTCCTTGTCCACCAAAAATAGAAGTGCCAGTTTGTGTTCCTTGTCCACCAAAAATATTAGTGCCTGTCTGCGTTCCTTGTCCACCAAAAATAGTAGTGCCAGTTTGCGTTCCTCGTCCACCAAAAATAGAAGTGCCAGTTTGGGCTCCTTGACCAATAGATGTAGATGTTATTTGCATGCCTTGGTCCTCACAGGAAGATCCAAACATAGATTGCATTCCTTGACCACCAAAGATTGGAGCTGATGAAATCCCCTGTCCACCAAACGTAGATGTTGCTTGGGTAACCTGACCCCCAAAAACAGAACCTATCCGTGTCACTTGACCCCCAAAGAGAGGTCCTGACTGTGTCTCTTGACTGCCAAAAACAGGGGCAGACTCAGTCACATGTCCAGCAAAATTACCAAATATAGATCTTGGTTGAGATTGAGATTCAAAGGGATTTGCACTTTGGCTATCCTGCCCACCAAAAACACCAAATCCAGAAGACTGCATGATGGTATCAATGCTCCTCCTTCCTATTCTGCAAATGAAATGTTGAAAATTGTCCATATAAATGGATGCGATCTGATAATTTTTCATGCAGTTGATACATTTTTTAAATATATTTTGAAAGGCTATTTTATTAATTCAAAATCAAAACATCCTAGTAAAAATGGTAATAATACAAATTTCTAAATACCAGAAAAACATTTTTAACTCATATGCCTTTTTAAATATCAAATACACAAAATTTAATGGGAAAATAGATTTAAAGAATTTAAGATAATGATTGTGTATGCCCTTATTGTTACTCAATATCATGGATAAACAAAACTAAAAATAATTATGGAGCTGGACTTCCTGTCACAGGATGTTGATAGTTGACAAATTCTTCTCTTTTTATTCTGGTTTGGACAAATGGTCTCCGTAAAAAGATCGAATTAACCATGTATCTAAGACTAAGTTTAAAGCAATTGCAGTTCTGAGTTTTGTATGTGCCGTTATGGTTAATATTTTATTTCTTTATAAACTAAGCTCTTCGCATGCCTGCTAGGTTATTAATTTATTTTATGTTTTGGTACAGCTTCTTTATAACTAAATAAGTTAGTGGTAAATTTAGGGAATCTGTGGTAAATTTAGGGAATCTGGTACCACCATTTTCGCCATGTTAGATACTACTTTCTTTTACATAGCTATGTACAGAGATACAAATTAGAAAATGAAGAGAATCTTATTTTTCTAAAAAATGAAATAAGTGATCCATTTTGTCTCTGACACAAATGTAGCAACTTTATTGTATCTCCCTAGATATGCAGCAAAAAGAGTCAACTGCGGTCACTCCCTTTTCTAATGTAATTTCAAAAGGTATATTATTTTGGTGGCAAAAGTAACAAATTTATCATACCCCTCTAAATATGTGACAAGAAATGTCAATGATCTGACGGTACATTAATTTCATGGCAAATGAAGCAACTTTTTTTTTTATCCCTTTAGATATGTGGTAAGAAGTGTCAATGACCTGGGATTGCTCTCTTCCCTATAGTCTTAAAACTTTCTAAAAAGTTAACTCTAGTAACAATTCACGAATAAATGAGGGAGGGGGGGGGGGTTGTTGTTCATTCATTCACAGAAACTTGTGGTGGTACCATATTCCCTAAATTAGCCAATTTATTTATTATAGTTATAGACCACAATTTATAATTGACCCAAATTAGTGGTAAAATGGCAAAATTTACTAAATGGCCTATACAAATAAGGTTATCAAGAACTTGAGTGTCATATATTAAAAGATCTTGTTTTTCAAGTCTGAAGTGCTATTTTACCAAAAATATCACAGTGGACAGAGGGCCATCAAGTTTTCGGTGGCATAAAATTAGAAAGAGAGTGCTAGAATTATCACAAAAAAAATAATGTTAGAATTAGGCCTCTTAGTTAGAGTCTAAGACTAAGTCTCAGTCTAAGACTAAGAAATAAGATTTTGACTTTGACCGTTTTGTGTGTACAAGAATAATATATAAATAAACATAAATTGATTTTCATAAGATAATGACTATGATTTTGATTTACAAAGTGGATGCGTACACCGCGGCGGTGTATCTAGTGAAACCATGGACCTATGCCTGCGTAAACCGCGGCAAAAATGTGTCATTGACCTGGTTTTAAGATAAGGCAATTGGATGTGAACTTGTGTGGTCTTGTGGTAGAGTAGACGCTAAGCGATCTTATATTATGTGATCATTTACTAGATGGGGGTCGAATTTTACTCTTTTTTTTTCTTCTTCATTTTAATTAAAGTATATTTTATATTTACTTTATTATGTTCATTTGTAACAGTAGTTTTATGAGAATTTTAAAAATATTTTGTAGCAATTGAAATATTTTAAGTATATGTTGAATTTGAAAATAATAAGAAATGAGAAAACAAATAGAAAGTATGACATATAGATAATCTAAGATAGGTCCATCCATTTACGCACTATATTTTGCAAACTGCTACTATAGCGGTTGTTGGAGGGGAGTTGGGTTCGGCAGAAAGAATGTACATTTAATAATTATCTTGAATTTCTGACACTCAAATGCATCTATTAAAGTAATTAAAGCCAATTTTAACCTAAAAATCTGTGCAATCAATAATATTTGTGGGGTGGGGGGGGGGTACGCAAACAGGTTAGGATATACAGGGTGGGCCAATAAAAGTGAGAACATCTCGTAAAACGTGATTTAATCACATAATCACATATAAGTAGTTTAGCTATCGCTATACCCATACTAGATTAAATAGTTTACTGATTTACTTACTTACATATTGAACATGATTGGCCCACCCGGTAAAATGCTTTTCACTTACGAAGAGACCAATAAAACACTAAGAAATGCTTGCTCTTTACAAAATTGTGGAACTTACCCAAATATCTCCCAACCCCCCAAAAAATTTTTTTTATAATACCAAATTTAAAAAAAATTATTTGAGTTACAGTTTTACAGGAACGTCGTTCCCGTGCGCTCATACAGTCATACAGGACTCAAGCCCTCAAGCCCCGCGCACAATAAAAATATCAGTTCTACTTTTGTTTAATCTTGCAGGTATTAAACAATTTTTCAATAAATAGTTTTCAGTTGTAACAAGAGTTTAACATTAATTTTAATGGTACCGCATAGCATAGAGTTAAAAACTGGCAAAGACAAAGGTTTTACTGCTTTTACAGCCGCGGTGTACGCAGGCCAAATTCCATGGATTTGCTAGGTACACCGCCACGGTTTACATAGTGCCGGCATGAAAGTTTCAGATGATAATGACACTATTATTAAGTATTAATTCAATAGTTCATAAATCATAGTGTTCATTATTGATTAATATACTACATCGTACTATATTATTATGTATGACTATGAACGTGAAATTGAAATGGCCATTGCCATTGGGCATTTTTTGGCCCTGGCTTAAACTTAAGTACAGTGTAATAAATTTGAAAATAGATAATAATAATAATTATTATTTAATTAATAATTAATATCAGTACTAGTTACCAGTACTTTAAATTTTTCTTGTGAATTTTATTCAAACGTCAACTCACCTAGAATAATTAATTCATTATTTCTTTTTTATTATGGTACAAATAACTTAATAAGCTCTGCGATTTGAGCAATTAGTATTATTGAACCAGCTTTATTTCTTTCAAAATGTCTATGTTCAAAACAGACGAGCTCGTTTTGTTTTTTAAAGAAGTTAGGAAAAAGCCTCCGGTTATGTTTACGTCGCCAGTAAATGCAAAATTATATTAATCCTCCGTTAACGCAGCTCATCGAAAATTTTGTTTACTGTATAGTATATTAGACATTTTACAAACTTTTATGTTAATTGAATAGATCTAAAATTAATATTATCGGCTAAAGTCACCTTAAATTGAGGTATTTGCCCTTGATAAATGATATACTTTTAATGAATAGCCTATTATTATTAAATTATTTTATTTTAATTTTTAGTATTTCTAGGCCTATTTTATTGTAAAATATAAATCCTAAATAAACTTCCATAATTAAAATCAAATTGAATGACTATAGCATAAAAAGAACATATTGAAAACATAATTATTAATTAATTAAATGATCAGGGTCGGATAAAGGCCTTTGTGGAGCTTTGCCACCGTACGTTCCGATTTGACCTGGCTTATCCTGGTTTTCTAGCAGCGCTGTTTGATATTCTTTACCGATTTCAGTTACATTTTTTAAATAATAATTTATTTGCCCTGTCTGCCTTATGTAGGGTGTAGCCTAGTACATAGTAGGCTATGTTGTTAGATAATAAACTGCACACTCTACGACTCTACAAACGATTGTTAATATCATAATTTTAACGCAATCCTTAGCCATATTTAATGCATTGCCGTCTCAAGGCATAGACTAGACTAGGCACACTGGGCCTGGGCACTTTCCCAAGGCCTCACGCTTCTAGGGTGCCTCATGCTCTAGGGGGCATGACGCCTCTAGAGAACCTCACGCCTCTGGGGGGGGGGGGGCTCTCGCTTCTAAGGGCATTATGCTGCCAATATTGTTAATTTTTTGGCAATTTAATTTGCTTTCAAAAAGCAGCGAGAAGACAGTTTCTCCAGTTTTCGATGTAAAATCAATTCAGTTTTGTTTTGTTTTGTTACTAGTTTTAGAAACGTTTCTTTTGATAAATTGTCAATTTGATGGATTTTTTTGTAAGGGGGGGGGGTAGAGTATTGATTGATTGATTGATTGGATATTTGTATAGCGCTGGTATCCATGCTATTTTAGCATGCTCACTGCGCTCTGGTTTTCATAAATCTGTTTAAACAAAATAGTTTTCAAATTTTTCTTAAATATGTTTTATCCTTTTCAATACCCCTCAAAGATTGAGGCAAATTATTCCATAATTTTGGCGCTATCGCTTCAAAAGAGCGCCCTCCGTAAGACTTTCTTCTGTGTTCATCCACTTTGGGAATTGTAAGTAAGGACTGTGTAGAAGACCTCAGTTTCTTTAAGGGTGCATGTTTATGAATAAGCTCTTTAGATATTCCGGTGCATCAAATAGTCTGACAAAATGTGCCATAAGTTCATTATTTAGTCATTTAAATGGAGAAAGTTATGGTAGTTATTCCAAATAAACCTTTTAAATTACTGCATTTATTTGCAAATTCAAACTCAGTGCATTAATTTGCACATGGCCCCCCCATTGCTGTTAATACAGTCCTGATTTAATGTAACTAATCTATGATACATGGGTAACGACTGTCGAGTTCTTAGGCATCGTGCTTATTAAGAATAAATTCGCGGCTTACGGGAGCTATTTCAACATGGCTACATGAGACTTAGACTTAGTAGGGTCCTACTTGTGTTCCGCCGGCAACCTTACCCCTGCCTCCTAGGGGCTGTCCATTAATTATGTCAACAAAATAGGGGGGAGGGGGGTCTGAAAATTTTTGACAAGAGGGAGGGGGGGGGGGAGGTCAAGAAAAGTTGACGTCAACAATGTTACTTTTTTTTTAATAAAGTTAATTTCATAATTTAAAATTTATTAAACTTTTTTTCTAAACATTTTACTTTTATTCACTTTTTTGTTGTATTTGTAAACTAGTCTATTTAAAATATTGTTGTTTTTTCCCCCATTTTATCTTTATTTATTTTGGGGGGGGGGGGTAATCAAATGTTGAAGTAATTTTATAGGGGGGGTCTCTGGAAGTTTGACAAGTTGTTGACAGGGGGGGGGGGGAGAGGTAAAAATCGCCAAAAATTTGTTGACATAATTAATGGACAGCCCCCTATAAGAAGATAGAAGTAATATAAAATGTACAATCAGATGGCTGATTGAGGAAACCTTCTCATCAACATACCAAAATCCTATTTAATAAGCAGCTCAGGTGCTTGGCGTAGCTATGGTAAATGCCGCCCAGTATAGGCCTAGAATTTTGACGACCATTTTCCATGAAAGAGACACAAACTCTGCGTTAGCCGAAAATGCTTCTCCCCAACAGGAAGAAAAAAAGTGACACCCGGGGCAGACGACCCTTCTAACCCCCCCCCCCCCCCCAACCTCCTTTACCACTGTTCGGAGATTTTGGACAAAAAGAATAAAGAAATTTCTTAGAAAACAGATTCAAATGAGGATTGTGAAAATATGAACAAATGCATCTATTATAGTAGTTTTTGAAGTTTTTCCGAACAAATTAGGACCTCAGTTGTGTTTAAGAAACTGTTCGGTATCTTAAAGGCCTATTCAATATGTTCTTTCATTATAATTATGTACGTATGGTGCTCTATTGTGCAGTGTATTTAATGTACATAATGCACGATGTATCGAGGTCAGCTGATTGATATTTTTAACGGTGTTGGTTGGATTTTTTTCGGTGAAAAGAGGTTGTTTCCGGAAAAGGGAAATTTTCATTAGAATTAAGGCTGAGTCACTTTGTCTCGGCAGCCAATAGCCATGTATTCTGTCGCACATTCCATGTAAAATATAGATAGCCTACGTACTGCACATGCAGTAATCACAAATATATATATATATAATATTTTTGAATAATAAGTTTGCATATCGTTTTTGCCCAGTCCGGTGACTGCCTGTACACTATTACTATTATAGATGTGGCAGTGTAGGCCCCGATTCTTTTTTACGAAACAGTGTTCGCGCCCAACACCAACATTGTATTGAAATCTGACCTCACCAAACGCGGGATCGGAATGTTGACCTCAGGTCAATTTCACCCCATTCAGTATGACCGGCGTCTCTCCTCCGGCGTCTCTCCTCCATCGCGTAGATTTGCCGCGACAGAAAACGCTTTAAATCTACAATCCCAGTGGCACGGGGCAAATGAGTCCCTCATCAAACGCTTGCTAAAGGAGCCCGATCCTGCGGCACGGAGCAGGTGAGTCCCTCACCAGACGCTTACCAGAGGAGCCCGATCATGTGGCACGGAGCAGGTGAGTCCCTCACCAGACGCTTACCAGAGGAGCCCGATCATGTGGCACGGGGCAGGTGAGTCCCTCACCAGACGCTTACCAGAGGAGCCCGATCATGTGGCACGGGGCAGGTGAGTCCCTCACCAGACGCTTACCAGAGGAGCCCGATCAGGTGGCACGGGGCAGGTGAGTCCCTCACCAGATGCTTACCAGAGGAGCCCGATCATGTGGCACGGGGCAGGTGAGTCCCTCACCAGATGCTTACCAGAGGAGCCCGATCATGTGGCACGGGGCAGGTGAGTCCCTCACCAGACGCTTACCAGAGGAGCCCGATCATGTGGCACGGGGCAGGTGAGTCCCTCACCAGATGCTCACCAGAGGAGCCCGATCATGTGGCACGGGGCAGGTGAGTCACTCACCAGATGCTTGCCAGAGGAGCCCGATCCTGTAGCACGGGTTAAGGGGGCGCTCCCCAGGACCTTGCCAGAGGAGCCCGAGCCTGTGGCACGGGTCAGGGGAGCGCTCCACGGCAGTAGGAAGTGGTATCAAATTGATAATTGATAGCTGTAAGCAACGAAATAAACATCAGAAATGACATCAGCGATATGACGTTAATTTGTGTTGGCTTTCTTTTCGTCTTAAACATTTAAAGGAGTGCAGCATGTTTTCTAGTACGTCCGCGTATCGCCTTTATGTAAGACCTCACAAAACTGAATATTGTCCCCACCGAGTCCGTCCCACGATCGCAAAAAAAAAAAAAATAATAATAATTTTGAAAAGTTAATAATAATAAAAAAGTAATAATAATAATAAAAATACCTTAAAAAATAATTAACTTTTTTCCTTTAAATAAAAAAAATAAAAAATCACTGCATATTGCGAGGACGGCTGCTGATTTATATTGGTGGGGACGCCCCGTAAAAATTTAAAAAAAAAAAATGCCCCTCCATAAAAAATCCTTTTTTTAAATTACAAATAAAGTCTAATTTCAAACTAACAGCATGTAAAAACAAAAATGTAATTATTTAATTAAAAAATATTTTAAAGTTAAATAAAAACCCATATTCTTTTTTTAAATTAAATCTTGACCATTATGGATTGCTCTGTAATTGGTTTAGGTTGCCCGGTGCAAAGGTTCTGCCTCTTCGTGGCACACCGGATCAGTAGGGTTAAGTGACCTTGGTCTTAACCCGAAGCTAAAGAACCTGGCGTTTCCCGCCAAAACCAAATGTCTCCCCTCCCTGGCGACAAATCCCCCTCCCACCAAAACAAAATGTCTCCTTGAACGAGAGCTCAAGGTGACAAGGCCCCCCCCCCCCCCCCGGGGCCACAAAAAAATTAAATTAAAATAATTTAACTTTTTTAAAAAAACAGGTAAACATCGTAAATGTTCGTTTAGTTTAGATCAGTAGAGTTAAATTTTCAAAGCTAAACATATTTGAAATAATATAAAATAATATAAACTAAACTGATCTAAAACATAAATAAATCTAAAATGTAAATAATGTTAACTAAACAATTTCAAGCATAATCTAATGTAAATTAAAATATACTTAACTAACTTAAACCAAAGCAATCTAAAAAAAAATTAATGAATCTAATGTAAAGTTAACTTATCTAAAGTAAACTAAACGAATGTCAACTAAACTTAACTAATGTAAAATAAAGTCAACTGTAATTATTCAACCCGAGCTAAAATAGTCTCATCTAAACTAATATCTAACTAATCTAATCTTAATAAAATAAACAAAATTATCTAAATTAAACTAATATAAACTAAACTAATTTTAAAATAATTTAAAGTGGTTTGGCCATACCTGAGATCCCATATAAAACATTACACAAGTAGGTAGCAACGTTACACATATCTAGTTGAGAACCATATAAGTAGGTAATTATACGGGACCTATCCTCTCAATTAGGCCCACTATATAAGTATGTAGCCATAAGGGACATGTCTATCTGAAAACTATAGAAAACTATATTAGTATGTACACATATGAAACTTGTCTCGTTGTAAAAAAAAGTGTATCCTTTCCATAGTATATAAGGGACGTAAATCAAACTGGTCGACAATACGCACTATAATAAGTCCATATTCTATGTTCGTAAAATAATAGTCCCATATTATATGTAGCCCATGTACTATATAAGGTTCATATCCTTTGTATACGTACTATAATAGGTGAATAACATATGTACGAACTACAATTGTTCAATATCCTATGTATGTTCTTTAATAGGTCGATATCCTATGTTGCTATGACCAGTCCGAGTTGCGATGACCAGTCCGAGTTGAGATGACCAGTACGAGTTGCGATGACCAGTCCGAGTTGCGATGACCAGTCCGAGTTGAGATGACCAGTACGAGTTGCGATGACCAGTTCTGAGTTGAGATGACCAGTCCTAGTTGAGGTGACCAGTCCGAGTTGAGATGACCAGTCCGAGTTGAGGTGACCAGTCCGAGTTGAGATGACCAGTCCGAGTTGAGATGACCAGTCTGAGTTGAGATGACTAGGACATGTTGCTTCTACGTCAATCCCACCCCCCACCCCCGGAAGCATTTTTCACATGGGACGGAAAGATGGATAAGAGAGAGATAATAGAGTCGCTAACTGCATTATCCCATAACATTCTTGTCTCTAGGTCACTCCAAAAAAATACAGATGGAGACAAAGGACAAACGCTGTCTTTATCTACCACAGAAAAGCCTATAGGCTCTTAATTAAAAGTCACCAGAAACCAAAACTATCCACACGCCACGAGATGAAGCTGGTATAATGATGAAATAAGACAAATGGTAGGCTACAACCAACCAAATCAAGCTTACATTTGTCACCTAAAAAAATCAATAACATAAATTTGCAGCAGGAAAACCGTCAAAACTATACTTCAAATACTTAGAAATGGTGATTTTTTTTCGTCAGTAGGCCTACAATTGCATTAACATTTTTGTTTAACTAACAGACAGAGTAGGCCTATACGATACAGAAGTAGACGGAGGGCCTTTTAACTTATTATATTTGGAAACTGCACGCCTTTAAGAAAGCTTAACAATTTTTAGTTCGTGAGATGGTGACAGATTGTGACACACACAAAAAAAAAAAGGGGGGGGGGGGTGTAATGAAAGTCATAAATAGAGTGAAGCCCTTTATGGTGGTTTTATTGTTATTTTTCCCGTGGAAGGTGTGCCGTCGATCTCTTCATGTGGGGAACACCGCCAACTGATAAGGCCATTAAAAAGACCTAGCTGGGCACATTAGATTGCCTAAGTGAAGCCATTTATCTAGTACAGGGGTTCTCAACGTCCTAATGCCGTGACCCTTTAATTGAGTCTTTCATGCTGTGGTGACCCCGAACCACAAAAATTATTTTCGTTGCTACTTCATAACTGTATAATTGTTAGTAAATGTGTTTTCCGATGGTCTTAGGTGACCCCTGGGAAAGGGTCATTGGACATACAGGATGAGAACCGCTGATCTAGTAGCTATCGAATTCAATATTGTTTGAACACTAATGTTTAACTGTAATAGTATCATATAATATCAACTCAAGTCTATGGTCTGAGTAACAACTGACATTTATTCACCATTCTTTTGATACCTCACATCACGTGACAAACTCAGTCCAGTTCTCCAATTTACAAATTTTCACACATATAAGTTTAAACATTCATGAAAACAATTCACAAAGTCAATTCTTACATCATGTCAACAAACACAGGACAATCAGGTCACATAGTTCAATCAGTACACACTACAAACAACAATCATCAGTCACTCATACTGTCACAATTAGGTCCATGAAAACACAAACAGATGCTATGCACACAAGAAATATTGTCTTAAAATTTGATGATAGACTTTTGAAACAGACAGTGTTGAATAGTAAATGAAACAAGGTGACCACAAATAAACATTCACGGTTGAAACCTTACGGTGCGCAAAATTAAACGCAGGTTTTTTTATTTGTTTGTTTGTTGTTGTTTTTTTGTGCATTCAACGGAGTTGTACAATTACTTTCACTAATCACAGGAACACATCAAAATAAAAACTTTTAAGATTATAATGGTTTTAATTGTAAAATATACGTTGCTTTACACATTGTCTTTCATAAGTTTGAAGACCCTTGACGTCATCTATCGGATATCTTTGTACAGGGCATCAGACGACAACACGAGAACCCCCCCCCCCCCCCAGAGTGATAAAAATGTATAACCAATATCATCCAGATTTAATGGCTCAACACATTTTAAAAGTTTGATTTTTTTAAAATAATTTAGATCAGTCACCATTTCATTGTCTGGCCTTACAATATTAGGCAAGACACTGGGGGAAAGTTTCATGTTTCGTTTAAAAGAAAAGCACCACGACATTGTGCACATATAGGAAGTATGGGATGATGACGCTTTGTGTCGTTTGAAAATTTAAGAAATTTGAAAACTATTGAGTAAATGACCACACAAAACGAGGCCAAACCATTTAATAAACAAACCCTGTTTAAATTCGCAAACCAAAATAATTTTTCTGTGGGGAAAAATGTGGCCAAATAATACAAAGTTGGACAAGGCGACTGAATTTATGTGACCCAAGAGGAAATGGGTAGTGTACCCTACTTTAAGGCTCCATCCATGTCCAAAAAAATCTGCAATCTAAATCGCTTGTTATCACGTGACTCAGGTGCATCCTAAAGAGAACATACATCTCAAAACTAAATTTACGGTCTTTGAATTGAAAGTGTTTAATTAGAATTTTTTTTTCCTAATTTTGCTTGAGTGATAATCACAAATCATCCAGGGGGAGAAAGTTTTATCCGGTCTTGGACCTAATTGAGTCTTATCGAATTGGCCAATCACACATTTTAAAAATGATGATCTAATTGAGTCTAATCAAGATTGTATAAATCAAACACCAGAAGAGACAGGGTCAAAAGTCCCTAAGCCATAAGTTCTTTGCCAAATCCCTATTTGTTAATACTAAACTCATCATCATCAGCATCGCCTAGTTTTAATCCCGTCCACTCTTTGATGTTATCTTCCCATCTTTTTCTCTGTCTTTCTCTTCGTCTCCCTCCTCTCGTTGTGCCCTGCATGATTTCTTTGGCGAGCCCTTGTTTTCTTGTCACATGGCCATACCATTCCAGTTTGTCCTTTTTTACAGTCACCAGGGGGTCATCATGCTACCCAATTGCTTGACGAATCCTTTCTTTCCCTTTTCGTTAGAGATATGGTCTCTATAGCATATTCCAAGAATGTTTCTGAAACATCTCATGTGTCTATGAAACTTGAATCTCACTAACACCTGGTGAGATGTGTTCTTCACAGATTGTTTATGACTTTCTCAAAACTTATGTGACCCCAAAAAAAAAAAAGACAAATTTAATACTTCTTTAAAAAAATATTAATTATATTGTAAAAACATATTCCCTATTCAATTTCCCAGGCCCCTCTTGTGAGTGCCAGCGCCTCATAAAATCTCCCAACCCTTTCATCGCCCATTTGGGCTATCTACCCCCCCCCCCCCAAATGGGTCGGTGCCGCCCACTTTGAGAACCACTGCTCTAAATGTCTACTCAGATAAATTAATCTCTATTACAAATCAAAATAAGTGGGGTGATGCGTCACCAAGGACTTACAATTTCAAGACTAATTTTATTACTGATAATTTCTAGTGCGTAGCTACTCCTACAGGCCTTAGCCTATATCTTTAGAATCAAAGGCTGTAAATGTAATAAAGGGGACTGATAAAACATATAACAGCATCAAGGTGAAGTATCAGCCATCATCCCAACTTACTCCAACCTAATTGTAATAGGCCCGAGGAGCAATCTACTGTTTCGTGTAATCTGCCATGGAAATGAAATGACTTTTAGAACAGCAACCTTGATATAAAAGGAGCTCACTTGCCCTCCCAATACCATATTATCAATTATTGTCATTATATAATTTCACATGATTACCCGGTACATGGCATTTTACTCTTAAAGTTTGTATCTGTTTTACTTGGAACTTTGAATAATTGATCCTGATATTTTAGTGATTATGCTCTTGGCGTCTTGTCTCAACTAGCATCTGATTTGCTTAGGATATATTACGTTAGTTTAAATAACAGCTTATGAAAAAATATGACATTAATACATTTTAATCTCCCCCCCCCCCCCCCCCACCTTTACACACCACACATCAACATTAAAATAAAAAATAACAACTTTTAAGCAATGTCTTTTAATGTTATGAGTTCATCCAGTCAAATCAATCTATAAATTGCTTTTTCAATGTTCCTCTAATGTTTTATTTGACCATTATTTAGGACTTTGATCATGTATTTTTGTTCAAGCTAGTTTGAAAAGATATTTTTGAATGGTGTTACTAGTTAAATAATTTAGAACCTATTTAGTTTTGTGCTACATTAAAAATCTGCTGTTTCAATTTAATTTTTACAGATTTTGTCCTCTTGGGACTTGCATGTGGGACATACATGTGAAAAGTATTCAAGTCTTGACGAGATAGACTGTCTGCCAGCCAGTTCTGCTCTCTGCCAATCCAGGAGGCATGCACAGTGATTCCATACTGTTGACAATTGGAGTGTAGAATGGAGATTAGGTGATCAGCTTTGCATATGCAATTTGAAAACTCAACAGGATTTGTGTTGAAAGAGTTGATAAGTCCCACCACAGTCTGAAATACATAGTTATTTAAATATACTACTATATTAAATTGAAGACAATTTTATTGTCTTTTACGGTAAAAAGTGTAAAGTTGTTTAAATTTTAACCATTTCTTTTGTATCAAATAACACAATATAAATAGTGAATTGAAGATTAAAGGAAATGTCAAAAAATACAAAATTGAGATCCTTTAGTTAAAATAATATAGGAGATAGGGCTGCAAATAACTGCATTCTATGCTGAACTTGTAGTAACTTTCATTAGCATGGGTGAGGCCAAAATGAACTGACATATAATATAATACAAAAATTTTAGGGCTGGTAGGCTCAAGGTAGTAGTTGGAAAAAATAATGAATTAGAAATCCTACTTTGGGAACAATATTACCAAAAGGTTGCCAATCCCTTATATGGGAGGACCTTTGATACTAAGTCTTATAAAAAATCGTGTGATATTATAAAGAATTCCAGGTCCTTATGATAGCATACTACAAACAAGAGTTTACAGATGGGGAAAGCTTTCTGCAATTAAAAGCTAATCGAGCTTTAATGACTGTTCTTTCCAACTATTAAAAATAATGTATTTTTTTTTCATAATGTTTTTGTACAGTTTTTTGTTTTCTTCAATTGTGAAAGTGGGTCAGATAGAAGAAAATAGAGATAACCTAGATAACATATACCACACTACATGATGTTATACTAACAACAATCCACAACCGCAGTAACTCAATAGTTTTAGAATAAAGGCCAATTGCCAAATAGGCACTGTTTGAAAAGTCTTGATGTTTTTTTTTATAATTACAGGTTGTTTATGATATGTTAAATTATGACTGGTAACATTTATATTATTGGTTACAATATAAATTAATATCAATATAGTCTGTTATTGTCTAACTTAACCATCTTAAAGATGCCAATTAATATATAATGTTTTCAAAATCTGCTGTTTCCTAAAGTTGAAAGTCCTTGCATAATTTATAGATTTAATAGACAATAGTTTAATTTCAACAAAGTAAAAGAATGCTCAGAGTTCAAATTAAATCTGCACTATTGGAGCATTAAAGAGAAGCTCTTTTCTTAAGGCAATATATTGTTTTAGAAATGTTCTTTAACATCGAAATCTGTTGTGGAAGCATTTTTCAAGTGAGTATTTCATAGAATTCCACATTTTGAATTTATTTTAATATAGAGACCAACAAACCTATTTAATTCATGATTTCCCTCCCTTTTTGCATGAAGTAGCTGTAGCTAGGTTTTTTTTGTTTTTTTTTTGGGGGGGGGGGTGTGCTGCGCGCACTACAAAGCAGTATTATTTTTGTGTGTCTACATGCTGTAGTAAATTTGACACATTGTAATGGCTGTGACTTCAAGACAAATAATTAGTTATTTTTATTAAATATACAGAATGTGCCAAAATATCCAATGAGTACTAAAACATCCTTGATACTAAAAATCAGCTTTATGTACATGCACAAATTATTTAAGGACAGAGGTGCATATTTGTACAAAGCAAAAACACTTACAGTTTGACCAGACTTCCCCCTCTGTTGACAGAGTACACTTCCAGAATGGGGAAATCTTGTACCAATAAAGAGCATAGACTCTAAAAATTGTTCAGCCACCTTTTTTCAAACAAATTCCTCCTTTATGACCACTTAAGTATGAGCCAAACTGATACTCAAATATAATTTTGTTTCATTTGTCGAGAGACCCTCTTCCAACAATATCTGCCCAACATATCTACCTTTTCAGTTTTAGGAACATGTGGTGATCTACAATACAGACTATTGACAAATGCACATAATAAATGTTAAAGATGCACGAACTCTAGTACTGCATATTTTTGTTCACACTGTATTTGATAAAGATAGAACTTTTAAAACACAAATTAACACAATTTATATAGCAGTACAATTTTTAAATATTTGTTATGACTCATTTTATTGATTTAAAACACATGATGCTAACCTAGTTAAACAAATTGTAATGCTACCTTATTCTATACCTTGTTATCACTTATACACAACAGCCTTCTTCCTCGCAGTTTACGTTTCCAGGAGAAGATAGCATTGACAACGGCATAAAGCTCTGCTAACGTGGATGTTATGCTAAACTTGTTTGTTGAAAATTGCATCAATTGCTTTATTTCTTCCCATTCTTCACTCAGCCAGTAGACCTAGAAATAAACATAAATATTCCATTAAACATAACTTACATTTTTACATTCCTAACATGATGAATCACAGACCTCATCAAGAGATTTTTTTTTTTATTCTTCAATTACATTTTATCTTACTAAATGATTGTGTAACTAAGAACTGAAATCATGTTTCATAATGAAGGAGCTGTCCACTCAATTACAATATCCACAAATTCATTGAGAGAAGATGAAAAATCATTTTGTTCATTTTCAGGACAACATCTTTTCATCCTAATAATGAAATGCTGGCTTATTTGGTTGATCTGAGGACAAACTACAGCCGTTATAGACGATGCCAGTGCGATATTACACATTACTCTGATATTCCATCATGGTTTCTATGTATCGATTCTCAACAGTTTTCCCAACCCCAAAAGACAATCAAAGAATGTCACAGAATATTGAAGACACATGGACCCCAAATGCTCCTGTCTCAGGACATGAAGGCCTATTCTAATTCTATCTACCTTTTCAGATTATGTATATAATTTGAAAACTTACCATACTTTCCAACAAAAAGAAATAACCATGGCAATGAATGTCATATTTTAGGTAGCAATTAAGTAAGATCTCACGGATGTCTGCATCTACCAAAAATGTTGGTTATACAAAAATTATTCAATTTCTACAAATATTGTATAGCATATTTTTTTGCTTGCACCCCATTTAGTCGGCAAAGCAACTACACTAAGTCAAATGACATAGAGCATACTTACCTAACAAAGACCTAAAACATAGACACAAAAACAAAAGAAAGCTTCTTGTTACCTGTTTTTCTCCATCTAAAAGTAAGTAAGCACCAAATCCTTTGGTCGATGCATCACAAAATAGTTCAGCATTTGCTTTAAATTTCACTATAGCAGTTTTGTCAGAGGCCAGCTGGTGATTCATGATCCAATGCTGTTTTGTGGATAGAAGCATGTGTTTCATAAGGCCAGTGGAAGACACGTCAATATTGTCTTTTGTCAGCAAGCCAATGGTCTGGTGAAGGCATAAATTGCAATGTTTTATTTTACGCTTAAAATGTGCTGGTATTTTATAAAACGCACATTTTACTAAATTTAGAGTAATTTTAAAGACCTTATTTCTTTTAAAATTATGATAGTTAAATTGTGATTTTAATAAAACAACCCCATATTACCGATTATATAGCTAATATGGAGGTCTCGATATATATATTGTGTATAGCTTAAGGCAAAGTTATTTTCAAAATGATTTATATTCTTGTCAAATTTAAAATAAATATGTGAAAGTAATACTGTACACAACATAAATGAGTCTTAAAAGTTTACTTTTAACTTTGATGCGATAGCCATAAATCCAAGCATGTAAGCAGAGGGCAGGGATATTCCTTGCTTTTGAACAGTGAAAGGTGAAGGCCAACCTACATGAACTGTGCATACCCAGAATGGCTTTTTTACAAACATGTTATCTGAATTTGACAACAGGTCAAGTTGAGAATTTATATTAGATAACAAATTTACAGATATAAAATTGGAAATATCATAATTAGTTTTGCTGTAATTGTCATAGAAATGGTTTACAAGACCACAAATTTCATTGTTAATCGGCAATCTCATTTTTGGAATACTGTCCTTTGAATATTTAAACTGCACATTGATAGCACTTTTATTTAAATGGTTGAGACACTCTTGGTTGGAGCCACCACTTTTTGAAATATCAGCCGCACTGTTTTCTTTGGTTAAAGTTTCCATATTTTCAACTCTCACTGCCTCATCCATGCTGCTTCCTCTCAATTTAGCCTGCTCCAAAATTATCTTAAATCCACGTCCTCTTGAGGAGCCAAATGCGGAAGCTCCATACTTGGCCATAGTTTCTAGCATATTCATTACTTTTTCACATGTTGTTGCTTTCCAGATTCCCTCGCTGTTTTTGTATATTAAGCCATGAAGCTGAAAGAGAATCAATGGATAATCATTAAATTTATTAAAAATAAAAACTTGGAAATGTTAAAGTGTTGGATTTTTATTTAATGCCACCATGAGTAATAGTAAAAATGACATATGACTTTTCTTGACAGCTCATCAGAAGTTTTTTTAATCCATGATATCATAAATAAATTACAGTTCTTTAAATTATTTGTATATATTAAGCCATATTTTAAACTAACAATGTTCCTGATAAATTATATGTTAACATCCAGCAGCATCCGTAAACAGTTTCCCAGCTAACATAAACTCTGTAATTATATCTAGTATATGATCTTTCTTTATACCTCATAAATCAGTGAAATTTTAAAGAAGTTACCTCAAGCTGAAAACACATGAGCAAAAACACTCTCTCAATGGCTTGCTGTTTGTCAGGATGAATGCCTGTTTCTTGAATTTTGTGTTGCCATTGGAAACAAAGATGAGCTTTGTAGTAATTATTGTTAAGGTGACTGGTCACAACCAGGTCCAGTTTTATAGCTGGATCAGCTTCAACCAGAGGCTTTACAACATCAAAGAACAGCTTCATATGGTCTGGATATTTAGACTTTAGCTTTTCAACTGTATAAAACATTAGGACATGAAACCAGCAGTTCATTAAATATTTGAGTTTGGAACCAAATTAGATGAAGGAAAAATTAGCTAATTCATAATTATAAGAAGGTTGGACTGCAATAAAGCAAAGTAGAATAAAGATACAAATTATTTTGTCTACTGGTAAATAAAAAGCATGGTTACAGTATATACTCATTCCAAAGCGGACTTTTTTTTAAAGAAATATTTCAGGGGAATAAGTAGGGTGGTCAGCTTATGAGCTGATCATAGGAGGTTTTTATAATTTTTCTCCAGGTTCATTGATTCTATTATAGAAAACAATGAAGGAAAAAGTAATTTACACAAGTTAAAATAAAGTTTGGGGTAAGATTAGGTCACTCATTTTGTCCTAATTTTGTCAGAGTATCAATGTACCTTCAAAAGATATCAGCTAGAAAAAACTCTAGTAAATTTTCCATGGTTGGCTTTTAATGTAGCATTGAATTTTAATGTTCTGTTTGATACTGATAGAGCTTAAATGTTAAACCCATGCATAATTTAGGCAAATAAAATTTTAGTGCAATTAAAAAAATTAAAAATACCAAATTATTTAAAGTTATAAATCAAAGCTAGATAATTTATATATTTTTTACCTTCTTTAGTTGATGGGTATTGATATTTTGAAATCCAAGTGTGATAGAACAGTTCCTTTGGAGAAAGTCTTGAAAAATTTGGTTGCACTGCTTCCTCACAATATGATGATCTAATGTCCACCTTATCCATTGAGAGAGTTTTTTCTATTAATATTTCATTGTGTTGCATAAGATTTTTCTCTTTCAAGTTTATATACATTTTGTGTAACATGGTATTCATGATAGGACCAACATGTTTCATTGTCAGAAGCAAATTTCCATCCTTTGCATGTTGTACCGGTAATACTGGTGGTTTAGCCTGGTCTACATAAGAAGTTTCTAACCAGTTTTGGCCCACTGCACCATTAACTACTCCATTTTTCATGAAGAGAGTAGATTGTACATTTTTTCTCCTTGTAGAATGGTTCAGGTATTGTTTTTTATGTAAAATGGATACAAAAGATCTAAATTTTTTTCCAGCATGCGGTTGTGTTCTAAGATATCTATAAGCTTTTGTTGGGTTGAAATTCCAAGAGTGAAAAATCCTCTTAACTAGAAAGCAACTGGTGGTACTTTTAAGATGAGTTTGAAAAATATAGTTTGTTAGATAAACTCCCTCCATTATTTTTGATGCTCTTCTCACAAAGCTCCTTCAATTATTTATTAATTTTTTTGTATTTATAATTACTACAAATGAAAGTCCAAGCATTTTAATAAAATCATTTTTTGAGATTTGCATTAACCCAATCTGAAAAAGAAAGATATGAAAGAAACATTATTAGAATCTAACATACAACTGTAGCTTATCTAGAGGTTTAAGGCTCTTTATAGTATAGTTTCCAAGTTTGAAAATGATAAAGGGTCATTTAAGAACCATTTAAAGACCATGTAAATTGAGGTGTAAGATAATTATTGTGTTCCGCAGAAACAAAGACCATATTCCATATGCCAAAAAACAGACAGTGGCATAGTACTAAATATGTCTATGCTCCCACCTCATACCACCTTCATTATGTTACATTTCTGTATTAGTTGCACTTCTAGGCGGTACAATAACAACTATTTTTACTTATTCAACATCTGTTAATGTTTTTTCAGAACCAGAAACTAATTGCTATTTCTTTTGTAAATTGTGTTAAAAATTGTATAAAAATTTGGCCACAAAAGTATAGTTTTTTTCATCAACAACTATTACTGATGTGATTAATCTTTGGAAATGATTATGTTATACATTTATAACTTCAATGGCTAACATTGGTAAATGAGTACTTATGTGGTTTGTTAGCTTGATTTGATATTTATAGATGTGTACCAGTCTGATGTTTTGATGGGCATCAGGAAAGAATTTTACAATATTTTGACAGCCCTAGATACAAAATTGCTTTTATTCTCAATGGATTGTGGTTATATTATAATTGAAAATGGCAGATAATGAAAGGAATAGTTTACTGTATGTAGTTTAGGGCTCACCAAAGAAATCATGCAGGGCACAACTAGAGGAGGGAGAAGAAGAGGAAGATAGAGAAAAAGATGGGAAGATAACATCAAAGAGTGGACGGGATTAAAACTAGGCGATGCTGATGATGATGAGTTTAGTATTAACAAATAGGGATTTGGCAAAGAACTTATGGCTTAGGGACTTTTGACCCTGTCTCTTCTGGTGTTTGATTTATACAATCTTAAAGTGATTAAAGTTTGAGTGACATTGATGATACTAATTATAAGATTTTATATTTTGAAACCTGACTTATGCCACTATTTACTTTACAGTTTTTCTTTGACTACATACCAATGGTTTTGATTCTTGTCTTAATATACTTTATCTTTGATAATTAATATTTATATTACATAATCATAAGTGAGAAAAGCGCTCAGAATGACAAATGAGTCTGATGAATATCTATATTAAAAAAATTAAATAAGATAAGATTACCAAGTCTAAGTTGATTCTTTTAATAATATTATGATGAAAAAATCTAGGCTAAAATACTGTTATAAAATACAGGTCTCTCGCATTTTAGCATTGTAAATTAAATATGCATGAAATATTCCACAATGAAAGAATGTCAGAGGTGAAATAAAGGATACCAGCGGGCAAATGTTCCTATTTCAGCCTACAAAAGCTACTGGGAAGTAAAAACCTCTCAAGGGGAACAAAGAAGACAATATACCCCACTATCATAAGACCAGGAGTAACTTACACTAGTGAGGCTTGGACCCTTATCAGAAAAGCAGAGAACCTTATCAATACATAGGAGAGGAAAATCCTCAGAAAAATATACAGCCCAGTGATGGAAAATGATATCTGGAGAATCTGTACAAACCAAGAGCTATACCAATTGTACAAAGACCCACCCATAGTCGAAACAATAAAAAAAAAGGCAGACTGCGCTGAGCAGGACATATTGAAAGGATTCTGGAATGAAGAGCAGCAAAAGAGAAAATACAGACAGAAACCTAGGGGCAGACAACTCTTCATTAAATTAATTCCAGGCAGTGATAGTTATTGACTTAGTTAACTAATACTGAATTATACAACGCTTATTTTCATTTTCCCAACCTTCCATGTACCAATGGGGGCCGTAGAAATCAATGCGACAATAGCAATAAAAATTAGTGCTGTACAATTTAGTGTTAGTGTTAACTAAGGTAAATGTGTAGCTGTAGGAACGCTCACCCTAACCTGAACCCTAATTCTATCACGAAAATGACGTCATGACCACACAACTACATTTCAGCCGAAATGGTATACTATATACGCACCTGAACTGCAAGATTACCTGTAACTGTATCCTTAAACCTCACCTGAACCCTAAATGTATCCCTTAATGGCACCAATTGTCTGAATTAGCCAATTCCTCTTTTCAATCACACTATTCACAGGCCTCGGGCTTCAGGCGATAATAATGGTAAACGCCTACACTTACCCTGGCGCCAACAATACCAGACTTGCATGGCCCATGGCACAATATTTACTAAGTCCAAGGTCTAGGGGGGGGGAGAAGGTTGGCTTCCAGTACTCAAAAGGGGGAGAGGGTAGACAATGTAATATAGTATATACTCATAATACTATGTACCCGGTTCTAAAGTTGACTAAAGATTTGTCCCGTATTGATAAACAAAGTTCGTAAACTGAATCGAAAATAGAAGAACCGGAAAAGGAATTCGTTTATGAGATAAAATTTGAAAAATCAGTGTTATTCAATAATTTATTACGTACGTAAAAATAAAATTTGCCTAGTTTGTTTTAATCATAGTTTCATAAAGGTGCGTAAAAATAAGCTACTCACCTTTCCCACAAAAAAGGTAATTTAGCTTAGGGGCCATCCATAAATGACGTCACGCGTCTAAAAAAAAAAAAGGGGGGGGGGTCAGATTTTTGTGACGAGGGGGGACCTCAGCCAACGTGACGACCCATGAAAAGTAGAATATTGTAATAAAGAATTGCACTTAATAACCCTAAATTATCCACACATTTTTAACATATTTTTTTATACAACAATCATTATTTTATTTTTAAACTACGATCACTGAGAGAATCCGCACAGGTATGTGAGGTCCCAATAATGGCATCTGATCAAGTTACAAGACACCAAGGAGGAGGGGACTCGTGGTGTATTTGCAATGTCAGTTGTGAGAATTTATGGCTAAATGTGGACACAGGAGTCATAGAATTCGACCAGGCGACCACAGGAAGTGGGATGGAAAGATAACAATTCTATGGTTGTCCTTGGGGTGGGTGGGTGGTGGTAAATGCTCTAGGGCAGTGACCCAGAGGGTGTGGTACCTTAGTAGGCCTACATGCTCTAGGGCAGGGATTCGTAACAATTTTTGCAGCCCAGCGGGCCTACACCGTTTTAAACACACACACACCCCCCCCCCCAAACACTTATAAATTAAATTGTAATAAAATTAGAAATAATTAAACAATTTATTTATCGTAGTTTTATTTCTTTCATTAACTTTATAAGCAAGGGAAACAATTACCAATAAAAGCAAAGCGCCAACAAAATTCACAAGAAAGACATTTACTGCTGCTTATCAAAATACATGCAAACAAATTTTTTTTTAAAAAAGCAGCAACAGCTAGCAATTAAAATCAGTGGCGTAGCTAGGGTTGGTGTCACCCGGTATAGTAAGCTCGTGGTATCAACCACCCCCCCCCCCCCCGGCTTCCACTATGTAATTATTCTTGTTTAACTTAATCCAAAGTATTGAAGGTCAGGGGGTAAATGAATTTAAGAACTGTTAAGCCTACTTAGAAGCGCTCCTTGTTATTATAATGTTATCAAAGGATAGTTTTACTTCTCAGAATTTAGATAATTATAGCTTCTGTCACATACAAAAGTTACCGAACACTTAATTTGGCGTTGAAAAATGGTCAAAACGATGTGTTTCTGACCTAATAATAAGGTAACTTATTTGTTGACGCATTCCCTTTGAAATTTTAACAAAAACGCATTTTGATTGGTTACATGAGTGGAAAATATAGCCTACGTGTCGTCTGTAATCCTTTTGTGGATTTCGGTTAGACCGAGCAGTGTTTGCTCTGTAAATACGAACTTTTTCAATTTTATGTCAATACCTGAGCAGGGCCGGATTTATAGACAGGCCGACTGGGCCGTGGCCTAGGGGCCCCGCGAAATAAGGGGCCCCAAAATTGGGAGTAGTATATTAAAAAAATATAGCAATATCTTTTATTTTTCAAAATGGGGCCTCAATTATTTTTTTTTGGCCTAGTGCCCCTAAAATTGTAAATCCAGCACTGCCCCTGAGATGGTGTCAGCCCGTGCGGCCCGCAGCCCCCTAGCTCGCTACTGAATAGACCTCAGGGCTGGGGAGGTACTTTTACCGCTGGATAAGAACCATATTTTTAGTGAAATGTTCCTGACACAGGTGCAGTAATTTGAAACCACGGGAGGTGAATTTCTTAAGGGGTTTGTAAAGGGCAGTAGTGGACACAGGGGCTTTTTAAAAGGGGGGGAGGTGTAGAGATTTGTGAAGTTATATTTTAGGGGGGGGGGGGTCTAACTTTTTGTGACGATGGGGGGAAAAAGGGGGGGGGGGCAAAAATCGGCAACATTTGCGTGACGTCATTTATGGATGGTCCCTTATTTATTTATTGACATGAATAAAGATGAAATAAATTAATAGGCGAAACAAATTACAAAGTAACAAAGTATGGGAAAATCTGAAAAGGGGTGCAACAAAACAAAGAATTTATCGACAAGAAGCCTTGTTCGGCGAAAAAACAACATTAGAAAACACAAAACAATTAAAAATAAATACTTAGCTGGCTGCAGTGTAGTAGCCTATCCGAGAGAACAGCAAGAGGAATGTGATAAACCATATGACAAGAAGTGAGAGAGGTAATACACAGGGCAAAGGGAATGGAAGAGGAAAAGAAGTCCACTGAGACCACTGTGATTGGTCGTAACGAGTATGGGGTGAATAAAAGGTTTTTAACAAATGAAGGAGAACATGACTTCATGACATTCGTGCTATGAGGTTTCAATGTCTTGCCATAAGTCTAAATTAGTTTGTTCTTCGAGTTCACCATGTTTGGCATGTCGCCGCATATTTTTGTTAGTACAAGACACAATGGACGGAGGTGATAACAAAATCCCTTTAGCTCCTTTATTCACTTCTATTGAAGTTGAAGTGTTTTGAGATTGGACACTGATTACCTTGCGCAATATTTTGAAGGTGTTCAATAGATCTTTCCCAGAGGAGTCGCCCAGTCTCACCTAGATATGACATTTGGCAGCTGGTACGAACAACGGCGTTGACGACATTGCGGCTAGTACAAAGTAAACCTCCCTTATCTGAAGTGTCTGGATGACAAAAGGACAAACTTTGCAACGGCTATGACTACATGGCTTATTCACAAAGTGGGAGGGGGCAGCGAGGATCCGACTACACACAAAAAGATCTCGTATATTTTTATCTGTTCTGAAAACATTGAGAGGCAGGGTTTAGAAAATCTTGGGGATGTCAGGGTCGGCGAGGAGAATGGCATGGTTTTTTAAGGAAAATCCGTTTGGCCATGAGATTGTGAGGATCATATGTGAGAGTAAGTTTGATCTAGTTCCATTGTCACACTCGGACAACACCTGAAGGCACCAGCTTAAGTAATATTTTGAACCAATTGAAGGGCTGATGAAAGTACTACATCGAAAATAGTCAGTTATCTCAAGTTTCATATCACTTGCCTCAAGTCAGCCTCTAACTAGCAAAGTCTGGCATCTCTTAGGAGAACAATTGTAGGCCTACTCTTTGTGTTGTTATGAGGGATGACGTATTTTGAGACACGCTTTGCCTGCCTTCCACGTGCATGACCTCTTTCAAGTCGGTCCCGTGTTGGGGCGGCTAGAAAAAATATCCCTTTGTTGATACTTTTGTTTACTATCGTCCGTTTCTGTGGAACATGATAGAACGATCTAGAGAATGCGGGAAGCAGTAAGACTGCGTATTCCTTTTCCAGAATGATCATCTGAAACTGGGTATAAAAGGGATAAGAATAAATGACGGGGGAGAGATTTTCCTTTCCTTGATTACGAGGCATGCTGTCTGTTATTATACTTTGTTGTGTGTAGAGATTTTTATTTCCTCGTACAATTTTGTGCTCATTGTATTTTTATATACAATACCGGTACCAGCAAATCTGTAAGTTTATAATTTTAATCATATTTCTCTTGCTGTTATTATTTAATTGACGTTCACAAATTAAAAAGTTACTACTTGTAATTAGCTCTGGCCTTGATTGTCGTTTTATTTGTTATTATTTTTAACCTTTGGTATCGTCCTTTATTATGGACTGCTTTTAGAACGAGCCCTAGACAAAACAACAGAGATTAAATTCTCCATCTATAACGGTCCGTAATAGTGTTTGTGTATATTAATATATGTATCTTTCGATGATATACTTTTTCACATGCTGTAAGGTAGGTTAGGGTTAGTTGTTTTTTTTTTTTTTCTGTACAAATGAATTTGAATTTTTATATAAATTTAATTGTATAATTTTATTGAACATTGTTACTATCACTAGCTGTGGCATCATTTTTCTATGTAATTTGGTTTTTAATCATTTTTTTACGTAATAAAACAAACGAGCCCAATTAATTTTAAGAATAAATTTGCAATAACCAAGTAACTGTACGTAACACCACTCTATACGCATAATTCTAACCCCCCCCCCCCCCATTTTTTCCCCGAGGGCCTGCGTATAATATCGATGTCCCCCTAATTATATATGTTAATAGCATTCAGTACCTCACGCATTATTTTTTAAATGTTGCTTTAAAATCTAAAGTTATTTTAATTTTAATGCACCGTTGTACCCCCAGTGTGCAAGACCATAGGTCACAACCGTTACATAAAGCAAATATATGTCATGCCTTGTCCTCCATAATTCGAGTATTCTTTCAAATTTAAATACAATTATTTTTTTAAGTAATTAAGGTCTTGTGTAACCGTTGATCAGTTGCTCCTTGGTGGTCTTGTTGAGCAATGAGTTAGTCGATGGTCATGTGTAGCCATGGATCAGTTGCACCCTTGATGGTCTAGCCATGTATCACTCAGTGGTCACGTGTAGTCAAGGATGAGCTGGCGGTCATGTGTAGCCATCATCAGCTGGAGGTCTTGTGTAGCCATCATCAATTTGAGGTCTTGTGTAGCCATGGATCAGTCGGTGATCAAGTGTAGCCATCATTAGTTGGAGGTCTTGGGTAACCATGATCAATAGGTGATCTTGTATAGTGATGCAAAAGTTGGTGGTGGTATTTTATAGCCATAGCATGGGCGCCCGCAGCAAATTTTCTAGGGGGGGGGGCAAAATATTTTTAGTAATGTTTTAATGTAGTTTTAATTTACTGTAGCGTATTTGTATGGTGAACGAACGGACAGGCAGAGGCGTAACAACGGCTTGGCATTGGGGCAGTTGCCAAGGGCGCCGGCCAGCGCCAGTTCAAAAGGGCGCCGCTAAATTTCTAATTTTTATTATTTAACTAGTAAGGCATACCTGACAGCCGGATAAAACTTTGTAAAACTAATTAATATATAGAAAATATAAAAATAATTACCCAGTGAAACGAGAGCAGCATCAGATTAGTTACTTTCTCTTTATTTTCTCTATAATTTAATAAATTTTTTGTCTAATTTTTTTTAACGAATCAATCCAGGGGGGGGGGGCAAGTGCCCCACCTTGCCACTACATGCGGGCGCCCATGCGCCATAGTACCCGTTTTTCCGGTGGAACATACCTATAGGGGTACCAGCAACACCTTTCGGGCCTTTCGGGTGCAGAAGGCAGTGTCAGGGGTTGCAGGAAATATGTTTGTAATCTGTTATGGGAGTGTGGCAAAGTTTTGAAATCAAGAGCGGACCCTTCCTTCCTTTCTTGTGGCACTACAGCCAATGTTTTCATTCGGGATTTTTGTGGTGCCCCCTCTTCACTCCTCTGTCATTCTTTTTAAGAGTCCCGCCCAGCATGGCTGCTTGTAGGGATTTGTCTTCTAATTCAATAAAAGCTTTTGATAGTTCTTTACTACTTTTCCCTAACAGTGAAATGTCATCAGCAAGATACTGAAGGGGTTGGGTGTAGAGAGTGCCCATTGGTTGTGGGTCTTGGGTTTCCCTCAGAAAGTATCTTGTTATTGTTCCTCGGGTGTCACTATGTATGTTTCTTATAACTCTCTCTAATGTTAGGTTACATAGCACACAATACAGTGAGTCTCCTTGTCTTAGGCCTCATCTAATCTGAAATTCCCTTGAACTTATGATTTTTGAGCTGTTTAATGTGACATGTATCTATTTTGTCAGTTTGTTGGGTATGCCAAACTCCTGTAGAGTCTCATATAAGATTTTTTTTTTTGATGCTGTCATTTTATATTCAACATAGAGTTGATGTACTGGGATATTATATTCGTAACATTTCTCTAAAGAAGTAAAGTCTATGAGTCGGATTCCACTGTCATTGGATTCTAAATGCATAATCTCCTTGCGAATAGTTGGCATAAAACACATTTTCTTTCCTTATTTTGGCATTAAAGTCACCAATCACTTTTTAATATCATGTCGTGGTGCCCCATCATAGATCTTTTCCAGTGTCCCATAAAAGGATTTTTTTTATCTGACCTTCTAATGGAAGCATGAACATTTATAAATATTATAAGTTATATTTAACATTTTCTGCACACATTTTCAGTCTCAGGTTCATGAATATATACTTAAAACCGAAGACTGCTCTAAATGCTTCTTTCTTCACAGCATATCCTGTTCCAAGAGTGTTGTGTTGCCACTATAAAATATGGTGTGCTTTTATTTTCAGGATGTCTGCATTTTTCCATCAAATCTCTTGCAATGCAGAAATAGAGGTTTTCTATTTAATTTCTTGATCTATTAGGTTGGCCAAGGCTCTAAACAGGCTTAGTGAATTCCAAGTCGCAATCCAAAAAATGTCCATTCCAGGCATAGGTCAATTTCCATTAGAATCAGACTGGGTTTTCTTCTGTTTGGCTTTTGTTAAATTAATTTTTTTACATGCCCGGGTTGTTAGCCTTGCGCCCAACCATCTGGGGGGGCTGCCCCTTACAGCTCTCTAGGTAGCAGTTAGTTTTTGGGTAAGATTCCCTAGCCTTTGTGGGCTCCTCCAATGCCTACAAGGCAGTAGGTCCTGATTTTTTTTACCCAGTACCCACCATATCTGTTGGGCTTTCCCCTATCCGCCACATGGGGAGGCGCTTGATAGAAGATCAGTATCTACGAATGAGCAAGAGGGGATTCAGTGCTGCAAAAATTTTAAGAACCCATGCTTTATTCCATTGAGGATTAAATTTCTTAACAAGCCTTTTTCAAGTTTGTGTACCATAGTTAAGAAATCAACAAACTCCTTGAAGCTGATTCTCAGATACCTGAGTAAACCCTGAATAAAAGAGACCCCAAATTTTTCTCCAAACGCCAAGATTTCAAAAAGGATACACCTTGCTAGTTTCTGTTTAAATATATCTAACATTAAAATAAAGTAACTCGAAAATGAGACTTATGTACCATAAAACCATTTAATAGTTGATAATCTAACTCACAAATGGAATGGTTAATGTAAAAGCAACATATAATCTAAATATATTATGATACCCTTACAAGATAAATGCCAACATTTCTTTGATTAAGATGCTGCAGTTTAGAACAATTTTATTTATAACCAGTTTATGCCTTAAATTGATTATTGATTTAAGTGACATAGAAAAAAATTAGCACTTTTTAAAAATGTCATCATTACATGAAAGAAATCTAATTAGTGTCAAAGAATTCCTTAATTAAATAATTGGTAAGTCCTACTTAAAGCTTTTTCCTGTAAATTCTACTTTTTTCTTGGAATATGAATGACTCAAAGATTTTAGTTTTCTACTGCCTCAGTAAAATGTCATAGACTATGTTAAGCAAGTGTGAAGGCAGTGATAACTACATACTAAATAAAGACTTACATTTGATACAGGAATATGTGCTTTACAGTTAAAAGAAGAATAAAATTTAAGCTGACTGAACAGTTAGAAAACATAATAAGATTAAAATATTGTGACATTTGGTGACATTTAAATTGTCTGTCCTCCTTATAGTGACTCTACAAGCAAAATTGTGGGTTTAAAATACACATCATCAATAACAATAATCCAGAAATGTAATTCTACAGAACAATTAAAAAGCTGATATTTGATACAGGAATATGTGTTTAAATAAGATTTAAGTTTAAACCGAGTGAACAGCTAGAAACCATAATAAGATTAAAATATTGTGACATTTGATGACATTGAAATTGTCTGCCCTATAGTGGCTCTACAAGTAAAATTATGGGTTTAAATTACACACAGAACTGTTTACTCTTACAATGTACGATTTTGAGGTGTAGACATTATATACTGTATGTTTATTTTTTTCCTATTAAGATAATGTATTGAACGATTTGTGTTGATATTATACGATTTTAAGAGGTTTAGGGTAAACAGGTCTGATTACACATCATCAATAACAACAATAATTCAGAGATGTTGCCCTACAGCACAATTACAAAGCTAACAGCACAGCACATTGGTAAAGTAAAATTCACAATTAATTAAATTTGGTAAATTAATATTTTGCCTCTATCAAAAGTCAGATGACTGGTATTAATAGTCATCTCTAAGACCTTGACAGTTAACCAAGACTAGCTTCAGTGTAATAATTAGTATCAGTGAACTTTTTTATGAAATACACACACATACATAAAAAAAGGATGTCATGTTCTTCAAATTTAATAATAAGTCAGAAAATCTTTTATCATTTATAAAAACTTGGCTGACTTGTTGTTGATTGGACGCACTAAACATTTGTCAGAGTCCAGGTATTTCTTAATTTTGGGCAGTGCCCTAAAGCGTTCCACATAAGCAGATAGCTTGGGCCTATCTTCGAGCAATTTGGGTTCAAAAAGACGGTGCTGGTCTAACATTTCATAAATGTGGAAATCACAAACAGTCACCTGCAAAATAGATTTTTTTTTAAAATCAGAAACAGCATTTATATATGTGTATGGTATCTAAAACAAGGACTTTTCTATAGCTGGAAGATTGATAAAATACTATTTTAAGTATCCATTTTTTCCCAAAAATCTCATTTTTACACATGTTTTAGATATCAATGATGTGTCATATTAAAATGTATCATCAAGATTTAACAATAAAGAAATGCAAACGTTCACTCAAAATCAAAGGAGCCATTGCCACTATTTTAACTTATTTGTTAATTTTTTAATGGATTTATGATTAGCTTCAAAATTTTCTACATAAATTTAGACTAAAAAAATGTGATACAGCTTTATCCCTTCAAATAAGTTTGTATGGGTATAAGAGATCTTTATTTGAATGCATGTTTTATTTCATTTGGAGAAATAGCATACCAAAAGCATGTGAATTTCAAAACAAATTCTAACAATAATAAATTTTAATTCAAGTAACAAAAACACAAAATTATTATCAGAATAAACATTCAATATTAAGTCAAGGGCTCTTTTAAATTTTAAAAACATTTCGTTTAATGAAAAAAATCTACCATACACAACCTCAGTCTGGATCTAACAGATACAAGATATGTTTAAAGAAAATAAATAATTTAATATATTTTATACATTCATTTCATATCATGTTTGTGATTGAATAATTTCCATTATTTATAAAAATTTTAAGTATATATTCATGAAAATAAAATTTAATTAGCAAGGATTATGTGTATGTCATCCTTAGAAAAAAATGTTGAAGAGTATGAAAGCTTTCACAAAAGACAGAAACTAACAGTTTTGGGGAAATCTAAACTAAATAGAAGTTGCTGCAAGATTTTATACAACTTTTAATGAATAACCTTTATTATTAATTGAACAACTTTAAAATTACCAATTATTTTTGCAATAAAATGGCAATGCTTTTCAACTAACAATTACAATGCTTTCTATTAAATTTTAAATTACCTTGTCTCCAACAAAAAACTTTTTGTTGCCCAAGTATTTTTCCAAAGATTCAAGTGTTGGTTTAGTCTGTTCAATATACTGCACACGGATGCTGTCATTCTGTTTATAAATATAAATTAAAGATAGTAACTTGTTAATTTAAATAAATGTTGTGGTCCAAAAAAATTGTTATCTCTTATTTTTGTTAGAAACATTCTTCCTTTAATTCTCATTTGGACACATTAATCATTACATTCATTACAAAGCCTCTTATGACAATTTGATTTACTCTTCTGCAATATTAAAATAAATTATATAAATCATATTTAAAAATAAGCCACTTCACTTTTTAAAATACATGTTGCCTTAATCCTACAAGTATTTTTAAAAATTGTATATTTTTTTAATGACATTGCTTTAATATAATATTATTAATTATTATAGGTTACTAACCAGTTCATTGCCATAGCAAAGTCTAACAAAGGCATTGCGAAGATCCATTATAACATCAAGCATCAGATCAACATGGGCTTTTTCTTTTTCTGTTTCTCCATCTGACAGGGTAGTATTAACCAATAATTATCAAATATTACACAAGCAAAAAACTTCACTTCACTTAGCAAGATTGTGTTGCTCTTTACTATTTACTGCAACCCCCGAAAATGTTAAATTTAACAGGTTTTACTTTCCTAATGGGAAATCATTCATAAAATATTTGACACTTTGCATATTGTGACAAACTGTTTTTTTATAGCTTACTATGTACCCTTTTTTAAATTTTTGTGAAGACATTTTACTTTTCAACTTTATAAGCTTCTATAAATAATGTACATTAGAATTTTTATTCATTTAGATCAAACTTAATTTCCTAGTTTCCACCAATATTCGGGTCAGAGGTAGCATATTAACTTACTACTTACAGAGATTATGTTTGCGGGCAAGGTGGCGCAAGATGGTGTTTGACTGAGTTAGTTTAATGTCACCATCAATATAGTAGGGAAGCTGTCAATTGAAATAGAACCAGTGTAGGAAGAAAACATATAACAACATTTTAATAGGCTTAAGAATAACATTTAAAAATTAAATTAAATGAAGTTAATAATGCATGTGAAAAAACATTTTTCAAAATTTAATGTAAGTAAATAAGAGTAATTAGGCGTGCATTTTTAAATTTTATTATTAAAGTAAACGTACATTGGGGAAATCTAATCCAAGTGTAAATTTGACCTTTTCCCATTCTGCTCTACTGTATTCTGGCCCTGTTGATAAAAACTAATCATCATTAATGTTTATAATTTTTATAAGTTATAAGTCTACAGAGATAGTTGCTTTTTTAATTGACATATTCAACAAGCTTTATTATTTTCTTTACAGCAAAAAATTTGTTACAGTTTAGCATTTAATTTAAAATAATTGATAAATTCATATTAGGCCTACTTTATCATTTTATCCATATATACAATTTAATTTTCAGTAAAATGAATATTGATTTTGTTTAAAATTGTAAATAAAAAATTCAGTTATATCTTTTACAATTCACAATTTTACTCTTTTAAAGTTAAACAAAAGCTGAAAAAAAATAATAACGCGTATACTACTTATAGTATTAGCCAAATGGATAATTAATCTTTAAAGTTGGATCAGCTTACCATCACCCTGCATGTAACGGTTATCCACAAATTCTTCACCAACATAGTTTAAAAGAAGTCGAATGGGTTGAGCAAGCTGGAAAGGGGTTTAAAATGATTCAATCATATCTTTGTGTACATAAAATGTAGAGTAGTTAAAAAAAAATAAAAAATTCTATTGATATTGTGCTAGCTAATAGAGACTGGAATAGAACCAAACACTTTGAACTTGAACCCTGCTGACAACTGAACCTGAACTTCAACGTCACTGAGTACTAAACAACTATAATGTTCAATCGCAAACTTATTAGATCCAACACTGTTTTACGAAGGATAACTTGATAAATCTTGATAAGATAAAATTGTAAGATAAAAGAAATTAATTGGTCGTTTTAAAACATTTAAAAACTTACACCTCTAATGGCCCAGTATCCAAGTTGAGATGGCATTGTATTGTAAATTGGTTGTTAAAACAACAATCTGTTACAAAAATAAGAAGCACAAAAAATCAATGTTTAAAAAAATGTAATTCCAAAAAATTATCAATAACAACGTCTTGAGGTTAGCAAATCAAATATAAGTTGCCAACCCAAGTACTAGTACATAGTCAAGGCAACCAGTGTAAATGTAGGTCTAGTCCGCCTACATAGTTACTAGTTACCAATAAAAAAAAGACTTACCCATAACTTGCCATAATCATAACATTTTTATTAAAAATTGTTTTAAAACTTAAATTTAATATATTTTATATATTAATAAGTTATTAGGTTTACAGCTAGACCTAAATTAACTAAATAAAAGTACTATTAAGTTCTACAGGATTATCATTGATAATATTCTTATCTTATACTCCATTTACAATCATATTATATACTATATACTCATACTGGTAGTATAATGTTATTTTACAGTAACTTTCAGCAACTGCAACCTGGCACTTTTTAAGACTAAAGAATTTAGTGACAAATTTATTTAAACAAGCATCTCTACTCTGTCACTAATTTTTAAATTTTAATAATACTTATTTGCCTCAGCAAAGAAAATTTATAGTTAAAGTAACAGGCTTTAGAGAATTATGAACATTTTGTCAGGTAAATTTTAAATAGTAAAAGTAAAGAAAATAAGTACGTAAAGGAAAGTGTGTAGGAACTACAGTCAGTGAGGGGAAGCAAAGCAGATTTAATTTTTCTATTTATACTGGAATTTTGTAGATCCCAATTAAAATAATAATAAACTCAAGAAATATTGATTACAAATATTGGATCCAAATTTATTGTAGTTGTAGTATAAAACTTTAAATATTATTATAAAAGCAAGAATTAACTAATACTAACACTAACAGTATATAATAATATATTATGATTATATATGATATTATAATATATTAATATATGCCTGAGACTGAGTGAGAGTGAACCATCATTGGCATCATCATTGCATGTCAATTGAATTGTCATCATGACAATGCATTTTTTAATAACATACATAGACATAGGCCACACAGGTCTAATAACAAACAAATTTTACTTTAGTATAGTATACTTAGTAGTAGGCTAGTCAAAATACTAATAAGGTGAATACTGTACTGTGATACCAAATAAACTGAAGTACCTCAAAACTTCAAAAGTATAGTCGTTAACATCATTATTATAATAATAAATGAGCTATTTGGTTTCAGTTTCACTGTCACCTCTCCTGTTTAATGTATAGGCCTATTAGACTTCTGGGACCGGTGCCGGTGTAATTTAGTTTTTACGTGGATAATACTTCCTACCTGCTTAAACTAAACGTAGTTGAAGATAATGCGTCAAACAGGTATGTGAAAACTATCTCACAGCCGTGGCTTAAAATGAATATATACTGACAGACGCTATGATAGCCGCAAATATAAGGATAACGGAACTAACTGGTACTTGGAAAGTTAGCCTTGAAATTACGAGATCTTGGAAAAGTAGGGCCAAATACGAATGAAAAACAATGGTTCTAAATCGCTTATTTTTATATTTTAGGGAGTAAACTTAAATTATATATAAAGTCCGGTTAACATTTCAGTAACTATGCCTGTTAGTGTTAGTTTTCATACACGCAAAGTTATTTAAATTTCTAAGTGCCTCTAAACAAGAAATAATTACTACTTTAGGCTAAGAAGGATTATTTATATTGCCAAACTTAAATTTAAACAGAACCCTTGGGTCAATGTTATATGCCAGATTTCCAAGGAATTTACTTTTAAGGCTAAAATAAAGAAAGTATCAATTTACACATTTAAAATTACGTTTACATTTAAATATTAAAATGATCTAACGATCAAAAAGTGATAATTTATACACATTTTATATTTATGATAAATATGAGATAGCGAAAAATAAGGAATAGTTAATTTAGTATAACTATTTGACGATTTATATATATTGGGTAAAAATTGTGCTGACTCATATCCTGTTTGGCGATCCTGTTTGTTCTAGAGTATTTTCATTCTTGTGCGATTCCTATCCGGGTTTATACAGTAAACATTTAACATGTTTTCTCAGCACCACTCCCTCCCCAAACGTATATTAACGTGTAACGTTAGGATTTCTTTTAACTATTGCTGGTGTCACCCAATGCGGTAAACTCATGGTGTCACCAGGGGCGTAATTTCAGGATTTTTTCAAGGGGTGGGGTGGCAAAACCAAAACTTTGTCGGCTTGTTAAGTTGTTTATTACTGGAGGGCCACAGTACATAGAAATTTAAATAAAACCTGCAAAGTCGGGGAGGGGGGGGGCAAATGCCCCACCCTGCCCCACCCAAATTACGCCCCTGGGTGTCCCCCCTCTTCAGACTTCCTCATGGACCGCTTCTAAATCTGCTCTGTTTGGTGGTACCCTGCTCTGTCTGGCGGCACCCTGTTCTGGTAACACCTTATTCTGGTGACACACTTCTCTTGTATGAAACGACTCGCGCGCAGTGGTGTCAAATCTGAAATTGTCCATTAGGTGTCACCCTTCTGTTAGGGTGTCAATAGGTGCGGTACACACACCTCGCACCCCCTTACGAAGTTACTGATTCATAATTAGTAGGAAAGTACAAGCATGCCGTTTGAGAACTCACAGAATTGAAACTAAAAAGGCTCTGAATACTACCATTTCTAATAGCACTCCAAATCAGTGGTCCTTAAAGTGGGCTGTACTACCCCCTAGGGGCGAAGGAATGGCCTAGGGAGCGCTGAACGGCTTTTGATATTTCTTGGGGTCGCTGGTACTCCCAAAGGGGACGTTGGAAGTTTTATCAGGAATTCGCTTTTTAATCAAATTAAATATGTTCACCAAAAATGATACTTGTTTTGATTGTCAGCAACAAGCTAAAGTCGACGATAATTAGAAGGAGCAAATTAAGAATAATTCACAGACAAGAAGGAGAGAGAAACATTGATCTAACTTTCAGCGAATGGACCAGCACCCAATGAACAACATTTCATTTACACTTCTTGCCTTAATAATATGGAATAACGTAACCTCAGAGGTGTATAAAGGGGCGTAAAGGGTAGATGGGGGCTCCGAAATGGGCTTTGATGGTATTTTATTGATGGAAATAATGGGTTTCAGAGTTAAGGGGAGGGTAAAAAATGAATCTTGTCCCCGGGTGCCAAACACTCTAGCTACGCCTCTGCATCACACAGAAGTATAGAAATGAGATGTAAACTTTCACGTCTGTTTTTTTTGGTTTCTAAACAAAACTCTGTTGTCTTAGGTGCATCATCTGATTAATCTTGCCAATTCGGGAAAGCTTCAGACAACAGGCAAATAACCCAACCTGCCATCATTTAGTGGCTTTCTGGGTTCGTGAAAAAAATGCTAGATTGTTGTGAGGAAGACCTGAGTCATGAGAGTTAACATTTCAACTGGATAGCTTTAAATTTCTAGAGAATAAATCTTTGTTTCCCGTGGTGGTGACAGCTGACAATTTAAATATATTTTAGATGTCTAAACTCAATAAATTCAGGTCCTGGGAACTATAGACTTTTATTTGTTCTTATATTGTATAAAAAGGAGTGTTAGAAGAAAAAGCTTGAGAGAGCATGTCTAAATTTGTAAGTTTGTAATGGCCAACTTTTTCTTGGACACTATTAAAGGTATAGTGTACAATTTTGTTTAGACATACTGATGTTACAGTTGAGACTGTGTTAACATCTAAGATTGTGAAAATATGTTTCAGATGTATGACGAGGCGTATACAAGCGTGGACATTTTGTGGTGTACCAAGTTGCGTGGTCATCTCAATTATTCTTCTTGATTTTCCAACAATCATCCCTCTTATGAATTTCGTTTCTACAATAGGCACATCTTAGATTTGATTCTTTTGTGTCAGACTTAAGTGATCTTTGTTGAGGTGTGCTATAAGTTGATACTGTTGTTCTATGGTGATTGTCTTGTTCAGTGTCAAACTGGCTCTTGGAGAATTGATACGGGATGGTGAAGACGTCAGCAAACACTGCTGCCTTGTGCACATAATATTCACCACGGTCTGCAATTTGTGTCTGTACGTCCACACAAATACAATAATTATTGAACTCCTCCACCAGTATGAGGTTCTTGAATTTATTGAAGTCTTTGTCTATGTTCTTTGCGTGAAGCAACTTTTCCAGGAGTCGTTACTTTTCTCGTAGAAACTCGACGCGAGTTTGGCCATCACGTTTCAACAACTCCCTAAACATTTTACGGTTTGCCTTGGGGACACCTTCAAAAACCTTAAGTATAAATGATTTTACAAGCTTATCCACGCCGTCAAATGTTCAAGGACACACAATTTTCGTCTGCCCGACCAGTCAAAGCAGGCTGCAATAAGGTAGACCAAAGATTTTCTGGTATGTTAAAATCATGTGCAGTTATTTCAAACTTGAAAAATACAGGCCAATATCCTTATCTGCAACTTAGGAAATTAATTGTACATATTTAATTGTATCATAACCCTGACTGGTGGTAGCTGTAGGTCCACTGACTGGTGGTAGCTGTAGGTCCACTGACTGGTGGTAGCTGTAGGTCTGCTGACTGGTGGTAGATGTAGGTCTACTGACTGGTGGTAGCTGTAGGTCTACTGACTGGAGGTAGCTGTAGGTCTGCTGACTGGTGGTAGATGTAGGTCTACTGACTGGTGGTAGCTGTAGGTATACTGACTGGTGGTAGCTGTAGGTCTACTGACTGGTGGTAGCTGTAGGTCTGCTGACTGGTGGTAGATGTAGGTCTACTGACTGGTGGTAGCTGTAGGTCTACTGACTGGTGGTAGATGTAGGTCTACTGACTGGTGGTAGCTGTAGGTATACTGACTGGTGGTAGCTGTAGGTCTACTGACTGGTGGTAGCTGTATGTCTGCTGACTGGTGGTAGATGTAGGTCTACTGACTGGTGGTAGCTGTAGGTCTACTGACTGGTGGTAGCTGTAGGTCTACTGACTGGTGGTAGCTGTAGGTCCACAGACTGGTGGTAGCTGTAGGTCTGCTGACTGGTGGTAGATGTAGGTCTACTGACTGGTGGTAGCTGTAGGTCTACTGACTGGAGGTAGCTGTAGGTCTGCTGACTGGTGGTAGATGTAGGTCTACTGACTGGTGGTAGCTGTAGGTATACTGACTGGTGGTAGCTGTAGGTCTACTGACTGGTGGTAGCTGTAGGTCTGCTGACTGGTGGTAGATGTAGGTCTACTGACTGGTGGTAGCTGTAGGTCTACTGACTGGTGGTAGATGTAGGTCTACTGACTGGTGGTAGCTGTAGGTATACTGACTGGTGGTAGCTGTAGGTCTACTGACTGGTGGTAGCTGTATGTCTGCTGACTGGTGGTAGATGTAGGTCTACTGACTGGTGGTAGCTGTAGGTCTACTGACTGGTGGTAGCTGTAGGTCTACTGACTGGTGGTAGCTGTAGGTCTGCTGACTGGTGGTAGATGTAGGTCTACTGACTGGTGGTAGCTGTAGGTCTACTGACTGGTGGTAGATGTAGGTCTACTGACTGGTGGTAGCTGTAGGTCTACTGACTGGTGGTAGATGTAGGTCTACTGACTGGAGGTAGCTGTAGGTCTGCTGACTGGTGGTAGATGTAGGTCTACTGACTGGTGGTAGCTGTAGGTCTACTGACTGGTGGTAGATGTAGGTCTACTGACTGGTGGTAGCTGTAGGTCTACTGACTGGAGGTAGCTGTAGGTCTACTGACTGGTGGTAGCTGTAGGTCTACTGACTGGAGGTAGCTGTAGGTCTACTGACTGGTGGTAGATGTAGGTCTACTGACTGGTGGTAGCTGTAGGTCTACTGACTGGGGGTAGCTGTAGGTCTACTGACTGGTGGTAGCTGTAGGTCTACTGACTGGAGGTAGCTGTAGGTCTACTGACTGGGGGTAGCTGTAGGTCTACTGACTGGTGGTAGCCGTATGTCTATTTTCCATTGCACTGTGGTTACTCATAATTTCCATTACTTTTAATTTTATTTTTTTTGCTTTTTTTGTAAGTCTAGCTCAATTTTCTTGAGCTCTCTATCTTTTTCCTCTTTCTCTCTTTGGGTATCTAGCTCCATTTGCTTGATCTATCTTTCTTTTTCTAGCTCAGTTTGTTTTAGTTTTAGTTGGAGCTATGTATAGGTTCATTTTGCTCGTTTGCTGAAGCCAGATCATCAACAGACAACAGATCTTCATCCACTAAGTGGACGATGAGCAAATCAGTGTTTTTCTTTCAGGCATCTTTACTTGTGGGCACTGCCACCCCCGTGCAAGTCAAGTGCCCCCCCCCCAGCAAAATGAGTACAATGAAACGATTTTTAAAAAAATATGAACAAATTGTCATTTTAAAAACGTATCTAAAAAGCTTAGCAATTGGTGTATTTATTAGGTTTTATTAATTATTATTAAATTTTGAAAGTCTCTGTTTTCTTTAAATTGCCTACTAGTTTCCTGATCAACAGAGCTTTAAAAAAATACTGAGCCTATATTTATTATTCCCAACTGCTTTTGTCTTTTCAATAATAGAATAATAAACAAACCGCCCCAACTATTTGCACGCATTTTAAAAAAAAATGTTTTCTATTATCATGCCAATTCCATTTTTTTGGTACTAGTTTTAGAAAAATTGTTATTCTCAAATCGTCAATTAAATTTTTTTTTTATATTATTTTTTTTTCTATGGATTTGTTTTAAAAAATGTTTTAAAGCATATCGAAGACGCTATTTGTAACTTATATGAAGAAAGTTATAGTGTTCGAAATTCCAAATAAAAATTTCAAACAACTGAAAATTTGGATTATACGATTTCCCTCAGATAAAAATCACACATTAATAAATATATAATGTCTTTTGTAAACAAATCATGTCTTCTTAAAATAATTTTATCATTCATATACGAATTATAAAAATGACCAGTTTTCAAAGCCCATAAAAATGTGTAGATGTTTCTAATTAACAGTTGTTTAAAATTCTTTTTGACTTTGGTCAAACTTGGAAATATTTTGAAAAGGTAATTATGATAAGGAAGTTGTTTTTTCAATTTACGTTCAACATGCAAAATGATGTTTGCGTTACATTTTAGAGAACGGGTCCCCCCACACACCCCACCCCGAACACACACTTAATTTTTTTAAATTAATTTATTATTTGATTAGTTAACCCCTAAAATAGTTGGAATAATGTTAAAAGCCACATTACTATTTAGTAATATTAAAAAATATTTGCAGGGAACGATAGCCGTCGCTGAATTTTCGAGGCCCCCGCCACTTTTCCGTTTTGTCCACCCCACCTTTCATTGAAAGATAATAATTAAGAAAATATCATCATCACATCTTTAATCCATAACTTTTTCGAGGCCCCCAGAGGTCATAAGGGCTGCTGGGCTCACACGATGGTTCTAAGTGACACCTACATTTGTTTAAACTAGCATCTCCCGTTGATTTCCAATTAAGTTTAGTAAGCTGGAAAAACTAAATTCAGAAATGTGCTAAAATGCATTCTTGTATTTTGAATTTATCAAAATATTTCTGGGCTCTATAAAATTCTCGCCCCTTAAATCAAGCATGCCCTCAAGGGTGACACAACTGTAATGAATTTAATTAATGTCCCGCTTGTGCGGATTTAGATATACCTTTGATCATTAGTGTGGCTAATTTTGGCGCTTACCCCCCCCCCCCCCCCCCCCCCAAAAAAAAAAAAAAAAAAAAAAAGAAAGTTTGAAATGAAAGCTCAAAATTGTCTGAAATAAAAACAAAATTCAAGTATTAGCCAAAATGCCACTTGCATTTTGAAAGTGTCCGACTGTCTTCAGCACCCTCATTTATTATTGCAATCCACTTACCTCACGCTAATCAATATTACAGTATGGGGTTGAACATAAGCTTGTGCAAAATGATTACCCTTGGGCACGCCACAACCGGAGGGAATTAAATTTATGTATGGCACTGGGTGCCATAATGCCTTCCACGGACCCTTAAAAATCTTCTTCCACTGACCAAAAAGTCTAATAGAAATATTGAATTCAAGTAAATTCCAAAATGTACCTCTTGATTATGAAATGATCAAAACTTTACTGGGGAGAGGCCTCCCCAGACCCCTCATAGATCAAGATTCATCGGCGCCCTAAATCTCCGCCCTACTTCCAGATGAAATTATCGCTAATTTTGGAGCCGATATTAAACACTGCCTAGTGGTGTAGCTACTATTAGTGCCGCTATGGACGGCCAAATATTTTTGCCGCTCTCCCTTTCACAATACAGACTCGGAGGTTGTCCGAAAATACCGCATCTCCATATAAAGAAAAAGTGACACCTGGGTGAACCAGCCCATCGGTGCCCTTTCTACGCCACTGGCAGGGGTGTAGCTAGAGTGTTTGGCTTCAGGGGAATAGATTCATTTTTACGCTCTCCCCCCCCTCTCAACTCTGAAAACCATTATTTTCAACCTTTAAATACCACCAAAGCCAATTTTGGCGTCCCCGCAAGTCTGGCGCCCCGGGTCGAATTTTCCATAAGCCATCCCTTAGCTACGCCTCTAGTCACTATCCACTGGCAGTGCATCCCCAACCCCCGAAAATCTGAAATGTCCCTCTCCCCCGTGAGACTGAAAGAAACACTGGATCAAATCTTCAACAATCTTTTTTTTAACACAGAATCAGAAGTAGTTAAATTTATTTCTAACTCTTTCGCAATGGAAAATAAATCTCTTAGAGAACAGTAGTCTAACGCAGGGTCTCAAACTTGCGGCCCATTTGTGGCCCCGCAAGTCGATATTTTGAGGCCCGTTACCTGACAGCAAGTTTAGTGTCAATGCGGCCCACACGTTTCCCCCATTTTCATATCAGTAATATGACCCTCCGCGACGGTTTCAATTGAATCTCACTGACTAGTCTCATTCTGATTTTTATTATGTTTGTATAGGTTTGAACGTTGATGATATGGTAAAAACATTTAAAAATTGGATAAAACGCTTTACTTTAAGGCATTTTATGAGACAAAGATGGCCAAAGTGCGGTTTTGAGATAATATTAAAAAGTCAGTTAGTGGATAATGCACAACCATAAGTGTGTAAATCTTAGCAATTTGACACAATATCTACAAAGTACTCATGAACTCGAGCACACCATTCAGTAGTAAGCATACTGATGCCATTGCAAAGCTACAGGAAGAATTTGATCACTTGTTTGCAGACTTCAAAACGCACAGGGCCACTTTCACATTTTTGCTGACCCTTTCTACTTCAATGTGGAAGATGCCCCCCCCCCCCCCCCAACCACCACTCTTTTTTTTTCCCGCGTCAAATGGAGCTGATAGATCCTCATTGTAAGTTCAGGTAGGTGAATGGAAAAACAGAAAAGCTTTGACAAATTATGAGAGCATTGCCTTCCACATTCCCTGAGATTTCCAGGTTGTTCAAGCGGATCATGTACCTTTTTGGGATTACATATCAGTATGAAAAGCTCTTTTCCAATATGAACTTTAAAAGTCAAAGTTCAGGGCCAAACTTACTGATGAGCATCTTCAAACTATACTGAGGATCTCAGTGCTTCCTCACTCAAGCCAAATGTTGCTCAGCTGGGTAGGAAGAAGCGCTGCCTGGTCTCTGGCAACAAGGAGTAGGAGGAAGTAAGTGAAGCTTAGTTCTTGAGAACCCTTTAAGTTTTTATTTGCTATTAATAAAGGTTGAGCACATTGTAACATGTGTACTTTATTGAAATTGTAATCGCCATATTTGTGGAATACTTGATGCGGCTCAGTCACACTCAGACTCTACCGGTTGCGGTCCACGGATAATTTGAGTTTGAGACCCCTGCCCTGGTCTAATGTCTCTACTGATTGGTAGTTTACATCAAAGTCCATTTACAATCTGAATGAACACACTCACAAGGGTAAAAAGTAAGAAAAAGGCTCTAGTATTGTTATAGTTAAACGTTACAATGAAAACAATTTTTTTTGTTTCAGTAAGAATATTTGGGTAAAAATTCCGCAAATATGTTATTTAGATAATACGGAAAGATGGATACAAATTACGGGATGAACCACAAATGTGTTATGTACCGTTATATGGTTTAAAAAATTTAATCTGATATAAGATTTTGCTCGTTAGATGAATGATATGTAAAAAATATTGAAAATCAGTATACGAAGAAAAAAACGTTATCAAAGCTAGTGATGTTAACAATATTCTATGTAATTATACTATTAAATTTATATAAAAATAAAATACACAGAAATAAAAATTATATGAACTTACAAGCACAAAGAGTGAAAAAGCATAATCCTCGAAAGATACAAATATTTAAACACGCACGCTCGCGCGCGCACACACACTTCAATTTAGAAAATCGAAGTGGCTATAGGTACACGTGTACCAGAATTTAGAGGTTGGGATTAAAAAACGATTTAAAATATTTTTGTTGGGTTTGTAAGACAAAATGAGGTATCAAATGAAAGATAATTGAATGTACTATACGTTTGAAATCTAAATTCTTCATGTGTCCCGGGTCCGAAAGGGGGCGCTGCGTGTCCGGGTCCATTTTGACTATTGCTATTGGGATGTCATTTGTGGTAGTTTATTTTAGTTAAAATGAAGAATTAAGTTTACAAACGTATAGTACATTCAATTATCTTTCATTTGATACCAAATTATGTCTTACAAACCCAACAAAAATATTTTAAATCGTTTTTTAATCCCAACCTCTCAATTCTGGTACACGTGTACGTGTACCAATAGGTGCAGCCTTAGAAAATATTCGAACGTAAACAATCTTTCCCAATCAAGAGAGGGGTGGGTAGTGATAGAGAGCTACAAATTCAATCAGTGACGCCAATCGTCAATATCAAAACATACAAATTGTGAAGTGGGGGATAAGTGGTGGACGCTACATTGAAGCAAAATTAGATCAACACACAGGCTATTACAATAATGCTAGAAACAAAATTCATTGTGAAGTCACAATTTCTTATCTTTGTGCTGAACTCAAAGACATCAACCACATTTATCATTTATTAATTTTTCTTTCTTAAAATAAGGAAAATGAAATTGGGAACAAAAATAAACTCTTTTAAGCGCTATGTCAGCCGTCTCGGTTTATAATAATCAGTTTGAGACATAGTACCATTACAAGGAAATGTAGATCTGCAGGAGTGTGGTTATAAAGCTCCTTATTGAATTACCAACATTTTTTGTTTTGGAAAGTGATATCAGTTTGGCCCTCCATCTTTATTCCAAGCAAATAAAAAAGCATACAAATATGGACAGAGCGAGTTCATTTTCTGCTATGAGACTTTACACCAGGCAATTCAAAACTGGGATCACTTTACCAGCCCCATTACATATCTAATGAATAATTGACGCTTGAAGATGGTGGATAACTTTCTTTTTTTTTTATTAAAAAAAATTTGCTGATGTATCTCTTGTCAAATTAATCAGCTGACTATTGAATTGATGAACACTTTGATCGTGCAAACTATAAAGTTGAAAATGCTTAAAATGGGGTAAGAGATGGGGAGCGCTCATGCTGCGTTTATAGCCCTATATGGGTGGTTTTAGAAAAAAAAATATTGAGAACTACTGCTCTAACTGATAAGTAGACAACTTATCAAAGACGTCACTAGGGTTGGTATCACCCGATGCGGTAAACTCCCCTTTTTGACCCGGCCCCCTCCCCAGTCCTTCACCAAGAAATTCTTAACCATATATACACAACCGCTTATTAATTATTTTTTTTAAAATTATTTCCTAAAGCAACAAAAGACATAAGAACAAAATATATAATTAATTTGAGGAAATGGCGATTAAAAAATGCAACAAATATTTACATTATATTTAAACACTAAACTTTAGAGTTTGGACAGAAAGATATACAAATTAATTTGTCCTCTCCCCCTCCCCCCAAATCTATCAGAATTCCAATAGTGCTCCCGTGACTTCTAAATAATCATATACTTATACCGGTAGTCAATATTGTCACAAATTGAGGGAAGTTCCATGGGATATAACGGCTGAATTATGCGCTTCGGAAATACTTTAAATGTTGTGTGTTAATTTGATCTAGTTAAACATTGTTTGTTTTTGTAAAAATGTGTATGTACTGAAAATGAATATGTACGGCGATGTAATAAAAAAATCCATTTACAGTATTTGGATCGATAAAAATCTTACCTTATTTTATTTTTAAAATGTACTCCCCTAGTCTTCAATAATGCCAATCACTTCATTAATATCAACAATCTTCATCTTATTACTTTCAATTGATAAACTCGCGACACTAGTTAGCATGGACTGTATCTTGATAGATCCCGCATATATTTCTTTAAAGTTTCTGTTTCGAAAAGCTCCTCATATAGGTATGAACCCAAAAAATATACAAAGATCGGGAGAAATAAAGGAGGGTTTAGGTTAATGAGAGGATTTGGAGATATTTCCAACTTGGCTCTGATGGCACCCCACTCAGATGGCACCCCAAATAGATGGCACCCAACTCAGATGGCACCTCACTCAGATGGCACCCCACTCAGATATCACCCCACTCAGATGGCACCCCACTCAGATGGCAACATGCTCTGATATCTCCCTGCTCTGGTTGAATCCCGATGTTGGCACCTTTTTTTTTTTTTTGATGGCAATCTTCACTGTCTGTGACACACTGTTCTAGTGGTAACCTGATAGGTGGCAAACAGTAGAATGTGGCACCCTGTTCTTGTTGCATCATTGCTCTGGGGGCACCCTATGCTGGGGGCATCCCATTCTGGGGGAAACCTGTTTATGTATTTAACTGAGTTCTTTTATAAAAACCGACTCGATCAAACTCTGTCGAATTAATTTTCATTTGGTGCCACTCCCTTATGAGGGTGTCATACGGTGCGATTCGCACCAAACAGACGCCACTGCTACTACTTACTATTAAATACAAATGTGCCCCAGGCAAAATGACTCCCATCAAAATGGCCACAGACTAAATTGTTCTCGTCAAAACTCAAAAGGCCCTACGACAATATGGCTCCTGACCCCCCCCCCCCCCTTTTTTTTTCCGTAAAGTCTATAGCAGAGCTGCATCACCCATTGCCTTGAATCACTGTGGCGATTAATGTTTTTTTTCGAATTAGTTCTAATTTTGAAGGGTTGGTTAATCTTTTTTTTTTAAAGAGGGGTGTGAAGACGATCTCGTCGGGCTCTGCGGAAAGAAATTTCGTCGACGGAAAGTTAATCGACGTAATTGGTCAAATCTTTTTTTTTCAGTTCACACGTTAAATCCCATAAAATTTTGCGTCAAATTTCGTTTTGAACACAATATTTTGTTTTACTATACAGTATAGTGCGTTCAAAAAGAAATTTTAGGGTGCACAATTTCCATTTATGTCCCTAAATGAGAAACTGCAAAGAAAATCGTAGTTAAGCGTAGATTAATGTCGGCAACTTGATTTTGTTATTGTCATCATAGTTTTTATTATTTACGGCATAGGCATAGGTCTATCTTTGTTTGAAAAAAAATTGGTCGAACGGAAATTTGGTATAATTTTAAAAATACAAAACATTGTACAGTAGCCTTTTATTTAATAATTGGGGAATTAAGTGAAAATAGAAATACAATCTCAATTTTAAAAGTATTTTTTAATGCATATTTCGAAACGTTTTGCGACAATTTCAATAAAAGAACTCTTTAGTATTTAGAATGTAACTTTTTTCGTGCTTTCTGATATATCGATGTCGCAAGAGCTCTAAAGGTGTTACAAATATTTTGATTGGTTGTATCATAACATTTACTACCAATAAAAGATATTTTAACTAAAATAAAAGGAAGTTCTGCAAAAATGATAAACACTGCACAAAGAGAAGAAAAGATAGACTGAGAAAATCCTAGCAATTTTCTAACAGTGAGTGAAGGTACATTTTGGTCGATTTATTCTAACGCATCATTAATCTTATTAACTGTCCAAGATTTAACCACTGAGTTGACTTTTACATAGGGCATGTGTATCTTTTAGTAGTCAATAAAGTAAATTACAAAAAATTAGAATTAGGAATTTTTTTGTAGCATAGTAATCGTTGTTACATGATACACATAAAAATAAATATTAAAAATAATTATTATGAAATAGGGCTTAACAGCGTGCAGTTTTTTTTACATGGGGTATTTTGAGAAATAGGCCTACAGCCTACAGACAATCATTCATACACTTACATAGTACTGTACACCAAATAGTCCTCCAGACAGTCCTACACTGCCATACCTGTGACTGCGGCTAGGTACTTGGGCCGGTAAACTTTTCAAAATGAAATTATAGCTTGAAGAGTTATTTGGTGCAGTTTAGATGTGTATATTATTACTGATCAAATTTTGTATTTTTGAGTGTGGTAAATGCGGAGAGATATCACCGCATGCCGCCATCTTGGTTGTCGCGACCCGTGAATTTATGTCCTAAATTTATCCCTAAACCTAACCTGAACCCTAAACTTATCACTAACTTGGGTTTTGAACCTATCGGAACAAGGATTTTGAACCTATCGGAACCAGGGACAAAATACGCAAATAACATCATGGGGAAATCTCTCAGCATTAGCCTCGCACATAAACTTATGTGAATTCTTTATAAAAACTTGGCCAATGCTAAGAACGCATGGGAAAAAAACGCGGTGCCATCTCTTTGCATTTACCTTCAATACCATCATTTTGTCAGAATACAACAACAATTATCAAATTTTACAAGATAAAACAAGTACGTTTTCATGAATTTTTGTCTTTTACCGAGCCATTGTGGTAAATCAAGGATAACTCTTCTATCTTCAAAGATATGTTATAAAATTTGCCTAATTAGATGTATTTTGATTAAAATAAATGCTGTATTTATTTTATAACTTTACTAGCCAATATACCTGACATTTCACGGGATTGCATTTGGTTTGGAACAAAACAATCTGCTAATGCCTTTTTATTCACATTGATTTCAAGCAAAATGTAAAAAAAAAATACACAAAAAACCTGCTTTAGTAAAAAAATAAAATAATATGTCTCCTATAAAAACACATATAATAACTTATGTAAACCTTTTGTTTCCTGATGGTCTCCCAGTGGGATTTGGATCCCATTTTCAATGGCACCCCATTACCTTTTTACCAGTGGGATCCTGATCCTGTTGGGATCCCGACCCCGTTAGGATGCCGAGCCCGGTAGGATCCTGATCCCATCGATATCCAGATGCTGGTGGATCCCAATCCTGGGGGGAATCCCGTTCTGGTGGGATCCCTTTTCCCGCTAGGAACCTCTTCTCCAATGGGATCGCGTTAAACCAAATCTCAGTCCGTATTGCTGCATCATTTAAAATTTCCTTTTGATTAACAATTTGAATTCTTGTTAATCTTGGTCATCCTGCCATTTTGAACAAAGGGATCCCACTATCAGCAATACCGCAAAATGAGTCTGTCTTATTATATTTAATCTCGAGTCCTCACCCAGTGCAAATCAGTCAACTTAAGCACATTGGCATATGAAAAAAGGGGAGGGTTGCTCAAATCAGAGCTGACCAGTCAGGACAACGTATTTGCTTACCATTTTGAGATGACCATCAATAAATGACCCCATGCTACCATGGCTGATTTCTCTCTCCTCCCCCCCCCAAATTTCTACATTGTCTCAAATGTTTAAAACAAACTGGATACATGATCGCACATTTGAGCACTTCTAATCCCCCCGCCCAACCAAAGTTTCATGGGACTATCCGTATATTCTGAGCACTCTGAGAGAAGAAAAAAAAAAAGGGGGGGGGGGGAGGGAGCATGCGTGATAGTAATGTCGTTTATCAGTGTCATAAAAACACAACATTGGAAATCCATTAGAAGAGAGAAGAAACACTGGAGGTTTATCATAACTATTATCAAACATTTTTTTTATAACCTTACCTTGTTCCTGGTACAACTATTTATGTGAGTGTGGTAAGTGGGAAGGTCTGAGGTTACACCATTAGTTAATACTTCATCGTATGAAATAGTTTTAACTCCACCAATTAACCAAGCTTACCTTTAAAGACGCTATAGAAATCAAGTAAAAAGAAAAAACCAATGTATAATTCAGTATTAGTTAACTCTTACTGCCTAGATTTAATTAATAAAGAACACACATAAATTTACATCCAACTCGCTAGGTTTTAGAATGGCCGGCTTCAAAGTGGACTTTGTTAATGTGATACCTTGGGTGACTATCTTAAAAGAACGTTTCTAACATTTACCCCGGTATATATAGTGGATTTACTATAATTGGTAATTTGTCTAAATCACTATCATATGCTATCAGTTATCAGAGACCAATGAACTTAAAATTTCTATGCGTAATAAAATTTCAACAACACCTCACCTGTGTCAAAAGGGGGGAGGGGGGGGGGGGTTAAGGTTCAATCCGCTGGTCTAAATGTTAGTGAGCAATTCACATGGGATAAAAACAATCAACAGGGAATAATTCATCCTGAACTGGAATAATTCATTCTGAACTCAAAAAAAAGGGGGTGGGGTGTGTTCTAAGAGGTGTTTTAAGTACGTTGAACTTTTAAGAAAAGCTTAATTTCATCACAATGTTGATGGTTATCGGTAACAGATTTTAGGACAAATATATACGGAAAAGTTCTGATACTAAAATTGAAAAACTTTTTTACTATTTGACATAAAAACATAAATTTAGTATCATTGGACTACAATTTATAAGCATGATTTCTTTCTTGTGATTTAATTTATTTCATATAAAACAACTTTGAATTTTTTAGTAAAGTACTTGCTGATGGAGGAGAAACTAAACTGTGTAGTTAAAAAATTAATATTCCCCTTGAGATGTTGATTTGTTTATTTTGATGACATATGGGCAAGTTATACAGGGACTAGTCTCAAAAGGGGACATTTTGATTCCTACAAGATCATGCAAATATTTATCTTGTTTTTTTAAATTTTAAATGAATTATTCCCTTTGATTTTGATGTTATGTTTACAAAGTAACTGATGACTGTTACAATGAAATGTAATTGAATGGATTGCACAAATTCTACAAATTGAAACTATAGCTACAATTTCAATCTGTATGTCATTAAAATCCTAACCAGCGGTTCAAATATTTGAAGCCATGAAAATCACACATGGCAATGTACATAAAAAGCGTATAAATAGAACAACTGATAGCAAGAATGTCTTTTCAATTTTATTTAAAATTTGGAAAGTGCCAGGAACGTACACTGTATGCTTATATACAGACAGCAAACTAAACAGTACAAATGGAGAATGAAGAAAAAAAGGATAACTTATTTTATTCTGTGTGTGACAGAAGGTAAGGGAATAAATATATGGAAGAAAGTGATGTCCCGGGGCTTACTTCTATAGAGTGCAGGCAGACCAGTAGTACTAGTTTTTTCAGACCAGATGTCTAAGGAAGTATCCTTCAATGCTCTCAGATTTACAACACCAGATCATAGTCCCCATGTCATGTTTCTTTGATTTAAATGATACATTTTTGTTTGTACAATATTTTGCAGACAATATGAATCAAATTAAACAAGAGCCTTGGGATACTGGCTCTGACTATCAAGATTATCAGTGGAACAGCAACAGTCACTTGCCAGTTTCATCTTAGTAAGTTCTTTAATTTAACATAAACAAAGCACAACTTCCAAAAAATTGTTTTTTTTTACAAACCTAAGAAAGTTTCAAAGAAATATTTGGCTTTTGATCTTTATAATTTACACCAAAAAAAATAAAAAATGCCATCAATTCAATTTAAGTAAAGTAAGTGGTAACAATACTTTATTTACAAGTCAAATGCAATTTATTCAATTTAGTGTTTGAAAGAAATAGTCTGTAATATTTTATTATTTGAATTTTGTTCTTCCAAATATCACTGTTTTATTAAATTGCTTTTCAGCTTTAACCCTGAAATTCTAGCCACCCATGTCAAGGTAGAGACAGAAGAAGACAGTTACTCACAGTCCTCAAGTGGACCACCACTGTCAATACCAAAAGAGCCTAAAAAAAGAGGACGGCCTAAGAAAGTCAAGGATGAAAGGTATACTACAACATAATTGGGCTTAGCCCACATTAACTATTTTAATTTGATTGAATTTATTTTATTTTAGATTATTTTGATTTCTACATATTCATGACATCAAATTTTTTAAATAAGATGATTCTAAGGAAAACTTTGAACTATCACTTTTGACAATACGATGATCCTAAGTGGGTTTTACTTTCTTTAAAAAAATGTGTAAAAGTGGTGAAAGTGAGGGCAAAGGTGGAGAAAAAAAAATCAAGCAAGAGTCAGTGACAGACCAGCTGAGTGTTGTCAAGAAAAGAAGAGACAGGTTTAATGGGATGCCAGAAGAAGAAGTATTACAGAAACTACTTCCTGACCACCTAGCACCTAACCTGGATATCCTCATTGTAAGCTGAAAATTTTTCTTGTGCACATGTATTTAATTTTGAAAATGTGGAAGAGAATATTTGTTACTTGTTGGTGTCATAAAGCATAAGGGTTTTTTTGAACAAAACTTCTTCACTTATAAAATTTGACAAACTCATTATCTTTTATATTGAGCAGTATGTTAACAATTTAATTAGTCATTCACCACATGATAGCCGTATATCTGATTATTATAATGAGAGCATTGTACTTATGACCTTCAAAGTTGATTACAAGAATTTAGAATGCTAAAAAGTAGTGGATATATTTAAATCTTTTTTTTTTTATGGGATGAAATTATCAGCTCAGTAAGGTAGCTCTTCTTAGGGAGGAGGTAACCATGAGTAATAGACCTCAACCACCAGTTTTGGAAGACAGTAGCCAGCTTGGTGTGGGATTAAAATGTATATGTCTACGCTAACCCAACCCAAAAATTTATTAGCTATGGATTTCTTATTCAAATTTTAATAAAATTTTCTTATCCAGATTGGCATTAATCCAGGATTGTTTGCTGCATATGTTGGTCACCATTATGCTGGGCCAGGAAATCACTTTTGTGAGTTTTTTTGTGTGTTGCTGGTTTCTTCCAAAGATGCATTTATTTATGGTGCATGCTAATTGAAACGAACTTGTTCACTTCATAATACCATCATCTTATTCCACCTCTTTCTTTCTCAGGCTTACATTGTCTTAACGTCTCAGCGTCTGTTCATGACAAAATTAATGTCTGTTATGATCCACTCAAAATATTAAGTAAATAAAACTGTATACTTCTTAAGGACATCATCAAATAATATGTCCCCATTTTGGCTCTACCTTTTGGCTCTGAGAAAAGTAACAATTTAAAAGTGGCCATAGAGGTATTCTTTTATTAATGGCTTTTAAAAATAAGTTAACAACTTTAAATTTGTGAACATTTTAATTTGTTAATAAGTGATAATGTCTTCATGATCCATACTTAAATGGAAACCAAATGCCTTAAAAAAAATGGTTTTACGTTAAATTTCATAAAAATTAATTGTAAAATCTTGTGTAGAAATTATATTTTAACTTGCAATGGTCGTAAATGCTTTTTGAAGAACTATCTACTAAATAAAAATTAATATCATATCTAAGAGTTTAGTGAGATTAGAAAAATAATTTGCTGTTTGTTAATGTTTCAAAATGGATCCACCGCCGAGACCTGTTTATAAAAAGTTTCCCTTTACCACATTATCCAGGGAAGTGTCTCTACTTATCAGGACTTATACCCGAACCAATGAATGCGTATGATGATTACAAGCTGCTTTCATACGGGATCGGATTCACAAATATATGTGCAAGAACAACCAGAGGAAGTGCAGACCTTAAAAAGTGAGAGCTTTTAACTCAATGTTATGGCTTGTCAAATTTCTGTAAAAATGGAATAAATTAATTTTTGGTCAGAACTAATTTTGCCATGTCCATCAATTTAAAAACACCAACATATATTTTACTGGTCCTCTCATAAAAAGCGTATTCACATTTTTGAACTTCCAGCACTGTCATTTATAGCTTCTACTGTTACTGGAAATTTTTTTGCTTCTTTTTCTTGTTCTTCACCTTCCTTTCATTTGCTTAAGATTACACATTTTTTTTTTTATTATTGTTTTTTTTAAGGCAAGAAATTAGAGATGGAGCCGAAATACTGAGAAAGAAGATAGCATTATACAAGCCCAAAATAGCTGTGTTCAATGGCAAAGGTAAACAATTTTTATTATTATTAGGTATAGAAAATAAATGTACTCTCAAATTCATAGTCCTGGAAATTTAAAACTCTGCATTAAATTTAAGGCATTTTTACTTGACAGGAATCTATGAAGTATTCAGTGGAAACAAAAATTTCAACATAGGCAAGCAGCCTGAGAAAGTGGAAGGAACAGACACTGTGAGTACATCTTTGTTGACACAAAGGTTATGTCAGCATGATTCATTTACCCAGGCTTGTCTTTAAATGTCAGGGGGAACATATGTAGAACTGACTCTCTTAAATGTTTCAAAATTGATTTTCAGATAAATATTTATGTGTGCTAAAATTATTTTACTAATAACTGAAAGTAATAAATGTTAAAAAAAAGAGTCAGAATTTCATCATTGGTGGATGAGACTGGTATGTGATGTTATTACTATACAAATGGATGAGACTGGTATGTGATGTTATTACTATACAAATGGATGAGACTGGTATGTGATGTTATTACTATACAAATGGATGAGACTGGTATGTGATGTTATTACTATACAAAGATTTAATTACAGATAATACAATATATTCTTCTTGTATTTTTTTATGTGTATATTAGATGTAAATCAATTAATTGTTATGAGAGGTTCATGCTTTCAACTCCCAGATTCTGTTTGTGATGCCATCCTCAAGTGCAAGATGTGCACAACTACCAAGAGCAGCAGACAAGGTGCCATTTTACCTGGCACTGAAAAAACTTCGAGACCACCAGAATGGAGATTTACCAACACTAGATGAGTCAGAGGTGGTCTTCCCGGTGATTGATCACAAGCCAAAGACTGAAGTGAAAGAAGAAGTCAGTGACGAGGATGATGATTCCAGGATGTCGCTGGGTGACTCATCCAAAGAAATGACACTTGAGCAGATCCAGATGCAGACTGAGTATCTGGAGGCACTTGCTGCTAGTGCTGAAGGAAAGGACATTCCAATGGAAAGTTGGAGCACGAGGAAGCAAAAATGTAAGAGACTTATCAGGGGAGACAATAGTATTGACACAGAAGCGTCGGGTTCGGGGGATGAATCCTCCCTGGGATTCAACACACAAATTCAATATTATAAACCTGACATCAACCTCTCTAACCCTTCAACTTTTGGCATCAACATGAGTTTAGATATCAAGCAAGAGGTGCCCTATGATGTCAGTGAATATGGGCCTGTTGCTGTCAATGGCCCGGCTGCTCAGAAGGTGAGCTATGAGCCATGCTGCACAGATCCATACCCAAGTCAGGCCTCCCCTCAGTACCTAAGCCTTGGAGAAACAGCTACAAAGAAGCCTGCCAGTGGTCCTCAGTCCTTTACAGGCATCAAATCTCAGAATTTCCAGACCGCCCCAAGTGGTCAAATTCAGCATTCATCTCCTGGCTTCAGCCACTTTGGTCACAGCAGGCTTTCTTCTTCCCCTTCAAATATCTCAAGAGTAAATGCTCAACCAAATGGCTCAAACTGCTCTTATAGCCAATCCCGAGCTAATGGTAAAGAATCAAAATCAAGTTTCTTGAATATATAAAAAAAATGTTTATTTGAAAAGTAATTTTTAAAAAAATTTATAGGATGTATAATTTATCAAGTCAAGTCGATAGAGGGGAAGTTGTGCGTTCTGTTTGTACTCATTTTTGCACTCATTAACATCAGAATTAATACATGCCGACTGCACATAAAGATAGCTAAAAATAGCTAAAGAAAGATTACTATTAGTTTTTTACTTTCCTTTTTAAATAATTCTTCTTTCAAAATGAGCTATTGAAAAGTTACTTTTGTAGCATTTGAATTATGTTATTTGTAAATCCAAAATATTAATTTAATTTGACCTGGAAGACATAAAAACCAATGATTAGCTCTGATGTTAAAGAGTAGAGAGAGCCAAAACTGATCTGATACTTTGAATGAACAAGACAGTATTAAGTCTTGTACTAGACTTATTAATGGATATTAACACTAACCTTATTTATTTGTTTTATGAGGCATTGCTTATTTCAATGCTTTAAATCTTGTGCTATATTTTCTGAATGTAGATTTTTAGTCATTTCTTTATTAATGCAACAAACAGGAGTTGCTAGAGTCCAGTGATTAGATTCAAACAAAGAACCAGTCCCAATTCACTTTTGAATTCAGATGGTTTCAATTGTGCTTTTACTACAGTGAATCTTTAGAAGCTTTTGTTTGAAATGGCTGCGGAAAGTAATGATAGCTCATGTTTACCTCTGGTAAGTTAAAATCAATCAATCTGATATAAGTATACATTACATCAGGTTGTATTGTAAACTCAGTGCATGAATAACCTCAATTTTAATATTTGTAAATAAACTTTTAAAAATCAGATCGGCCACATAACTAACTTAAAATTCTTTAACGTGACTATTAATTTTTTACCATATAAATTAATATATTTGATAACACTCAAAATGTAAAAACTCTCCAATTTAACTAAGGTGAGATATATTAGAAAAGGGTAAATAATAATTTATGGGTTCATTCTAAAAATAACTAAACATGATTTATTTTTCGTTAGTTTTTAAAGTTGATACTTTTGGAATGTCTTATGAACGTTAATAGCAAGGGATAAATAAGTGAAGCTTGTGTGTCAGTGGATCTACACTAATAACCCCATAATGTTGTTTGGCTGTGATAATGGCAAGCCAGATGCTACACATTAACCACATTTAACTCAGTCCAAAATTTTGTATCTCTTGTGTTTTCAATTATTGATGCCACCAGTTAGTTTTATCAACAAGCTGCCTCTTACAGGTGTCCACTTGATCATGTTGTTGAGCTTTAACAATCTGTATTTACTTACTCAATTTAACCATGTATTTTGTTCTCATTCAATTTTGGAGATATTCTACTTGATTATTATGTATAAGATCTTATTGAATTTTCAGTTGCTCAATGTTATGTGATTTTTTTGTCCTTACATGGAACTCTTTATTTCAACATAGTCTCAGGTCAAAATATCATATATTTTTGACTCCTCTGGTTTTAATAAAAATAATTTTTTTTTATGACTGTCAAGAGATAAAATGTTTTTCTTGATCTTAGTAGTATACACATTTCTAATTTCCTGGTCATTTTGTTTTCAAAAACCTGAAAAGGTGCCTGTATGCTGCCAAAAGTAGTATGTAGTTTGAGTGGAAATTTCCTGCTGCAGTTCCTCCTTGGAACTAAAGGGTTTGTTTCCTAGGCACTAAAAGGTTTGTTTCCTTGAGACTAAAAGGTTTGCCTCCTAGGCACTAAAAGGTTTGTTTCCTTGGGATTAAAACAATTGCTTTATTGCAGTTTAATAAGTTCAAAAGTGGACTAAATAAAAATCTTGTACAGGTAAAAAAAAAAAATTATAATTAACTTTCTTTGAGAGGATTTAGTAGGATGGATATATACTAACAAAATCAGCTGTGGGGTCAAAGGCTAATGCTCAATTTATGTTGTGAAAAATTCTTCAGATGTACCTCAGAGACTGACTGAAATAACTAATGTAAATTGTCTTCAATAACAACACAAGATTTGTCGTTTATTAAAATCAAAATTCAACAACAGTATTGATATTGATCTCTTACATTGTATTGCATACTTTTCATTTATGACATGACTATCACCTGACAGACTTTTTTTCTATAATTATGTACAGCTGAACAACGAGGCATATCTTTGTACATAACTCCTGGCATTACTTATCTTGCATTATCTCCTTGATTCTTTTTAAATCTTTTCCCTGTGGTTTGCTGCTGTTTGCCTTTTTGTTCTTTCTGTTTAATTCATTCCATTCCAGATTTTTTGGTGATTTTGTCTTGTGTTTTTTTTGTTCTTTCTTTTTGTCTCATTTTGCTTATATATACATTTACACGATCAGCTGTTTTTTTTTTTTAACCTTTTTTTATTAAAAAAAAAAGGTTCTGTTTATCTGTTGCTGCTCTGTGTGATCTCAAAGCATTGCATTTAATCATTGATTTTATGAAGGAAGCTTTCTTTTTTTGCTGTTATAATAATAGAACAATGTTTACAACAAACAGATATCCAGCTGAGGGATGTCAATTATGATGTCATGCTATTTATAAAACAGAAACATGTCACACTATTAAGAAACCTGCTGACTGAAATTTCAACCAGTGTTAATGTGCTTAATTAAGTCAATGTCTTCTTATTATGGTAAATGGAAAAAAAAAAAAAAAAACGCTTTGTGAAAAGTTTCCTATAATTAACTTTGTATTTGACTGACCAATGCACATCAAAATAAAAATTTAAAAATGTTTCAAAAATGCTTTTACTGAGCTGGGCACTATACAAGCAAAGATTTTCAGCAACTTGTATTTATAGTGTGACTGCCATGTGTAAAGCTACATCAGGCTATTTTCAGACACCTTGATAATCTAAATCAGCAGCTGGTTATTCTGTATTGACATACTTGACACATTCATTGATTGTGTGATTAACTGGATGTATGTTTTACATCTCATCTTATCAGTGTTATGAATGTTGTTTCCTGTTAGCGCTTGTTTATTTTATTTATCATAATTTTTAAACTAAAAACAATAGATAGATATATTTAACTACTATTACTATGCTATCATGATGTAGATTGTAGATGTAGAACATGACAGCTACCGTATCAGGTTAGTTGAATTTGAAAAAAATTATTTATAATGAATACATGAAACCTGCCATTTATAATTATTTCATTTTAACTAATTTGTGATTTTTACCTTAATTTATTTTTTTGTTGGAGTAAATCTGTTGCTTTAATTTAATGGTCCCAAGCTTTTATTTAATGTTTTAATCGTTTCTGTCATTTGAAATGTGCCATTGATTGTAACAATGAAAAGCTGGTGTCAATGGAATCATTGAGACCTGCAATAAACTAAGTAAATTTAGAACATTTGGCTGATTAAACATGTTGTTGTTTTTTGTGTGTGGCTATTTAAGTAATAGGATTCATTTTTTAAAAGCAGTTTTCCCTTCACTTTTATGCACCACATTCTCATGTAGATTTATGTGACAGTGGTCATGCTGTAATTGTAATAGCTTCATGCCAAATGGGCATTGTCTGTTGTGCTCTATCTGTAGTTAATGACGGAAAATATATTTTGTGCCATTATTTTGATTTCCTTGATGATTGTGTTTCCAATGAAAAGTTACCCTTTTTTTTCCCTAGTTCAATCAGAGGTTTTGTCCTTATTAATGATTTTCACTAAGAATGTCAACACTAACTGAGACATTTCTTATAAGGTGCCATCAAATATTTTTCATGTATTTACTTACTGAAGTGTTATTATTTGAGGTGGGGGATCACAAAGTTCCCAAAATAATCCCATTAAAAATGGTAAAGTTATCTCAGTTATCAGTGACTACCAGTGAAATTCAAGTAGTAGTATTATGGTGTCCATACACCTGTCCACTCGGCTGTACTTTTGTGGGAAGCAAAACTTTAACAGAATGTTAATCTCTGGCTTATTCTGGAACTGAATGTCACTTGTCTGAAAAATCATTGATTCTAACTCAAAGACAGATGAAAATGTATTTGGTTGTAAAGTCAAGAGCTAATGCAGCCATATTGTAAAGGGACAAAATCTGCTGTACTTAAATGAACTAACAGAACACTAACATATTGTTTAGGAATGTATATCAAAGTTTTCCCATTGGTCCACAGTTTAAGTTGCAAAAAATGCCAATGTGGTAAAAATCTGCAGTGGCCATTTCTGCCAACACAAATAACTACAGCAGAAATCTCTTTTTTATAATCAACATACAGTTTTCATTAAGCTAGCTATGAGAGTGCAGGCAATTTACATATCCCAACTCAAAGTTTTATTTGTCTCAAATTGAGGGGGTGGGGTAAGGCTGTCTTAAAACTATTAAAAGATTGATATAATTGGTATTAGTTGTTTGACGATAAATTTAAAAAAAAAAATTTTGGTTATAAATGCTCTGTAAACTGTTTTTATTGCTTGGAATTTCTGGCTCAATTGCATCCAGCAACGTCTTAAGTAATTAATGATGATACTTGACCTTAATGAATAGTTTTGTCATTCTTACTATTGAAAGCTGTAGATTATGAAAAGAAACATTTGAAAGCTATTCAGTTTTTTTGTGCAATGATATTCTTTATTCCCTATATTTTAAACTGGGCATTGTTAAACATTGCAACATTTCATTTATTGTGTTTATTTTTATGATAGATTTCTATATATTGTGTGTATTTGTATATATATACATAAAGATGTTTACTATTTATGTTAAGTAATGACAAAACTCTCTTAAAAGTAGTAAATTAGCAACTCCACTGTGATGTCCTTTTTTTCATTAAAAAATGCCCCAAAAGATTTTCTGGTGGAAATCAGTATTATTCACTTCTCATTTCTGCCTGAAAGATTAGACATGTAGTAGTATATATTTGTGTATCTGACGGACCTGTTAAGATGTTGGCACATCCATCATGATGTTGTAGGCTCAGATGCGATGTTTTCACAAGTCTTCTCTCTATAAATTTAATGACGGGTACCGGTATAGTAAACTTTTACAAAAATTCTGTCACCAATTTGTGAACAAAATATTATTTGAACTTGAAAGCTTAGAAGAAAAAACAACCTTAAAATCATTGATTAGCTAGTTGTCACAACTGTATTATTCAGGGTTTGGGTTACAGCAGCTGATTAAAAAAAACTAACTAATACTGTTCAAATGCCATAAAGTAAACTTATTTTTAATTCAATGTCTATTCACCAACATTAATAGGGTTATGTTTATCATATGTTTAGGTGGCCAAAGTTTTTTTCCAGCTGGGTCACATGTTGCTCAAAAACATTCTGTGGCTAGACAGTTGTTTGTATAAATGTGTTGTTTGTGAAGTCTGACAATGGGATGTATAACATACATTTCTGTATGGTCATCTCTCCATTATGTGTTTTGTTTTCAATAGTGCCATTTTATATTTTTGTCTAATAAGCTTTCGATTAGGATATTTGTCTGCATAGATATAAGAAATTAGAGGTCTAAGTTTCACAAACCACCCTAAAAAATGTCAAATTTCCCCATCCACCCTACTAAATGTTCAAGGTTCTACCCTTTGAATTTAAACATTATCTTTTGTTAGAGCTGCTTCTTTCTGGCCTTAGTTCTGGGGTGCACACGATTAACTGTTAACTGACCCAATTACTTCCTTACAATTGCTTTGTGTTGCTAAAGCTATGGCTGTTGAACATGTAAGCAAAGTTCTATTTAATTTAAAGTTTGTAATTAACTTCATTTTAAGTTGATTTAGGATTAGTCACATGCTGTCTTTATGTCCCTGTAAAAGTAGTTTTGTTCTTAAATAATGTTTTTCCTGACTAAAATAATTACGGTTTATAGTTTTGTTTTAAATGTTATTGTTAGCGGTCACAAAAGAAATATTGTGAAAGTGATTAGAAAATGCTCTTAGATGTTTTGCATGAATAACTCTTTAATTCTCCCATGCATGTTACTGTTTACTGACAGACACATCAGCTCACTGCTGCCATAGGCCATAGACTAGCATTTCTGTCCATAGGGAAATCACTGGAAATGTTGGGTTTTTTTTCCTTAACTTTCAACTTACACTGCTGAAAAGAGCATTATTTAAAGTGGACAACATACCAGCTACATATCAATGCTTTAATTAGTTTAATACAGTTTATTCTTTTAGAAAAGAAAAAAGTTAAATCATTATGATTATGATGATTATTTAGATTTCTATCCCATCTAATTTCTATATACATTATAAGATAGGTATTTCACTAAAAAGATTAAAGCTCATTTTTTTTTAAAGGAATATTTCCACCATAACATTTGTAACAATATCTTAAAAATGTCAGATTTTTTTTCATTTCTAAAATTAACATGAAATGAACACATAAATGCTGGGTGACTAGTAAGTCGTTGGACTTTAAAGATGTAAAATTGACCATATCTTTTGTTTTACAACCGAATGTTTTAAAATGGACCACCAAAACCTTTTTAATACTAAAATATGATTGCTTTGATATTATAAGAACTTCTATCTTTTTTTTTTAGAAATTTTTACCTTATAGTGGATTTTTAAAGTTTGTCTCAAGTGTACAAATATATCAACATGACATAATTTATGATCGATCTAATGTTAGTATGGAACTAGTTTGTTTTAAGCTACTAAGTTTTAAAATCATTTTATTTATATAATTTTTTAATTGCACATATTAAGTTGTTTCATATTATTTTCATGAACAATGAAAAATCTGTTCAGGTAAGAAAGTATTCATTTGCATACATGCCCAATGTATTTTTTATCTTTAAAAGAATGATTCATGACAATTTATTATTAGTTAATCTTATAAGTAATGTTATAAATAGCCACATGAGATTACTTTATCAGCCTACTAGTATTGGTTCCTTCTAATCACTTAGTCTTTTATCAATTTATATTTATTCTATTTACCATAATTGATTTATTAAAAAATATAATTTTTTTAATTTTGTGCCCCGGAGCCTACAAATTATATTAATTGAATTTTTATACATGTGGACCACTTAATACTAACTATACATATATTATTAAATGGATGAGCAGTGAAAGTTAACATGAATATAAGGTGATGGTTACTTGATAGTATTAAAAAAAATAATAGAAGATGATCATTATAATAATGGTTAGTATTCTTAACTAAAGCATCTGACATGTTTACATTCTTATGTTGGTACCGTCATTTACATATTTTTTAATTTTAAGCCAATCTCCCTGGTTAATACTGTCTCAAATCTCAAGACAATGTCATTTGCATGGCTTATGTATGGTACTGCATTTCAAGTTTTTCAAAGAATTTTTTTTTTTATGTATAATGTTTAGATAAAATATTTATTTCTTATTGTAGTTATTGTTTTACCAAAGAAAAATACTGGCATTGGAATACAATGTCAACTTAAAAAAACAAAAAACATTATTGTAACAATTATCATATATTTAAATGGTCTTTAGATTAAAATTATGTCAGAACATACACCATTTTTATTCTTTGTTTATATTTGCTTAGCCAATAAAAAAAAACAATGTTTCTTTTTCCAATGATTCAATGAAAGAAAAGAAATTACTTTAATATTGTTTTGTATGTGCAAAGGTATCTCTAACCTGATAATGACAGACGGTGTTTTTTTTTTTTTTTTTTTTTAGAATGATGCTAAAAAGATTTTAAATCTGAAGTTTATGTTCAGTTTGTGAATGACTTTTAATTTATACACATGTCCTGCTTCATCATTGGGAGTGCAATATTTATTGTCATTACAGAGAATAAGGCATGTTAGTCATCAGATATTTTAAAAGACTCAATAAAGTTGTGTATTTTGCTCAGTGTATACAACTTTTTGTGTTTTAACTATTTTACCATTAAAGAAATTATCTGTGAGCCATGTATTGGCTTGTGATTAATATTTGGACTTGCATTCCCTTTTACTTTTATTCTAGAAGTTACTAGATGCTTACCTTCATATCTACATTAATAAATTATCTCTTTGGTTTTTTTTAGTTAAAAGTTAAATATAACCTGAACACAGCTTGGAATAATTTTACTGTTTGGTAGGGGATAATTTTGCATATTCACTTATTTGACAAAAGTGGTCCCAATAATTGAACCTTACAATGTATGAAGAGTTGTTCACTTAATAAATTATGCACATTATAAAACTTTAAAAAAAAAACAATGCAAAGTCAGAAATATAAGATTATGTTTTTAACTAAATTCATCAGCTGTAGTTGTTTATAAAATTTCACAACCAAATACATTAGGTAGTAATTATATGCATATGTAAATCGGTTCAATCAGTAGTAATTGGCCTTGTGAGCTGAGTGAAAGAAAATTTGCATCTAAAAACAAATGTAATTGAAATATAATAAAATGGAAATAAATGTGCATCAAATTAAATTTAATGGGATTTCATCTCTCATTGTCTTCTTAAAATCATACAAATGTATTCCTTTCACTTCACTGAGGGAAGCAGATCATCTACCAGTAAAGGCAATTTTCCAGAACTAAAAACACTGATTGCTAATAACATAGATTCAAATATTTATTTATCCTGTTTACAACCATGACAAGTGAAAAAAAAATTGTTTTGTTGTAAGTAGACACCAGCTAAAACTTATTAGCAATAAAATTTAATTTCGTATATACATATTTACACAAAAAAAAGAAATGAAAAATTTGATGATTTTTTTAAAAATGACAACTAAAACTCAGGTTAATATCTATTGTTCTGTATATACTTGATCAAAGCCCTTTAAGTCCATAAGCCCACCCCCTTAGATTTTAACTGGGAAAGAAATGCACTTTTGCCTTTCATTTTCATACATAGGCTCGTATTCTGCTATAAATATCAACTAACAACTTAGTTCCATCCTTAAATCAAGGTCAGAAGATGGTGCCAAACCATTGTAATATGGACAAACGAAGAATTTTGTTTACGGCTTTATGTTGACCCATGCTAATTACTTTTTTCTTAATTGTATTCTGTAATAGAGTTAATATCCCTTCAAAAAATGAAAAAAAATCTCCTATGGCCTGAAATATTTCCACAAAACAAAGTTGACCTATGAAGGATTATAGGATTATATACCGTAGTTTTAAAAAATAATTTTATTCAGCTAAATAGAGATGATTATCTGTATAGGTCATCCCTTAGTTAAATACACTAGAACCATCAAAAGGTTAGTTGGTCTGCCACATTTAACTATGTTACTTTAAATAGTTTTTAAAGACAATGTAATATTGAACTTTTGTTTTACACAATCAATTTTAATATGACAAATTTCTACTATTTAAATAGGCTACATGCTAAATATTAATCACAATGGCTGTTGTTTCCCCATGAACTGCATCTTATTCTTTACAGAAACAATTTTCACGGAATGGCTCACATAGTAAACATAGAGATAGTTCTTTTAAGGTACTATTATTTACTTTTGTCACAGATGGTTAGCGTTTGAAAATGTAAAAAAAAAAAATGTTTAATAATCAAAATTTTACATAAATTTAAGCATATACAATTAATACAAATATGAACTTTGCATACTGGTACAACAGGCAATTCAAAACCATTTCACAAAATTATAGATGAATAAACTATGAAAACGATTTATGGATGAGTAGAATGTATCTGCAAATAATATAGTTATTTTACTACTAAAATTATGATTATGGAATGTCTGAAGATGATTTGGTCAAAAAGCCCCCAAAATATTTTATAGAAACGTATTGTTAAATATGTAACACACTTGCATAGATAACACTTCATAAACACTTCTGATGTGACACGTCAGTTTAAAAATAAAATACAAATTTATCAAAATAATGCAACAGTATCAATCATAAATAAATAAGTATATTTTTAAAAAAATTAAATTATATCTTAGGAAATGGATGAGATGATGACAAGGGTCATGTCAGGGGGTCTAGAGTGAGCTGATTTACAGTAATCATCAACCTTTAGTGCCAGCAAAGGGGCATATACCATCTAGTTTCTCTCTCATCTCTCTTCTGCTACTGCTAACTCCCTCAATGTCCCTTGGCTTCAAGGCATTCTTTTAGCTCCAAACTCTTAAGTGTGGTGTAATATCAAACACAAAATTGGCCATTATAACATTACTAACAATAATTTAAAAAAACAATTATATTTCTTGTCATATTTTAAAAGTATGTAAATAACTCAGTGGTTCTCAAAGTTAAATTTTAAGTTTGAGTTCTTTAATAACTGTCTTTCTGAATTATTGGGATTGTCATAAAACTAGGACAAAAAACCAAAAGATGATGAGCAAGAAAATATTAGCAACACATGTTTTATTTATTCAAGTAGATACAAGTAACAGACAGCATAAGAGTATGAAACATCATTGTGTAGACTTTGGATTTGTTCTAATTTGTGCATAGAGAACATTAAAATATAAAATGAATAAAACCCACAACTGTTCTATAGTCTGATTCCTTAATGTAAATTGAAATTTTAGATTGTGCACACATTCATCCATTTTTATTGCCTACACCTTGTTACATGACCACTCAGTAATGTCCCTTACTTTTATGACAGTTTCTAACCATTAATTAGGTCATGCATAAGGGATCTTTATTCCAAGTTTTAGACAGGAATGAATGAAAATAAATGCTTTTAGATAATTTTTAAAACTACTTAATTTTACAGAGCATACAAATATTTATGCCAAATGCAAACGTAAAAGGTCAATGTTGATAAGAATCAGTAATAATTATCATATCAATATATTAAAAATTGTCATGTTGGCAGGCCATCCTCAAGAGATTTGCAGGCATCCTGATCTATAGTATGCTTCTCCTACGTTTCCCAGCAATTAAATTTTGGTCTTTAAAATATTTAAATTTTTGAAACAGAATTAGACAGTTTATAAGTGTAAAACTTTGCGTACTTTGTGACTACGCAGAAACAGGAATAAAATAAAAGATAAGCTAAAAACAGCTGAAAAAAGTATAAGTCTTCTTGATTGGTAACTGTCGGATTCAACATCTACAATATGGAAAGGCTCTGGTGGAAGATCATGTCTGTTGGTGCGGGGTTTAATTTTGTCCAATGCTGCAACTCCTGGTTTTCCAAAAGAGCCATGATTTTTCTGAATGATTTGCACATAATCCACTTCTTCATTAGTTGATGCAGCATGCACAGTCCAAACCAGGTGAGTTTCATTAATGACATTTAGCCTGGCAAAAAGCTCTTTTCTTTTGTCGCTAACAGAAAAGGCCAACCAGTATGGTGAAGATTTTCGTTCATCAAATAAATACTCATATCCCATTGCACCATTAATAATATACACAGGAGCCATGGGATTGAAGTAGTTAGTTTGAAAAGTTCTACTTAAATACATTGGCCAAGATCTTTCATAGGAATGTTTGTGCCCACTGATATAAAGATCAACACCATGCTCAAAAAACAAATCTTCCAGTTCTTCTCTTATAGCTGAATTCTCTTTGTGGCACTCTTGTTCCATCACAGATTTAGTGCAGTAAATTGGCTTATGGCCCATCACAATTATCCAAGGGCTGCTTTTTCGCTTTTTATTAGCAGCTTTAAGATCTTGCTTAAGCCACTGCAGCTGGTGAGATTTGTATTCAGAGTCTGGGAGAAAAAATTCTGTGTTGATACTTATAAAGTGTGTATGTCCAATATCAATGCTATACCAAAGGTTTTCTTCTTTCATTGGCCATGGAGAATTAGGCATGGAAAACCTTCAAGACAAGAACAAGACAAAAAATTAATTTTTTATATGCACATTAATATATCTTATACTTATAATTTTAATGAATTACAGATATCGGGTATTTAAATGTATTTTTCAGTGCAAGAATTCATGGATGTTTTTGGTGTAGAGTATTTATAAAAAATAATTTTCCTAGATTTAAGCTGGTGCAATGAATGAGCACATAATATTTATATTTTGCTAGGCCAATACCTTTTAATTATTAAATTAACTGAACGCTGTCCCCTTAAGTGTAAGTATTTTTATTTTAATTGCATTTTTCAATTAACTTCCAAATTCATTTACTCACTAGTAACAACGCCATTACTCAGCAGTAATCTCTATATTTAATTTTTAAAAATTTAACACTAATATTTATTAGTAATATTTTACATTTGTACTGGAGACTGATAAAAATTATTAGTGAAATATTGTAAAGAGTCTGTTTAAGATAATATTTTTCTAAAAGACTGAATGTTCAAGTTGTTAATTGCCTATTAAATTGAAAATGTCAAACCTGTAACGATAGTGGTAAAATGATCGAAATCTTTCATGATCTCCTGGTGTTGTCATATAGGGAACATGTGATGTAAACTTATCCACCCTATTCATATAGTGATCTCCTAAACTTCCGCCTTCAGAGTTTAAATTGTAAGCAATGTCTCCCACATGAAACACTACTTCATATTCTCCATTAACAGCTTCATGAATCAAGAACTGAAGTGCTTTAGTAAGCATTCCCATATCGGCCACTATCAAAAAGGAATGCGATTTGGCCGAATCATTGTGCGGAACATCAAATGTTAATGTCTCAGATTTCACAGTGGAATTACCATTGATAATTCTATAAGAATAACGCGCTCCTGGCTTTAGACCTAACAATTCAGCCCGATGCAAAAATCTAGCAGCTTGTTCACTGTCAACTTTTAGTTCTGAGATGGTACCTTTAGCTCTGGTCAATGTTTTTGGATCATTTCCAAAATCAACATAAAATGTCTCGTCTTCCTTTGTGGACCACATCATAACAATATCATTTGGCAAAGAGCCTAAAGATAAGTGTATTTGCTCTGGGTTGTTCCTAATGTTGTAACTGGATGCTAGCCGACCAGCCAAGTTAAAACCGCGTTGACGATGTCCGTGATGTCCATTAGGTTGAAACAGAAATATGATGAACCAAACAAGGGATGTTATCAAATTCATTGTTCGTACTGGCTTTGTTGCAGTTGCACTATTAAATAAATGGTGTAAACTTATTAATTAGGATGAGGGTTTTCTCTCTAAAGTAAAAATAAAACAAAGAAGGGGAGGTGGTGATGTATAAATGCAAGTAATTTATAACACATGTATAGTAAGGCCTATAGAAGTGATTTTCAAAGATCTATTGACATTGTTATATTTAGACAGTTCTATTGAATTATTAAGTTATCTTTTCTTTAGTTTTTTAGTAATTTAAATCTTGACAATTCCTTTTAGATTTAACAGCTGAAATTCAAAATGTAAATGTTAGCCCTAAATATAGTATATTATCTTTAGACTCATAGACAAATATACTGATAATAATAGACAAAGTCCAAAGGTAAAGAAAGTCTCAAATATCGGTAAATAAAAGTTTCATAAGCTTACATCTGCAGACTATGAAAAATTGGTGACCAAGGTAGGGTAGAAATGCTAAGACTGCACAGGTCAGATGCCATTGGGCAGACACAAAACTATTAATAAGAGAAATAATACTACTAATAATTTGAACAAGCATGTTTAAAATCTGATTAATGAGAAATTACAAAAGTAAGAATATCAGGTTTCTTAAAGAGAATGGCTGCCGAGTATTTACGAGAATCTGGACTTACTCTGCAAGAAAACAAGAGTATGATGGTTGAGTGTAAAATTGTTTCATTAAGGGCTGAGCGGGGTAACAACCCAGATATGCCGAGTATTAGCATACCCTGCACATACCCAGACCCAGCAAAAAAGACAGAATCAGGTCCTACCTAGTGTTGAAAAAAAAAGTTATCTTCTCATTTTCTTAAGTCTTAAGTGTATTCACTCCAATGGTGAGAAATGAAAAGTGAATGTATAGCACAAATACATCTTTTTACATAATTTTTCAATACATACTACCTGAATTAAATAAATAATAATAGAAAACTGACTGATAATTTGTGAGAAACTAAACGTAAGCTGAGTGAAACTGCAAAGCTCTGAAAATAATTATGTGTTAGCTGAAAGATTTGTCTTAGCAAGATGCATAACTTTGGTTATGACCATTGCTCTTCCAATTTCCAATTAATATCTCATTTTAAATGCTGATAATATGGAGTAGCCAAAGTTTGTGTGTGTGGATAATTTTTAAGTTTTGTCATAGAATTAAATGAAAGTAATGTACCGGTAATTAAACACTCATTTAATAAGTGAAACAATCGGCTAAACTAAGGAAGTCTAGGATGGTATTGCTATGATGATGATGATATAAATATTTATTAAAATAATATTAATATGCGTATGTTGGTATCAGAAAAATGTAAACTGATACCAATCAGAGCTCAGCAACACTACTGCATATAGCGAAGCTCTGCTCAATTAAACAACATTTTCATGTTTTTTGGTTAGACCCTCGGGGGTTGCCTGAGATTTTCAGAACTTTTGAAGAGGGGGTGTGTGTTTTGTGTAACATGTACATTTTTTAATATGTAACTTTTCATTTTAAAATGAAATATTATTTACAGTGAACAGGCTAGTTTTTTATTGTTACCGGTACTACACTCTGACTACACTACAGCTACATAAAATATATTTTAAAAACGATTAATTCACTAGAAGTCACCAGCCAATGTAAAATAAATATTTCTGCAGTTATGCCACCCCCCATCCCCACGAGCCCCAATTCGCAGAATCTCCTCTTCTTTTACAGAGGGAATATGACATGCAGGGGCTTCCCCAGGATGTTTTGCCCTAATGGCAAGCCACCTGGCCACTCCAGGAACAGTCTGAGAACTGCTGGGTTAGAATTATATTATTATTAAGCTAATAGTAATTTAATCAGTGTTTTGAACCATTCAATTTTGACGCCTTCGAAATAGCTGCATGCATTTTTCACTTCTCTCCACTAAGTAGAACACGTTATAGAAAATGAGAAGATAACTCTTTTTTTGTAACATATGGACTAGGTGGCTCAGGCTCAGCCCTACTTTCATTATTGAACTTTATATCAGAGCAGCCCAATAACCAACCAAGATGATGGTATAATTTACTATAATATAAACAAAACTAAAAAGCCAACAAAACTGTTGGCGACAAAGACTATTGTTTTTATGTACTGACAGTACTAGTACAACTTACTACTGTAGTTTTTCGGTAAATTCTAATAGATAGTACCGCGTTTTTTTACCATGGCCGCCAACTTGATTGCTGTGACCCGTAAAATTAAGAATAAAACGTTAAAAAATAATGAAAAAAGTTTCCTAAAATGTATCCCTAAACCTAACCTGAACCCTAATTCTATCCCTAAACCTAACCTGAACCCTAAATCTATCCCTAAACCTAACCTAATGAAATGAGAGGTACGATCTATCTTAATTATTAATTAGCCAGTTTTTCTATTTGTATTTTTGAGTGAGTGTGTTTTTAAATTATTATTATTCTCAAAGTCATAGAGTCTGTGTAATAATAGAATACTAATATGAGTTTAAGTTTATGATGAGTAATGAGTAATGTGTTTAATCTCCTGAATGAATGATTTAATGAATGAGTCTTTAACTTTATACATCCAATGATCCACTTTGTCTTCATAAACTTTATACTTTATTCATATTTAATCTTTATTCTTTATCTACCTCTCATTGTCATTACATTATTATTAGTTAACAAAAGAAAACCCCACAAATATAAGAAAAATAATACATTGCTGACAGAAGCGACAGAGTGTTACATTCAGTGTTCAAAGACAAGTCAACGACACTATATTAAAATTATCGCATCGGAAGGATCTCAGGCCAGGTGTCTTTTGTTTACAGTGAATGATAAATAGTGTACGGAATCGTGTACGGTGACATCTAGACATTAAAAAAAAAATGTAATGTCGTAAAATCAACAGTGTGATAATTTGTTTAAAAGTAATTAATTTTAATAAATTTGAAACATATCATAGAGTGTTTGATTTTACTGAACATTTGAACTTAAATTATACTTTGACAATGTTCCTTTGGAATATAAGATATTAACTTTAAGGCAAGTTTCATAACGCTTTCGAAACTCGAATATTACACTAAAAAAAAAAAACAACCTAAGCTTTTTATTTGATTTAACAATCCTATTTATGGCAAACAGGGATTTCACTACGACTTGTACTTTTGTATCTGAGTTTTATTCAAAATTTAAAAGATTAACGAGTATTGTTTTTTTTAAATAATTATAATACTAATAAAGCCGTGCTTTATTCAGTGTATTGTTTACCTACGCCTCACTGTCCTTGTTATGACCGAAGAAAATATTGTGCGCTCGTTTTTATTACGAGTAATTTATAGTATTAGTGAAACTGTTGTGCCTGTCATTCCAGATTTTGTTTTTGACAGCTGGAATCGTGTTTATGATATCACCAAACAACTATCAAATGCTGACATCCACTACCAGGTTCTTGTTGCACTTCTTTCATGGTTTATTGTCAATCTGATTTTGATTAAACTGGCATGGACAATTTTTGGTGAAGACAACATAAAGCTGCTGTCTTCTAAAGGTAAGTTGACAAGAGACTCAACTAAACTAGTCAACTTAGACTTAGTGTAGTTATTTAGCGGGTAAATTGGTAAATTTTGGATGAATTGTTTGAGTATGATAATGATAGTCTACTTCAGTGGTGGGCAAACTTTTTGTGCCGAGGGCCACATTGACAAATGTAAAGCTATTGGGGCGCCGCAACTATATTATGTCAGAATTTTACATGTCGATAAACAGTCTTTATACTAAAATAGGTAAATTCGCATTTTAGCATTAGGGGCCATCCATAAATGACGTCACACAAATTTTGCCGATTTTTTACCCCCACTCTCCCATCGTCAGACATAGTTAGACCCCCCCAAATATAACTTCATGTCATAATCTCTAAACCCCCCACCCCCTATAAAAATTCTGTGTTCCCTACTGTCACAAACCATTAAGAAATTCAATTCCCATGGATATCAAATTACTACACCTGTGTCAGAAACATTTCACTAGAACAGTGGTTCTTAACCAGGGGTAAAAGTACGTCCCCAGACCTGAAATGCGGAAGACCAGAACATTTTATTTGCCGCCATTGCTATTTGTTGCTGCTTTAAAAAAAAAAATCAGAGTAAATGTTTTTCTGGTGAATTTTTTTGCACATTGCTTGTGTTGATAATTTTATTTTAAATTTTATTACAATATAATTTATACATTTTTTTTTGGGGGGGGGGGGGGGTGGGGTGTTAAAACAGAGTGGGCCTGCAGCGCTGAAAAAAAGGTTACGAATACCTACCCTAGAGCATTTACTAAGATTTACCCCCCTTCCCCCCCAATGTTCCCTTTAAGCTGCTTTGCTGCGCGGCCGCGCAGCTATCTCACAGATGCCATGCAGCAGTTTTGAGCAAATAACCAAATAAATTCGAACAGATACGCTGCACTCTGCAGTCAGAATTATACTGATTTTATAACATATACATCCATGTTTTTAATTTGATTCATGATACTTTTTACGTAGAACTATTGATTTACATACAGATACATACAGAATCAAGCTAGCCTCGTTCTGAACCAGCACCGCCATTCATATAAATTTCATCCCGCATACTGCGCAGGGAATTTGTATAAATTAAATAAATCGCATATCTCTAGTTTATTATAAATGTAGTAGCTAATTATTTTTAATATTGTTTTAACCGTTATGTCTAAACGTCAGTTAAGCGAACTGTCAGCGTCATCGCTTGCTAAGAAAAAGTGTCGATCAAATTTTAAAACGGAATGGCTCAATGAAGTTGTGTGTGCAGTACTAACAGATTCGTCGTCAGAGCGGACTGTCAAGCTGGATGATATTTTTAAATATCGTGAAATTGGTGATGATGTTGTCTGTGAACTGTGCTTCAAAGCTTATATAGGTGGTGATTTCTCCATGGGGAAAAGATGGGAGGCTTGGAACTTGGATTATCTTAAACAACATATCAAGCAAAAATATACACATGCTGTACAGAGACTTCATTCTATACAGTCAGGAGGTGTGCTGCGAATGCTTACAGAAAGTGTCACTGATTGAGGCATGAGACAAGAAGCAGCACAACGTAAAAGTGCTAAATAAGACCGGGTTAAAATTTTGATTGACAACATGCTCTTGGCTATCAGCATGAACACATCTATGAATGCGGCTCATTACATACACAACCATATGGCTAAGTATGCCCCAATCCCTGATAGCTGGCGCAGTAAGAATTACGCTTTTGAGTTTGTTGATTCTATTGATTCTGTAGTGAAGGATGCTATAATTAGCGAACTTCGCAATGCAAAGTTCCACACATTAACAGTAGATGAGAGCACTGATATATCGCTGACAAAAATGTTGATCTTATACACAAAGTTTCAGCCATAACCCGATAATGCCCACAAGACAGTGTTTGTTGGAATTTTGTCTCTGTCGGCTTGTGACAGTACATCTGTGGAATCAGCAATAACAGAGTTTTTCAAAAGAATTCATTGGACATGCAGAAAATGGTTATGTTTACCTCAGATGGTGCATCGGTTATGCTAGGCAAGAATAATTGAGTTGCAGCAATTATTCGCCGACATATTCCACACCTACTGGAACACCATTGCGCTGCTCATCTTGAAGATTTGGGCATCGATGATGCTTGCAAACATATACGTTTAATGGCAGACATTGAAACATTCCATGGGACAGTGTTCACAATGTTCTGTAGGTCGACAGTACAGAAAGCATAGTTTACCGAGCTATAGCTAAGGTGTGGGAATGTGATTCCGTAGCCTTAGACCATTGAATAATATCAGATGGCTTTTGCGGCACATTGCTTTACAAGCATTGCTGAGAAACATACAAGTGCTGACTGAATATTGTGAGGAGCAGGTGGGCCTGTATAATGATCCAGTTCATAAGTACTGTTTGAAGAAACTAAAGGATCCGCAGTTTCGAACTGCACTGATTGTCTTTAATGAAGTTGTTGGTGAACTTGCTGAATTATGCAAGCTGCTACAAAGAAAAATTCTTATGACCATCGAGATATACCAGTTTGTAAAAACAAGGATCGCTAAGCTCCGTGCCCAGTACCTTGGTGAAAATGTGCACTGGTCCGAAGAGGTTGCTGAATTGCTTGCAATGATGAGGATATTATTACGGACCGTTATAAATGGAGAATTTAATCTCTTATCTTTTGCCTATGGCTCGTTCTAAAAACAGTCCATAATAAAGGACGATACCAAAGTTTAAACTTAATAACAAATAATACGACACACAAAGCCAGAGCTAATTACAATAAATAAGTTTTTAATGTATGAATTTCAATTAAATTACAACAGCAAAAGAATGTGATTAAAAAAATCATTAAGTTACAGTTTGCAGGTACCGGTACTGTGTATAAAAATACAATGAGCACAAAATGGTACAACGAGGAAATAGAAAAATCTACACACAACAAAGTATTAAATAATCACAGCACATCTTGTGATCAAGGAAATGAAAATCTCTCCCCCTCTCAATCGTTTAGCATTTTTATAGGCATTTCCTACTAATGTCTCTCGAACCACCTAACACATTGTTTTGCCTTCCCGTTTTATCCAGAATCTTCTATTATTTTCAACAGTTTTCCTGACTGGAAGAGATGATAATAAATGTTGTAAACAAGGTTTTTTTCTCGCCACACTTCAAAGGCGATCACAAGAGTTCACGAGGGGTCATGCACGTGTAACGCGAGATAGGCGTGCCTTAACACGTGATCTTCATAACAATATAAATATGAGTTCCATCCTAAAATTTTTTGAATGTTTGCACCTGGACTCTCGTTTCCCTGAAAGTAAGTTGTTGCAATGACGAATCTTTGAGATATCAGCATTAATCGACACTTCAGATTTTAATTTTGGCCAAGGAGAACTTGCAGCTTTGGTTTCTAGATATGCGGCATTCCTGGAAAACTATGATGACATTGTGCCGAAAGTTAAGGATCAGTATCGTAGCTTAAGGTTTGTGCTTGCAGAAAAATGAAATGTGGGTTGATGCAGACTTTTGACGAGATGGTTCGATTTGTAATAAATGAGGAGCAATTCATGCTGTTGGATTTTTTTGCTACATTTCTTGCATCAAGCAGCAATAGTGAACGTGGATTCAGAAATAGGTTGGTAGAGTTACATTTCAACATGCTTATGAGGATTAAATCGTATCAGAATGATGGACATCAATCAATCTTGATGTGTATAAAAGATGGCTATCGTTGAAAGATAGACGCCATAGTACCTCCACAAATGAGTCAATTAAATGACTAGCGGCCATTGGTAGTGGTTGTGTTGAAATTTAGTTGCTTGACCCAATGACGGGATAAATAATAGAAATAAATATAGCTTTGATTGAAATTTTGTGAGATTTCTGATTATAATTATTTAATTTATTGTTCCTTTTTTTATTTATATAAAAGTTTTTGCATTTAAGTTCATTTACGACATTTCTGTGTGTGTGTTTGTGGGCTGTAAAATTTTGCACACAAAAAATTGATGCTGTAAAACTTTGCACGCAACTTTATGATTTTGCACACGAACCAGCAGACCATAGAGGGAACATTGCCACCCCCCCCCCTCCCCTCCCCCCCGTGTCAACCATTTTTATCATTCCATCTCATTTCCCGTGGTAGTACTACTTCTATGTTCTATGACTCCCGTGTCCACATTTAGCCTTAATTCTCACGACTGTCATTGTAACTACATGCTGATTCGCCACCTACGTAGCGTCCTGTAACTTTATCATAGGCCATTTTTCCGACCTCGCATATCTGTACTGATTCTCATAGTGATCGTAATTTTAAAGTAAAATAAATATAATTGTTTATTTAAGAATAATATTAAAATGTCTGTTATTTAGGGTAATTAAGTGCAATTCTTTACTATAATATTCTGCTTTTCCTCTGACGTCACATTGCTTAAGCCCCCCTTCCCCCACATCACACATTGTCACAAAAATCTGATCCCTGTTTCCCCTCCTGGATGGGTGACGTCATTTATGGATTGCCCCTTACATGACATAAGTCTCTGACTGTTTGGAAAATTAGAAAGACAGTTGATAAAAAATATTAAAACAATCATAACGGTACATGAAATTCTGTAAAATTTTAAAAAATAACTTTAATGAAAAGTAATTTTTTTAAATTTCCCAATGCATGTCTTTAAAACTTTAATTTTTAAAAAATTAGGTACAAGCATTTAATTTACTCCCCCTGGACACTTGCATACAATAAATTTTAAAAAAAGATGATAGGCCTATATCATTCTCACTGATGCTTAACAAAATCTATCAATTTTATATACCTTTTTATCCTTTTAGACCAAGTGAAACATCTAAAGAAAGAATAGTATTCATAAAGCAAGAAAATGGCCGCCATCAAAAGATTTTTTGAAAAACGCAAACTCAATATTAAATTCAAGAAGGCTGGCGAAGGTCATCGACTTGATGAATCCCCACCACCATCTGGTTCAGTAAAGGGATTAGGTTCAACATCTTCTAAGAATGTAGCACCAGTTCAGCGAGCTGCAGAAACAGAAGCAGCAAGAAAAGCAGCTGCCGAGGCAGCTCTGGCAAGAATGGAAGCAAAGCAGCAAATAAAAAATGGTTAGTAAAACAAAATGCAATCTAAATATTGAAAATATAAGCATCTTAAGTTTTATCTGCTGTGCATTATATACTGATTACATTTAACAAAATATATATTTTGATTCTGGTGTGTACTGCTTCCTCTTCACAACTGGTCCTCCCCAACTCCACATGTTTTATATTAATAGTGCCGAGTGAGAAAAAAAATTTGTCACACAGCGAGCTTCATACGTGACATTTGAACCATATTCAGGTTTATTTTTTTCTTAAGCGTGAGGCGACTTTTATATTAATCAATAAAGAGCACGGGTATGGTGTAGGACTGTCTGTAGAACTATTGTTTATAGAATTTATAGGCTGGCAGGTAGGGTCTAGGTCTGTCTGTAGGTCTATTGTTTAAAAGCCGTCAGGGTGTAGTACTGTCTGTAGGACTATTGTTTATAGGCCGGCGGCAGCTAGTGTGTAGGACTGTCTGGTATTGTTTCAAGGTCGGCAGGTAGGATGTAAGATTGTCTGTGGCCTATTGTGTAAAGGTAGGCATATATTATAGAAAATGAGAAGTTAACTCTTTGTTTTTATAACTCTTGGACCCACTGGGTATTTTTCTCAAAAAAATCTTCACCCTGTTAAGCCTTATTTTATTTTATTTCTCTCCACCTTTTTGGTTCTATCACTTTTTTTTTCAAAATATTTTGCTATTTCACTTTCATGTAAATGTAAATGTAAATGCATGTTTATCAAAACGAGCCTTAAGCAAGCAAATAAATGATTTGCACAAAATTGCTGTTTTAATTTTGTTAATATTACTGTTTTCTCAGCTGACAGTATGGTCATCCAGAGAGCCAGAATGAAACGTGAAATGGAAGCTGAGAAGAAAAGACTCTTGGAAGCTGAGCAGAAGGGAGCTGCAGCAAGGGCTGGGCCAGTTGAGGTGGTCCAGGATTGTGCACCAGTTCTAGAGACTGTGCTTTTTAAATGCCCTGATATAGGGCCTCAAGTACTACCTAAGGCAGAGATTGAATCAGCTATTCATAGATTCCTTTTGGATAATTATGAGGATGAACCTGAGATGACATCCGCCTTAATGATTCATACATTAAATAAAAATAAAGAAAAGGTCACGCTTTGCATAGAAACTCTTATTAAGTATCTGGATAACATCATTAATAACCCAACAGAAGAAAAATTTTGGAAGATTCGTCAGAGCAACAAGGTCTTTCAGGAAAGAGTTGCTTGTATGAAAGGGACAGAAGAATTCTTGCTTGCAGCTGGGTTTTCCTTGAAGTCCCTACCATTTGAAGAAGGGGAAGCATTTTTTTATGTGTTTGATTCAGAGTTAGCAAAAGATGTGGATCGTTTACAAAATATGAAAGATGTATTGCTAAAAGCTGAACCCATACGTCCAGAGCTGGATAGGAACCTTAAAGTTTTTCACCCAACTCAGTCTGCATCATCCTTTGAAATACCTGATGATTTCTACAGCATTAGCCCAGAAGATCTAAAGAAAGAGCAGTTAAGGCGAGAAGAAGCCACTGAAAAACTTGGACTGCTCCGTACCAAGGCCATGAGGGAACGAGATGAGCAAAGGGAACTCAGGAAATACAGATATACTCTTATCCGAGTCAAATTCCCTGATGGTATTTTACTCCAGGGTGTTTTCCGAGCTCAAGAACCAATGAAAAATGTTTACCAGTTTGTGAGAGAAAATCTTATGGACGACTGGATACCTTTTCATCTAACCTCTGGCACCACTAACAAGTTGGAGGATAATGATAGCACTTTAGCCGAACTAGGTCTTGCTCCAGCAGCAGTTGTGCACTTTTCTTGGGATGTAGAGGTTCTCAAAGGAGTTATTGCAGAAAAGGGCAAAGGTGTAGCACAGCAGCACCTGAAGCAAGGACTCCTGGATTTGATTCAAAATTTGTAATGTAGAGTCATTACAGGTAAGAGAATTAAAAGTGTCAACTAAGAAAATAAAGATCAGTATGCCAGAAATATATCATGTAACTGCTAGTTTTAATTGAACTAGATAACTATTATGAAAAATTTCAGAAAACGTATTTACAATGGTAAATTTGAAACTGAATGCAGTGTTTAAAAATTATTTTCTTCTGTGGAATAATCATCTCAATTTTGAGCCTGCCTCATTGTAGTTTTATAAACTAATCAGCTGTTAAGTAGTTTTGTTATGACAGATAATTTAAGCAGCTTATTTAGTTGTATGATTTATAGTAAATATTATTCATAATAATTTGAGTTATAAGTGATGATAACTCATTACTGCTACAGTATATGTCTATACTGTATCATACTTGTTTAACAATTATATATTTTAAAAATTCATGTCATCTTCATCTCTTCACAGTTCATTTGATAATGGCACTGACAGTTATTGAACTTTCTTGAGGGTTGTTCTTAATCTACAAAGATGTATGTTGGCTAAATCTGTACAGTTATTCTAAAAAGTGGTCAGCTTGAATGAAGAAGATAGTAAGGATGATACCGAAAGAAAAGCAAAGGAACAGATAAACTGAAAAATGGAGCACAGAAGTGATTTGTTTTTCTCTTGTATTCAATGTAATTTATCAACTGTCATGAGAAAAGACGTCTTTTCTACTTGTCTTTTAAAATTTTTATTAAGATAACTAGTAAACATTTTTTGCTTTGGATCTTAAGGTTTTTATTTTTTTATGCCCAGCATAAGTGTGATTGGAAATTTAGGCTAGCTTCAGTACCTTACTCAAATGAGCTTATCTTAAGCCCTTAAGGTGAATTAAAATTAACTATTTTATGAAACACACCTGTTCATTGTTTTGGAAGTTGATCATTTCAGCATAGACTTTGGCACATCCGAGTTTGAAAAATAGGTCATGTTTCTTTTTCCCTTAGCAGTACAAACAATCTTAAAAATGTTGTTCTGTATTATCAAGTAAAATGGCAAAACACCTTGCTCCATTGATTGTATAATTTTAGTATGTACTTATATAACCATAGACATACCAAAAAATGTAATGTAAAAAAAAATACTGAATAATTAAACTTTTTAAAATCAGATTTTAGTCACAACCTTTAATTGAAATTATTCTTCAAGAGCATTATTGTCCTTATAGCAATTGATTATGCATGTATGCATTAATCTTGAAGTCTCAGTATGGAAACCATTATTGAAATAAACAAAAAAATTGTTACATTTTAATTTGAAATAACCAGGTTTTTTCATCAGAAGATTTAATTTTCCTGGTAGTGCAAAAGTAAATGTGGTTTGTTTTTCATGTAGGGTACGAGTAATAAAAATATTGGCAGACAAGGGCTAAGAAAGCATTGTTTCAATTAGATTTGATAAACTCAGTTTAAGTTTTAAGAAATAAAAGAAAAATAATCAATGGAAAATTAAAACAGTCATTTTTGACATTACACCACAAATATGAAAAAAGCTTTTCAGATGTGTTTACTTAAACCAAAACTATTGCATGAATCGTTTGTATATGTTCTGTCCGCTTGTATTATTTAATGATGCCAAATGAGGGACAATAAACTTTTGAGGTATTCATTCTGGTAATTTTCATGTGAATAAACTCATGCAGGTTGCATTCCACTTTCATTGATGATACTAATGATGTAACAAGAAGAGTATCTTGTTGTTAACTAGGGACATTAATCAGCTGGGGAAATTTGTACTATGTTATGACCCAGTGTTATGACTCATAGTCAAATATTCTAATTATGGATCGTAAAACAAAAGCTCATCAAGCTCCAGGGGACAAAATCATTCTAAATGAGTTGTCAAAAAATCAATTGTATTAGGTTCTCTCAAAAACAACTGAAAATTAAACTATGTTTATGAACTAGATAAAGAATTTGATGAGTTAAATAAAAAGGCAATCTATCTTATTGTTTGATAAAATTAATACCTGTATGGCTCATCAAAGAAGACAAAGCTTTCAATTATTTTCATGGCACATACACCATACTTGCTTGCATAATCTGATAGCTTGTAACGTGTAAGGAGCAGTGTGAACTGTAAAAGATAGAACAATCAAAGAATCATTGACTTGTCATCAGGAAATACAAAAATTTTATTAACCTATCCTTCTCTTGTGGGAACACTACTTTCAATATCTCTTCTTGGTGAAAAAGCTTGACAATATGTTTTCTCTTTGCAGATATGGTTTTTAAAATTGATTTCAACAATGATTTTTTTTACTTAGTGCATATAACTCCATTTTAGAACTATATTTTTTCTTTCTACAATATATCTTTTCTTACATTTGTTTTTCCAACATCATTGCTCATCTTAGTTTATTATACAGCTCTCAAATACAATTTAACAAATGCAATCAATCGTTTTCTTTAAAAAATACTTAACAGGATATCCTCAATTTACAGCAGGTTTCCGTTTTTCAACGGCGACATAACTTGAAATTCCCCGTAATTTGCTAAGCACCCTGCTGATGGGTAAACTACATATATATATATACATATGTAGCAAAATACATCAAAATTAAGATATTAAAACATATTTAAGATATTAATACATCAGATGAAACATTCTATGAAGCCATTGCTAAAAATTCCATAGAAATTGTAATAACACAAAAAACCATGGGCCATGTATGACAATGAAGTTTGGATAACAGACAGTCATGTGATTAAAGTCACTTTTGATGCTGGACAAAGTGTGCTATTCCGCAAGCTAGCTTCTAACTTCAATGTCAAAATAGTACTTAATCGTGGCGCGTGGACAGAAACTAGTATTTTTAATAAAAAAATTTAAAAATTGTGTGCCCAGTAACGTCCGCTGTAACGTCAAATCTGCTGTAATATGAACAGCTATAAAATGAGGACCTTCTGTATTTTGGATTCCATTTACTGCCTCTGTTAAAGAGATGAGATTTTTAAAAATGTTATTAAATTGGTATCTCCTGAATCCTGTAAACATATTAAAAATCTTTACTAATATCTCTGGTCTGTATAGATTAAAATAGATCTGTCACGTGTTTTGATGTAGATCATCCTTATCCCATTATGCATATTACCTTAGGTCAGAATTTTAATAATAAATTGTCTTATTGAATTCAGATTTCTTTTCAAGCTTCCTGTACATTTATTTTCGTGTTTTTACATTTTTCATATAAATTGCAAAAGCTCTGAAACTATCAGATTCATTTTGTGTACGGTCTGTAATAAATTTCAATCTCACTGCTTTCTTAATATAAATTTGTTCATGGGTGTGGTCATTTTTTCCCTTATAAAACTGCCTTTATCTCAAATGGGATCTAAATTGCTTTTGTCTGTATGTCTACTGGTCTTCTCCCAGCAACTTATCACACAGATTATGTATAAATTGATATTTCAGCTACATATTACTTTTTATATTTCAATTTTCCAAAATGGTAGTGAATTTTTATGTAAGTAAATGGACAAATTAGAGTACATTCAACTAGTATATGTTTTCAAAATTTCAGCCATTTCTCACGATCTTATAATCGATACCTCATCAGATTATTAAACTTTCTTTAATTGCCAGACTTGGGTAAAAGATTTGAATATTTTTTAAATTGTAGTATGAAACTTGACATTCAGGTCGGTGTATACATTTTTTAAAACTTTCTTGAATATAAGTAGTATCTGACTGAAATTTTGAAAATGATAAATATTTGTTGTTAGATTAATGAGTCTAATTTTAGTGTTAGATTGGTGTCATTTCATGTGTCTATCAGAATCCCATCCATTCACAAAAACATATATGTCCCTATATATATATATATATATATATATATATATATATATATATATATATATATATATGTAATTTATATATATTTATTTATATATATATATATATAAAATCATTTTTTAAAGTTTATTAAATGACAACAATATTAATTTTATAGAAGGCCTTTTCTGAATAAAGCTGCAATTGCAAAGTTATTTTAGAAGCCCCTTAACATGGAATTCTACAAATCTCTAACCTGTGATTCTAAATGATGCTTTTCTAATCAGATTTCATTTTGTTTAATTATAAACCTCTCATTATATTCAAATTTATTTTTGTGACATAATTTATGCTAATTTTATCTAGTTTAATTATTATATTTTGTTTGTATTTTTATCACAAATTAAAAAAAAAAAGATGTTTGGTAACTCCAGATCTACTCCTATACTAATGTGCAAGAGATTTTTAAATATAATTTTTCAATAAATGACCAGTTGGAGTATTTTAAAAACTTTAATCATTAGGTTAAAAAAACAACTCAATTTTATTGTCTTTTGCCATTTAAAATCCAATTTTTGCCCTAATATTAATATGGAAGTAGCAAGTTTCTTTTACTTTCAGTTACCTTCTTGTGTTTCACTTGTTCTTCCTGTCATCAAAACCTTTTTAATTATCAGTAACTATGGAATAAAAAAAATATTTAAGTACAAGTTTCAATTATTTCGGTTAAATTATTTGCAAACCAGCACATATATGTGCCTCTGGAATAAGTAAAAGGTTACAACCAATCAGAGTGGATTTACTTTTCTCTTTTCCATCCCATTTTCTTCTTCTTCTTAAGCCCTTTTACCTCGTCTGGGGCATAGGCCGTCCACAAGAATTTTCCACTCATTACGGTCCTGTAATTTCCTTTCCAATTGCTTCCAGGTGTATCCCAAATTTTGCGTGCCTGCCTCTAGCTCGCGTCTCCGTGTATCCTTATGTCTTCCTCTCTTTCTTTTTCCCTGTGGATTCCATGTTAGGCATTGTCTGGTGGTGCTATCTGGGGTTTTTCGGAGAGTATGCCCAAACCACCTCCATCTTTTCTTTATGATGTCTTCATCAATGTGCACCTGGTAAGTCCTTTCTAGTAGATCTTTGTTGGTGATGGTATTTGGCCATTTGATGATCAGGATCTTTCTAAGGCATGTGTTTATGAATGTCTGCACTTTCTGCGTAATGCTCGCTGTTGTTTTCCACGTTTCTGCTCCATATAGTAGGACTGTTTTGACATTTGTGTTAAACATTCTGACTTTGATTTGCAGTTTCAGCTCCTTCGACTCCCATATTTTCTTTAATAGCACAAATGCTGATCTAGCTTTTCCAACTCTAGCCCTTACGTCCGCGTCGGATTCGCCATTTGTGTCTATGGTGCTGCCTAAGTATGTGAAGGACTCCACTTCTTTCAGTGCCTTTCCTTCCAGAGAGATATGCTCTTGGTTGGATGAGTTTATTTTCATGATTTTCATCTTGCTTTTATTTATATTGAGTCCGAGCTGTGCTGAGAAGGTGGCTACGTCTTTTGTCTTTTCCTGCATTTGTTGCTGGTTATAGGACACAAGTGCAATGTCGTCTGCAAAATCCAGTTCATTCAGTTGTTCCCATTCCTCTTTTTGTTTTTGGATTTTATCATTATCCAGTCAATGGCAAGGATGAATAGAAATGGGGACAAGAGGCATCCTTGTCTGACTCCTGTCTCGACTGTAAAGGCATCTGTGAGTCTACCCTCGTGAACCACCCTGCATGTCATTTCTTCATAAGCTCTGAATGATCCTGACTAGTTTCCCTGGTACTCCATAGTGCCGAAGAAGTTTCCACAAAGTTTGTCGGTCCAGGGTATCAAAAGGCCTTTTCGTAGTATTTAAAATTTATATATGGGGGGAGTTCCATTCGATGGACTGTTCTACAATGATTCTTAGTGTTGTAATTTGATCTGTACATGATCTGTTATATCGGAAGCCAGCCTGTTGATCTCGTAGCTGCATGTCGACCTGGTCTTTCATTCTATTCAAAATAATTCTGTTAAAAAACTTTCCTGGTACAGACAGCATGAGTATAATTCCTCTGTAATTTGCACAATTGCTGAGATCCCCATTCTATGGTATATTGATGAGGTATCCTTCTTTCCAATCTTTTGGAACTCTCTCTTTTTCCCATATATTTTCAGAGTGTGCAGCATTTTGACAATTGTATTTATATCAGCTCTCATCATCTCTACTGTGATGTTGTCCGGTCGCGGTGCTTTCCCAAATTTGAGCTGCTTGATGGCCAGAGCTGTTTCTTCCTTATATTTGTAATTCTTCATTTGATGGTTGTATGTCTGGTGTGTCTGTGTGTGGGGGTCTGTTTAATAGTTCCTTAAATTATTATTATTATTATTAGTTGTCTTATATAGCGCGGTACCCCAACCTAGGACTGGGCTCACCGCGCTGTACTTAAAAATATTAACAAAAGAGACATAATCGTGACAATAAAATACATAATTTATGTAATAAAGAACAGCTGTATAAAAACAAAACAAATTCATATTCACCCCACCCACCCCAGAACTTTTACATGTTAAGCCATGGACGGCAACAACCAGCATCGTTTATCGGTCAGAGGGAGGGAATCAGTCGGGTTAGTAAAGTTTAAAGAGATGTGTTTTGAGTGCAGTTTTGAAGGCCTTGGTGGTTGGTATATTGCGGATGTGTAGTGGCAGAGAATTCTGTTGTTTGGGGGCGCAGAAAGAGAAAGATCGTTCACCATATGTTTTAGTGCATGTCTTAACAACGGACAGAATACGCGTGTCTGCGGGGGAGCGAAGCTGTCGAATGGGTGAATAGACAGAAAGAAGTTCGGTTTGATAGGAGGGGCAGGAATCTGAGAAAAAGTTGTGACAGAACAGACAGCTTGTATTCAATGCGTGCCTGTATAGGGAGCCAATGAAGTGAGTGGAGTGACGGGATCACGTTTGTTTTTTTTGCCTTTAGAACTAGCCTAGCAGCTGAGCTTTGAACCTTTTGTAGTTTTTCTATGAAGTGTTTTGCTGAACCTGAGTTGCAATAGTCGAGACGAGAGAGAACAAGAGCACAGACTACTGTTTTTGTTGCGCTAAATGTGAGGTAGTGGCGGATGGAGCTTATCTGACGGATAGCCGTGTATGCAGAACGACAAAATGTGAGAGATATGTTTATCGAGACATGTTGATAAAAAAGAATAGAACCAAGATTCCTAGCAGAGGATGTAAACTGTATGTCGGAGTTACCTACTTGAAATGAGTTGGGGAGAGCTGAGGTAGAGGATGATTTGTGAATGAGGAGTGCTTCCGTTTTGTCATCATTAAGCTTTAACTTGCCGAGTGTCATCCAAGAATTGACATCACCAATGCACTCCCGCAAAGTCTGGACAGCGGAATCCGCAAGAGAGGGATGGGTATGCTTGTATAGCTGCGTGTCATCTGCGAATGACTGGCTCTCAACAGCATGCCCCCCAAGCAATAGGAGCAGTGGCCTGGTATACAATGTGAATTGAACCGGGCCCAAAACTGACCCTTGTGACACTCCGTACACCAAATCAGCATCGCCGGAGAGACAGTCATCGACAGAGACCATCGGCGTTCAATAGGAGAGGTACGACTTAAACGAAGCCAAAACCGAACCAGAAATGCCAAAATAATTTTCAAGGGTTTTGTAAAAGGTTTCATGGCCAACGGTGTCAAAGGCCGCACTGAGATCTAAGAGTATCAGGATGGAGACATTACCGCTGTCCAATGCGAGCAAGAGGTCATTGGTGATTCTTAAGAGAGTTGTCTCTGTGCTGTGGAAAGGACTATAGGCTGACTGATTAGGATTGAGAAGAGATTGGTCGTTAAAGTAAGCAAAAAGTTGTTTTAGAACTAGTTTTTCAATGACTTTAGATAAAATGATAAGTTAGATACAAGCCTATATAGTTTTGTTTTTATTATTTTCATCCAAACCATGATACTAAAGCAATGGTTTTATGACAGCTGACTTACAAATAGAGGGAACTGTGCCAGAAGATAAGCTTTCATTGATTATGTGTATTATCGTTGGGAGTAAATGATCTAATGACTCAACCAACAGGAGGGGGGGGGGGTGGGGATGGGGTCCAAGGAGCATGACTTAGGTTTAGATTTTAGAATAATATTTTGAACCTCTAGTTCTGAAACAGGGTTAAAAACATCGAAATGTGAACTAACACAAGAAGAAGAAGGCAAATTCCTCCCATCTTCTTTGTTACTATTTCCTTTCTGTTATTGATCTACTTTCTTTATCTTTGACAGGCCTCTCCGGCCTTTTGTATTTCCCTGACAGCTTTCTTGTTATGTCGTAGAGCTCTTTCAGGTTGCCCTTCCTGGCTGCTTCTTCTGCTGTTGGTGCTAAGCCATCTATGTAAGCATTTTTATCTTTTAATGCTGTTTTTACCCTTTGGTTTGCTTCTCCATATTTCTCTTGCGCTTTCATTTTCTTCGCCCTGATGCGGCTGCTGTTAACGACACTTTTTATTTCTTTTCTGTATTTTATTTTTTGCAGTGTGTTGAGTGAGAGCCATTCTTTGCGTTTCTGCTTCACTGATCCTAAAACCTCTTGGCAAGTGGATGTTACAGACATCTTTATATTTTGCCATTTATATTCTACCTGGTCATCTTCTATTTGGTCTTCCAGTGCTTGGAACTTATTCCTTAAGGTAACACTGAATTCCTCTCTTTTCTGCTCATTTGCCAGAAGTGCTACATTGAATTTTGTTCGCTAAGCAGTTGGTTGTTCCCAGTTTTTCTTCAACTTTAACTTGAGTCTTGCCAAAATAAGATGATGATCGGATGCGACATCTGCTCCTCTTTTTGCTCGTACATCGTGTAGAGACTTTCTAAATTTTTTTGTTAATACATATGTGATTTATTTGGTTTTGCGTTTTGTTGTCCGGGGATACCCATGTTATCTTGTGGATGTTTTTATGTTGAAATTCGCTTTCCCCGATCTCATTCCTCTCCTACACCATGGCGTCCTATGATTTCCTCATTTCCACTGTTGTCTTTTCCGATATTGGCGTTAAGGTCTCCCATTAAAATGTTCAGGTCTCTATTTGGGAATGTTTCAGTTATTGTTTGTAGTCTATTGTAGAATGTGTATTTCTCGTCTTCTTTGCTATCGTTGGTGGGTGCGTAACACTATATTAAACTCATCCTTATTTTATTTTTCTTGGTTCGGAAGGTTGCTGTTATTATTCTTGGTCCATGTGCCATGGGCTTCCCATCCAATCAATGCATCCTGTGCCATGGGCTTCCCATCCAATCAATGCATCCTTTGCCATGGGCTTCCCATCCAATCAATGCATCCTGTGCCATTCTTGACAACAGCAAAACGACTCCTTGCATGGGCGGCGCATTTTCCTCCTCATGCCCCGAGTACATTAGCATTTCTCCAGAGGCCAAATATTATATAATATTAATAAGCTAAAAAATCACTTAGATGTCAATAATATACAAATGAAAAATATAACATCTTATGCTGCAGATGGTGCTCCTAATATGATGGGCAAGAAAAATGGCTGCTTAATTAAAATTATAAGGATGAGAATCCAGAAATGCTTCTTGTGCAATGTGTTTTAATAGGGAAAACTTAGTAGCTAAAACTATTTCCCATGTTTGAAATGAAATACTAAATTCTGTCATAAAGTGTATCAATGCAACTGCAATTAAAGCTAATGCTAAATGTGAACTTCTGTTTAAGCTATTTTGTGAAGAACAAAATGCAGACTAAGTGAGACTTTTACCGCACAATGAAGTAAGATGGTTTTCGAAACGGAGTTGCTGAAAAAATTTATGCAACTATTTAATACTCTTGCTATTTTTTAAAGTGACAAACCTGAAATGAAGTATCTATTAATGGTCGAAGGTAAAGCATTGTGAGTTATGTAGCTGATATCTTTGAAAAACTAAATATACTAAATTAAATAACCAACTTCAAGGAAGAAATAAAACTCTTGTCGATGCAAAAGGGAAGATATTTGGTTTCATTACCTTTATTGAATTATGTAAGAAAAATATTTACAACAAAAATTTTGAAAAGTTTCATTGGCTCCAAAAATGTGAAATGACTGATACCGATATACTACTTGTTATTATCGATCAGCTGAAAATTCTATCGACTGATTTTTTTAAAAAAAAGGATTTTTTTTATTTTAAGCAAATTGATTTTCCACCTTGGACGATGCAGCCAATGTTAGTGGGTTTGTTTGATATTTCAATTATGTAATATCACTTAGAACTCGCAGAAATGCAAAATGATGATTCAGTTAAAACTTTATTTAATATAAAAGGAGCGATGACTTAGTTAGTTTTGTGAGGAAACAGAAATCAATTATCCAAATTCAACCAAATGTGCAAGAAAACTACTGTTACCATTTCCATCTTCACGTTTAGCTGAATGTGGATTTAGTGTCATAAATGATTTGTAGCATCAACAATTTTTTTTTAAATAAAAAGAAATCGGCTGGATATAACACGACGGGGAGACTTGAGACTGAAGCTATCTAAATGGGACCTAACATAAAATCCCTTTTGCAGCAAGCATCAAGCACAATCTCAAAGCTTATCTAATAAATTATTACTAATAATTTAAATTTAAATAATATAGAAAAATATTCCATTAAAATTATTTCCTACTTGAATTGTATGTTTTGAAAAAATATTTTTGTATGTTTCCTCACAAATTTCCTAGTGATTTCTTCATAAAACGTATCCCTGAACAACACTATTTTTTAATATTAAAAATTATGTATATGTTACTTGGGGGGCATAAGATTCTTAGAAAGGCTTAGGTGGGGCATGGTACAAAAATGGTTGGGAAACAATGAGTTACAGAGTTTAGGAGGTGGGGTGGTGCGAATATAATAGAGATATTTTAAACCCGTTCGCTCTCTGTTGAATGAATTCTAATTTTGTCTAAACATAATAAAATAGCTCGGTAATTAGTAGAACCCAGGAAAGCTTTGTTGTAGTGTTTGTTGGGTGAGATATGATATGACATGTATAGCCCAATGTTAATGTAATGACGTCCAATTTGTAATTTCCTTGAGTCAAAGGCCTATTAATTTATTTTGTACAGCATAATACCAGTTGCAGCAAGCGACAAATATGAATAAAGGCTGGCTGGAGTTAGAAAGCGACCCAGGTAAAACAAAATCGTCTTTCCAAATTGACCAAATACAACGGCATATTTACGATTACGGCTACGACAATCAATATGTCAACAATTTAAAACTGTATTTGTCTATGTCCAATACTAAGTTAATTGAAAACTATGTATTGTATATGGGGCTAATGTTGAGAGATATCACTGTGACTTCGTTAGGGATACATTTATCATTTAGGATTCAGGTTAGGTTTAGGGATACATTTAGGTACTTTGACAGAAATTTTAAATATTGTCATATTGAAATAAATGATGCACCGTTTTAAAGGGCTAGCTATAAGGTTTACAAAAACACCAATTTCATCTTTCTATCTTTTATAGAAGTGGAGTTATGATTTTTTTTGTGATTTTTTAAACCCTCCTTATTTATCTTTGTATTTAACTAAAAAAACGTGTGACCCACTTTCCAAATTTCTGCCTTATTTTGCTCAAAACTTCTTTATTTTAAGAGATAATGCTACCAGATTTTCAGGACACATTATCAATGCAATATACAACACAATAAACATCAAAACTTTTATATAGCATCAAGACTATTATTTTTTAAAAATATTTATATGAGGGTATGTTAAGAAAAACAAACAGTAAAAAGGAAAAATTAATATTTGTAAAGGAAAAAAAACCAACATATTATTATTAATGTTAATTGTATTTTAATGAATTATATGCTTAAGTTAAATTTTAAATCAATTCTTATATTTTAGAAAGTTTAGTAGAAGTCTTTTTTGTTGAATGTATAAGATTATAAATAAAAACTACGGTAAATATCACCAATAAGACTAATACCAGTACTGGGATATGTGAGATTTAATTTTAAAAGGTAATGGGGATGTTCTGTCTATCATTTTCTATTTAGACTGCTCTTCAAACTGCTTGATCTTTTTTATAAATCTACAATCTCTCTATACTTTTTCCAAACATGCCTCCTTGCCGATGGAAATTAACATTTTCTCTTGTGTCTGAATGAAACCTAGAAATAACATCTAATCATATTCATATCCTGAACAGACACAATTTCTTACTGCTTTTTAATATTATTCAAGTTTTTTTTTAATAACTATTAATTTCTTTTACTTTTATATTATTAGAAATAATAAATAGTAGCCTATGCCTTTTGCATGCTTTACACTTTAATAAAAAAATAATTACTATGATGATGTTATTTATTTTAAATTATAATTAAATGCCTTATTAATATTTTTAAAATACTAACTTCAATACTATTATGCCTGTAAATGTAAATGCAGTTGTAATAATGAAATAGTTTTAGTATTATTAGTAATATTTGTACCAGTCCAGTGACAGTAATTAGTATTATTAAATTATTTATTATTTGGATTAGACTTATTAGTTAAATGTCACTAACTAGAGAATACCAATTATTATTAAAATTATTAAACTATTATTGATTCAATAAAGAAGATCCGATAAAACATTACGCCATTCATTCATAACATTTCTTAACTTTGATATTATACATATTATTATTATTATTATTAGTTAGTTATTATTAGTGTATAATATTAATATTAATGTAAATCAAGGGACAAAACTGGTCCGAAATTCAACAGACTACACAAAACAAAATTTTTAAAAATTCTTTAATTTACTGGGTTGCATTCATTTCTAATAATATTGTAAAAATGTATCCAACTAATTAACTGATAAGTGTTCCACGGAATTTTGAAGATTAACAATAACAGTCATCTTTTTTATATCTTCATATTTATATATTAATGACGAAGCCATTTCCGACAACCCAATTTTTTTTAATTGAGGGGGGATAACTAATGAAATACTCAAATTTCAAAAATTCGATGGTGCATAACTTTTTTCAGCGTTTGCTAATATTAATGAAATAAAGTTATTCCTCTTTGTGAAAAAATCAAGCTCTGGCGGGGTAAAGCGCTATGCGGCGCGAGCTTGCATTGAAAAGTTATAATAATAAATACATATCGATCCATAAAAATAAATCCGTTGCCACTTACAAAATACACAATGCTGCAAAAATGATACCTCCGTGTTTGGAAAAAATATGTGCTCTACGTCACTGATGACTAAATAGTTTATTATTAGAAAACTGTGACGTAAAACACAAAAAAACGAGATAATCACTGAGACAAATGTTAAAATGGCAGTACACGTTTTGTTGCGTTATTTTTCCATATGCGCAGACCGCATGCACGTGAGACCTTCGACGTACCTAATACATTTATTTAGGACATTTTTTCATTATTTTTAAACATTTTATTCTTAATTTTGCGGTTCAGGGCAATCAAGTTGGCGGCCATAGTAAAAAACGCGGTGATATCATATCATATCTCTCAACATTTACCCTATATGGGTAATCTTGCAGTTCAGGTGCATATATTATTTCTGATCGAATTTCGTATTTTTTAACTTGAACAAGTTGTGCCGGCCTTTGAATTTTAAAATAATAAGAAATTAGAAAACAAACAGAAAGCCCATGTATAAAGTATGTAACATGTATAGTAACCTCAGAACAATTTGAATACTAAGCAATATTTATTGTATTTTAACATCCATGATGTAAACTACAGCTTTTCACAAATCTGTTACTGGTACCATATAAACATCCAAAGAAAATAACAGTATATCATATGAAAATTAATGTGCATGGTCGTCTTTTCAATCATTTGCATTCACTATGCATTGGCAAAATTTACACACGATATCCACGGTTCATTCACAACCCTCAGTCTCAAAGAAATTCTTTTGAAAAAAACATTATTTTAGAAACACACAGCGCAGTAGCAAACTGTATAGCAAATTGATAGAAGGTCTGCATTTACCCTGTTCATGACGGAATTTGTTTCCAGAACGGCTTGGCATGTGCTATTCTCAGGGCAAAACACAACATTTTCTGATAGAAACCATTGCACAATGCGAGTGGGACAGGATTTGCGTTACTTTAATTTTTTTATTTGTAGTTTTTTGTTAAGACCTTGGTCCGTGCAGAGGGATGGGGGTGAGTTTTGGTTAGAGCAGGCCTGCACCTAGGTGGGGGACAACCATGGCCTTTGTCAGGGGCCCGAGCTAGATAGGGGCCTGCCCTTGTAAAATATATGCACATGTTTGAAACACGAAAGGGGCCCGAACTCAACAAGGGACACAAAACCAAAAAGTTGGCCTACACAAAATAGTGCTCTGGATAAGGATTATCCACAAAGGACGTCCGCACAACAAACTTACATTTGTAATCTTAATTCTTCAGTTTTACTAAAATAAACTACCACAAATGACATCCGAATAGCATTGAGTCTAATGGTACCCGGGTGCCAATGGCGGCGCTGCGTGTCCGGGTCCATTTTGACTAATGCTGTTCGGATGTCATTTGTAGTAGTTTATTTTAGTTAAAATGAAGAATTAAGTTTACAAACGTATAGTCCATTCAATTATCTTTCATTTGATACCTCATTTTGTCTTACAAACCCAACAATAATATTTTTAATCGTTTTTTAATCCCAACAATCTTACTTCTGGTACCCGGGTACCAATAGGTGCAGCCTAAAAATTATTATTTATTTACTAAGCCAAAAACAAAAAAATCATATCTTTATTATAATTATATTTTACTTAAATAAATATATCCATTATATTTATATATGCATTCATTAAAATTAAAATCAATACTAATATTTATTAAATAGTAAAAGTTATTTGAAGGCATGAAATTAATTTTTTGTAAAACAAAACTAAAAATACTATAATCCTCCATAAGAGCCTATGTGATTAAAAGGTAATGAGGATTTTCAGCCTAGTTTTTTTTTTAATGGACACAACAAAAAGATTGTGGATATTATTCAAAATTTGTGTTTCTTTCTTTTACGTTTTTAGAAAAGTTTAACTATTTTTCTATTTCCTAGTTTGTCTTTGTATAGCAATTATTTCTTACATTAGGCTTTTGAAGTTAAATAAAAGAGATAATTATATTAAAAATTAAGTAACAAGACTGAGCCTTTCCTGGCTATAAAGGGTTGAAATTAGTAAACATAGTTATAATGATAATGAGCTATTATCTCTTTATATTACGTTTTTGAATACTTGATTAATAAATATAGGTATATTTCAGGATTGTTCACATTGCTTCTGGAGGACTTTGGTATGTAAAAATATCTTATATTCTGAAAAACAAAGTAGTTAAGAATTAGGATTTTGCTTAAATACTTATATTAAGCAATTTAATCATGTTTGTTCATTCATGATGTTAATACATTTACCATTCTTTAAAAAATTCTTCACACTTTTGTTTTAATGCAACAAAAATTCAAACCCTAATTATATACGATGTGTCAAATATATCTAAGCCTGGGGTCACCAAACTGAGGGCCAGATATGGCCAGCGCGATGTCAGTTAATCCGGCCCGCCAGCAGTACTTGAATTTGCTTGAAAAAACGTAAGGAACACGAAACTTTGTGATAAAATTTAATTTAAAAATTATGTTTAGAATACTAGGAGACCTCCTGGCTGTCATGCGCCTTAAATTTATCATATTCAGTTTTAAATTATTAATCTAGATTTTCTTGTTTATTGCAGACCTGTTTACCCTCAAACTCCTAAAATCGTACAATATATTCTCAAACTCGTACAATATGGTATCTTAATGGTAAATATATAAACATACAGTATAATATGGTATGATATGGTATGGCATCTTTCCGTCTACGAGAGACGATAGATTATCTTGTCTGGTTGCAGCTCTTCATGTGGCTAATGAGACCGATCCTTGAATGGCAGTCTCTTGTGCATGTCCCGCACACGAATGCAGTGGAGTAGTGTTTTCTTGCCTTTCTCCGCGCTCTCTTCACAGCTGCTTCCGCCCTGTAGACCTCCTCGGTACGTAGTGATCCTTCCTTCACGATGCCCCGCCATGTGGATCGATCCTCCGCCAAGCCCTCCCAATTTGAGATGTTGATGTTAGCCGCCTTCATATCTCTTTTGCAAATGTCTATGTATCTGAGACGAGGCCGTCCAACTGACCTTTTCCCTATCGCCAGCTCGATGTACAGCACGTCCTTAGGTATGCGACCAGGTTGCATTCGCTTGACGTGCCCAAGCCAGCGGAGGCGTCTTTGGATTAAAAGGGCTGGGACGCTGCACATATTTGTTTGAGACAGGACATCCGTGTTGGGGACTTTTTCCTGCCATTTGATGTCAAGGATGCGGCGCAGGCATCTGAGGTGGAAGCCATTGAGCCTTTTTTCGTGCCTGTTGTATGTGGTCCAAGACTCACATCCATAGAGGAGTGTGCTCAGTACGCAGGCCTGGTATACCTGCAGCTTAGTTCTTGTTGTGAGCTTGGCATTGGACCAGACTCTTTTCTTCAATCTCGTCATGACAGTTGCGGCCCTCCCTATCCTACCACTTATCTCATCCTCCATTGAGAGGGTGCTCGAAATGTTCGACCCTAGATATGTGAATCTGTCAACAACATCCAAGTTGCAGTCGTCGATGGAGATAGTGGGAGGAGAGTCAGCGTCCTGAGCCATAATGTTGGTTTTCTTTAAGCTGATGATCATGCCAAACTCTTTGCAGGCAGCGGATAAACTGGATACAAGGCTCTGCAGGCCGTCTGCTGAGTGAGATACTAAAGCGACGTCATCTGCAAATAAGAGCTCACGTAGCATGGCCTTTCTTATTTTGGTCTTAGCTCTAAGACGCGCAATGTTGAACAATCTCCCGTCTGCTCTAGTGTGGATGTATATCCCCTTGCTGTTGTTCTTGAAGGCATACTGGAGTAAGAATAAAGTAGGAGCTAGCACGCAGCCTTGCTTTACTCCACTACTTACTGGAAAAGCTTCTGAGGTGGCACCGTCATAGCATACTGTGCCCTGCATGTTATAGTGGAACTGCTCGATGATGTTAAGCAGACGTGCAGGGCAGCCTATTTTTTTTAGGATCTGGAAGAGGCCGCTTCTGCTGACAAGATCAAAAGCTTTAGTGAGGTCGACAAACGCTATGTATAGAGGCATATGTTGTTCCCTGCATTTCTCCTGCAACTGGCGCAGAGAGAAGATCATGTCTATGGTTGAAAGCCACATTGCGATTCTGGGAGTACACGCGCTGCTAGGGTCTGCAAGCGTGTTAATGCAACTCGGGCGAAGGCCTTTCCAACTATGCTAAGAAGGAAGATTCCACGATAGTTGTTGCAGTCACTCTTGTCTCCTTTGTTCTTGTACAATGTAACAATGTTTGCATCTTTCAACTCTTGTGGTAGCTGTCCCTGTTCCCAGCACATAGTAAGGAGATCGTGCAAGGGCCGTAATAGAACTTCCTTTCCACATTTGAGAACCTCTGGTGGAATTCCATCATTGCCAGGGGCTTTCCCACAGGTGAGACAATCGATGGCTCTACCTACCTCTTCTAGGGTGGGTAGGGTGTCAAGCTCATCCATGACCGGCAGGTCTGGGATATCGTCCAGGGCAGCGGTTGAGACATGGTTCATTGTTGCGTATAGTTCCAAGTAGTGCTCAATCCACCGTTTGAGTTGTTTATCCCGATCAGTAATAAGTTCCCCTGTTTTTGACATTAAGGGCGCAGTCTTGGAGGTCAGAGGCCCTGTTGCTTGTTTTATATTCTCGTACATAGCCTTTGCATCTCCTCTATCAGCAGCTGACTGTATGTTGGAGCTGAGATTGAGCCAATATGTGTTAGCGTAGTGGCGAGCTGCCTGCTGGGTGTTTTTCTTGTAGAGTGGCTGGGCAAGGCGTGTCTTTATAAGCCAAGAGAGCCTTTCTTTTAGCATCAGTGACATGCTTCATTTCCTGCCAGTGAGCCTCGAACCAATTCTCTCTTGCCAAATGCTGTGATAGCCGAGGTATAGATAGTGTCCCGCAGATGTGACCATTTGGACTCAATAGTGTCTATTGGTGGCATTTGTTCAAGAGCTTCTTGTAATCTATGGGTATATTCTTCCGTTCTCTCTGGGTTATTGGTGGAGTATGTGCTTATGCGAGGTTTGCCCTTATTTTTGGTGTGATACAGTTTCTTTGGCAGTAACCTTATCTTGCTAGCCACTAAGGAAGACAGCTATCATTGATAGAGAGCTTAGCAGACTAAACATTGATATTGCGTGCCTCCAGGAGACCAGGCTCCCGGAATGTGGTACCATAAAAGAACACAACTACACTTTCTTCTGGCAGGGTGGACCAATGGACATGGGATTGATTTTGCTATTAAAAACGTACTATGCTCATCCATAGAACCCCCGACAAAGGGCACAAATAGAACACTTACCATACGTCTATCAACGTCTTCTGGATTTGCCAACATCATCAGTGCTTATGCTCCAACACTTTCCTCCAGCTCAGAAGCGAAAGACCAGTTCTATGAAGATCTAAATCAAACAATAGCCAGCATACCCAACAATGAAGCAATTTACCTCTTGGGTGACTTCAATGCAAGAGTGGGAAGTGATTACATGGCCTGGCCTACATGCCTTGGTCATTTCGGAAGAGGCAGGCTAAATGAAAATGGGCAGAGGCTACTGGAACTATGCTGCTTACATGGACTATGTGTAACAAATACCTACTTCAACTGTAAGGCTATTCACCAAGTATCATGGAGGCATCCCCGCTCCCAACACTGGCACCAGATAGATCTCATAATCACAAGACGCACACAACTGGCTAGTGTCCTACTCACACGCAGCTACCATAGCACAGACTGCGACACAGATCATTCCTTAGTATAATATATAATGAATACAATAACTGCTCACATCTTAGGGCTTAGTGGGATCAAGTTAAGCTGCCGTTAAAAAAAAAGTTAAATTCTAAAAGTAGATGACAGACGTTTATATTGAAGTCTGGGGTCAATTTATTTTGAATATATGTATTAGCTATACATATTTATATATTGTGAGTAGACGTACAGATCACATTATCACAGTCTGTCACATGGTAAAAATAAAGTTACTGGTGAAATTTAAATCGAACTCAGATCAGCATAAAACAAAATGTATTTAAATAAGGATTAATTAACAAATGAGATCATTAAATAACCTATCTCGTAACCTCAGGTTGTTGCTTTTATTTTAAGGAAAAGCTGGTTAAAAAAAGAAAGAAAAAGAATCAATATCCATTAAGCCTATTCCCGCTGATATGTTATAGTCTGATAAATACCACTAAATGTAAACAGGTGAAAGGAAGAGGAGTGTTGGAAACATATGGGGGGGCATTACACATTGTTCCCGCCACTGTTGGAACTATCAGCCTTTCGGCAAGTTCAGTTGTGAGGAGAACAGAAGAACTTGGAGAGAACATACTGCTACAGATACGTGAGACAGCTAGGAACTTGCTGTGGTATTATCTTGCACTATATAAGTCTACTGATTTCTCCAGTAAGTCACAACTTCTAATGTTTATTTGTGGTGGCAATTTGGACTTTCAGATAACAGAAGAGTTGGCATCCGTTTGCACCATGCATGGAACAACAACTAAAAAAGAAATTTTCATGGAACTGCAAAAACTTTTGCACACTATAACCTTCTGGGGAGTCAGCTTTGAGGTGTTGCAGTTGAGGGAGGAAAAACATGGCTGGAGTGAGGATCTGGTGGGGCAGATCAGCCCTCAGAAGATTTGCGAATTCGGGGCTTTCTGTTCATACACTTTTTCTTTTGTACTGAAACCAGTCGTTTCTGCTGTGAATTTCATTCGGGGACATGCACTCAATCACTGTCAGTTCCAGGCTTCTCTTGAAGAAATTTCTTCTGGATTCAGTGACTTGCCTTATCACACAGCAGCGAGGTGGTTCAACTGTGATAAAATCCTGTTTCGCTTTTACAAGCTCCGAAACGAAATAGATGTTTTTCTCACTGAAAAAGATAGAGCTGATCGATAGCTTTCAAATCCTCCCTGGCTGTCGTATCCTAATTTTCTGTCAAAGTTTTCATTTTCGGTCAATGTCACATCCCACTTGAATGAATTGAACTTGAAACTTCAAGGAAAGGATAACCTCATCTGTGATCTCTACAAAATCATCAAAGGATTTCGGAGAAAGCTGTCCTGTCATTGTTTGAAGCACAACTGGAAGGAGAAAATTTTTCTCATTTTCACTGTTTCAAAGTTTTTTGCTACAATCGACAAGGATGTCAACCTTGATTTTCAGAAAAAAATTATTAGTCACTTGAAGAAGCATTTGTTGGAGAGATTTTGATTGATATTCTTTTGTTCCAGAAACCGTTTGATTGTAACCTTTCCGAAACATAAGAAATTTGCCGCTGGTATGGCATCAGTGTTTGGAACAACTTATGTCAGTGAGCAAACATTTTCAAAAATGAATTATGTGAAGTCAAAACATCGAACGAGAGTGACTGATGAACATTTGAAAACAATTCCCTTGATTGGATGCAGCATCTCCAAACCTAAAATTGATGATATCTAGAAAGCCAAACGTCAGTTTCACAAACCTCACTAACCTTATTTTGCTGCTTAGTTTGTGAGATACGAATATGTGTGCACTGGGTCTGATGTAACTATCTTTTTTCTAACGTTGCCTTCATTAATAACTTTTTTAGTAAATAAATATGTTGGTTGTCTGTTGTACATAGCAAGCCACTCACCCATGATTAACATTGCGTACTAAACTTAGTTTTTCGTCTTTTTTCCCAGGGCTTTCTTTCTGGCTTGCAAGTATTGTTCAGAATGATTCTACGGCCCGCGCTTGTTATTTTGTCTGTTATCCGGCCTGCAAATAAAAAATTTGTGTGACCCCTGATCTAAGCCGTCCATTTATTTTGAATCCCCAGATTTTTTTGGTGTTCTGTCTTATGTCAACAATAAAAATCATAAGAGTCATTCTCACCTTCCCCCCCCCCCCCCCCCACACACACACAAACACAGACACCAATGTTTTGCACATTTGTATTGCTAACTCTATGCTTACTCTTCTTTCTTGAAATCCAAAGGTGTAAATGGAGTCCAAGTGGAAGAGATCTATGACTTACAAAAGCCAATTGAAGGGTACAATAATTACTCTTTCATGAAAATTATTTGCCATACATTTCTTTATTACCTAGTGACAATTCAATAAGAAGGAACGGTTTTATTTTATTTTACATTCAAAAAAAGGGAGATTATTTTAAACAATTAGTGTTAATTAAGCAATATTTAAATTTGATGAGTTAATTTCTCTTTTTATATGTGTCATATTTAGACCTGTTTATGGTTTCATCTTCTTATTCCGTTGGATTGAGGAAAGACGGAGTCGTAGAAAAACCAATACTGAAGTTGAATCCTTTGTAACTGACCCTGACGCAGTTAACAATATATTTTTTGCTCAGCAGGTACTTATTTTTTTATTGATTAATTATTTTAATTATTATGAGTAATAGGGTATATAAAATTGCAAACACAGTTTTGTTCTAAATCAAAATAGAGGTGGAAAAAAGATACAATAAATGTCAATAAGTAAAATAAGTATACAAATAAACTAGTTAAAAAATTTTATAGATTAAATTTTCTCTCTTTAAAAGTAAAGAACAAATCTTAAATCGGCCTAAAGTTAAAGACACAAACACTGAAATAAAAAGATCACTAATTGAAATGCTCCAACTTCAACAGATTATTCCAAACTCATGTGCCACTCATGCCTTGCTGAGTGTACTCCTGAACTGTGACAATAAATTAAAACTGGGAAAGACACTGAATCTCATAAAAGACTTTACTGACTCAATGTCACCAGAGGTTTGTACCAATGCATTAGCGTATTTTGTTGGAATGTATACATTTTGATACTTTACACATGCGATGTCTCATCCCAGTATTGTGACCTCCACAAATATGACAACGGTTGTGCATTTTAAAATTAAGATTTTGTGGTGCATCTTTAGGAAATTATCTTCAGAGCACATTTCATTTAAAAATTATTGACGGAGTTAAATGTTGTAACAGATTCATAGCTGGACCCATTTATGGTTATGTCCTTACATCTTCTTTGTTGGATCATATTGCTTTAACATATGATTGCTTTACTGTTTCTTTTAGGATAAGGGTTATGCAATTGCAAATATGCCTGAACTTGCAAGAGTACACAATAGTTTTGCAAGGTAGGCTAACTTTTAAAATGTTGGTTCAATTTTTTTCTTTACAAATCTTTAATACTTTTAAATCTGTTTTAAAAAGCTACTGATTACTTTGATATGGTGTTAAAAATGTTTTGTTGATATTTTAAATTATGATTTACTATATGTTACAAATAAATTGTAACCATTAGTAAAAAAAATTGCAATGAAAGACTTTTAAATAAAAAAATTATTTAACTATCATAATCCTGTGCATTAAAAATTCTAAATGCACAGGTCATCAGCCTTAAATTCTATTTTTTGTAACTCAATTTTAAACAATTATTTCCAGACCAGAAAACAGTAAACCAATGCCAGAAAAACAATCAGGGCTCTCCAGTGTCAGAGCCATGGACTCTGAAACTTTTCATTTTGTCAGCTATGTCCCAATCAATGGACACCTCTTTGAGTTAGATGGCTTGAAACCTCACCCAATAGATCATGGTAGTTGATTGTAATAAGGTTTATTTAATTTATATTATGGCTAAAACTGCAGATCATTTTATTGATAAATAATGCCAGGTGTTTGGTGAAGCTATTGTCTTATAAATAAAATTTCATTTTAAACCTGTAATATTTCAGGCCCATGGGAGAAGGGTGAAGACTGGACAGAAAAGTTTCGTCGTGTAATAACTGATAGACTTGGAATGGCAACAGGCGGGTTAGTCATGTATTTACATTGGAGAATGGGCATTATTGGGGAGCTAGGGGATTCTGAATTTGTTAGGTCAATAATCAAATTGAATACATTAGTTGTTGAAGTAAATTTAAGCTAGTCTAACAACACTAGTTTTTATTTTTATGTAGATATGCATAGAGAAAGATGTTATAATTTTATTTTATTTTTGTTGAATTTCTCCTCTGACTAATTAAATTGTGGATAACTTTTGTTGTCTTTAATCCAAACCAATATCTCAGTGAGCCATACCATGACATTCGTTTTAACCTCATGGCTGTTGTTCCTGATAAGCGCCAACTTCTGGAACACAAACTGATGACACTAAAAACAAACCGCAAAATTGTATTGGAGGCATTACAACAGGTGTGGTTATCATATTTTTTTTCTAATTTAAATATTTTATTTTTTGTATTTTTTATATAGAAATAATGTCTTCAGCCATAATTAAATTTCACCAGCATCTTTTAATCATGTTTTTAAGAAAATCATGACAATATGTCATTAAAAAAAATGGTTGCCTAATTAAACACAAAATGTGAAGGGAGGATTTTGCTTACATTAAGAGTAGGTCTTAGTACCTCCTTGACAATGTCCAACTGTTTACACTTGTGATGTTAGTTATAATAATTGACATGTTTATCGATTCATTGATTAATTCTCATTATCTTCATAACCAGTTATATCTTAGAGAAGAAATGACTGGTATTTGATTCTGACCTCAAATATCCAATGAATTAAAAAGCTCATTTGTGATTTCTCTCCCTTCCAACATCACATATTTAGCTGCTGGATGCTAAGGTAAATTAGCAAAAGCTCCAGAAAAAAAAAAGAACAAATTACCCTTTAACTTTAATTATGATTTTTAAAATTGAGCCTTTGTATTTCATAGCTTTTAAAGATATTTTAAAGATTTTATATTTTCTTTGCTTTATATATTTTTTAGTAAAGCATATTTAGATGCATTTTTGCTTTACTTGGCTATTTTGTGCTTATATGTTAACACCATTTAGCACATTTTTGTTTCGTTGTTTAGTTCTACAAAAAAAATGCAACTAAATTAATAAAATCTTGCAAGTAAATTAATATCAGGATAAGTCTTGAGATTATTTTACTGATCATAAACTCACAATTTGTTTGGCACTTTTGATTTACCTCATTTAATTTTTCAAACAAGATTTTACTGTAAACATTTAACTAAGGGTAATTTAAGGTAGGCTGAGACAACTTTGTTGATGGCACGATATATCATAACCAGCAGATTAATGATCAATGTTATAAAATAAATCATAAAATTGAAATCTAAGCAACTAGCTAACACATTTTTATTAAGGTGGAGGGAATAATTTATGTGAATAATTTGTGTTATTTTGGTTTTGTCAAATTGATCAAGGATTGGGGAGGAGAACTTCATGGTAGAAAATACAAGGTCAAGTTTAAGCTAGGAAGCTTTCTTTATCTATTTGAAGATAAACAAATTCATGTTTTTTAATGAGTTTGTGTGGGTCAACATTCTTATTATGGTTTTAATTAAGGCCAGAATTATTGTTTAGGTTTAAATTTATCATTACATCTCATCTATGTATTGAATAAATATATATATATATATATATACAATATTTATATTGACTCTGCGGGGAATTACATCTCAACCGTTTATCAACAGAAAAATTTAACAGGAAATTGGAGATAAAATATTTTATAAATTTAATTTTAATAATAATTAATATTTTTGTTTATATATGTTAAATATCTCGAATCTCCATATCCTGTTTTAAAATTAAATGGAAAGAAATGTCTATCAGCTTTTAATTTATTAAATAATAGTAATTTTAGGGATCATTTTTATGCATAAGTAGAATGATGGTTTATGGATAAATAATTTTATTTTGTAGTATTTGTTGAATAATCCTAGTCCCATAACTAAATTCATTTTGGAAGTGTTTTTTTTTTAATGTTTATGTGTGTGGTTTCTTAATTTTTACTAAACTTCATACAAAACATTTTTGTTACACAAATATTACACTTAGCAACTTTTGTTACAAATGAGATATGAGATATCTATACCCCTATACCTATTGAAAATTACAAACTTTTGATGCAAATAGTTTTTAAATGAAGATATTCCAGCTTGCTATAAGCATTGCTAAATGCTGCTACACTACTTTGTTTTCTCGTCAGTTGCTAAAATAACAGGATGATTTTCTCTGCCTTTATTATCATCTTTCACCTAAAACATGTTGCAGAAAATTTGTTGACTACTAATAATTTAAGTTATTGCTGTAAACATTTCTGTACAAAGTTTAAAATAAGCCTTACCATTAATTTTGATTTTTCTCAAAGTGATTACCATAGTGAGTTATTCAGGATTGAAAGGAACAAATTTATTTGGTAATATGCATTTTTATCTCTCAGGTTATGTCTTTGAGGTAATGTTTTAGCTGAACTAAGTTCCATTTTATAATAAATGGGGAATATTTTTATCACATTTAATTGGTGACCTTTGTAACCCTTGAGCCCTGTTCATTTCTTGGTTAAGCTGTTATGAGCTGTGACTGTTAACTGATTTCAATCATCTTTGAAACAGCATGTCATTTTGTAGCACTATTTTAAGACCAATACTTCTGTAGGTTTTCCAACAATTTGGTGAGAAAACTTTGCATGCCTTATACCAGTGGTGGGCAAACTCATTAGTTAAAAGAGCCAAAAATCAGCAGCAGGAAGATACCAAAAAAAAATTGAGAGCCAAATTTCTTTTCAACGACCATTTTTTTCTGAATCAAAACCGATTTGTGGCCGACTGGCCGAGCCGCACTCAGGTCGTTAAAGAGCCGCATGCCACTCCTGAGCCATGGTTTGCCGACCACTGCCTTATACTAACTGCATTAAATGATTGATTTATCTTTTAATTAAATCCTTTTTGAATTATATGTAGAAAAATCGCCAGAGAGAAATTCCTCTTTTATTGATTAAGCAATTTGATTGAGAAAGGGCATAGTAATGGGAGAAAGAGAGATTTACACTATGAATACATGCAAAATACATTTACTTGATTTGTATTTGCTTTTTATTTAAACACAAGAAAGCCTATGAGTGGAGTTTTAATTTGGCAGATAATGTAAAATACAATTTTGGATCAAAAGAAGAGGATTGACATTGTTTCTCAAATGGATTAGTATGATTATATTTATTTATTTCACAATTCTGTCAATTAAGTTTATAAATGGATTAGTATGATTATATTTATTTATTTCACAATTCTGTCATAAGTTTATAAATGGATTAGTATGATTATATTTATTTATTTCACAATTCTGTCAATTAAGTTTATAAAAAAATTTCATCTATTTAATTTCTGTCATTAGCAAAAGTCTATGTTCATAAAGTCCTGTGTGTTGGACATGTTTTTTTTTAAAATTTCTGAGATTTGGCATTGTGAACAAATGAACCATTTTTAACTTCAGTCTGTCAGATATGAAACAATGAATGATTATAGTGAGATTCAATTCAATGGTACCACCGTCCAACTAGATTTCTTTTTATAATAGAAAAACTTAAAATTAATATTTTTAGAATTTCAATGTAGCATTGATTAACATTTTAAAAATTATAAAAAAACTTTATATAAGATGTTTCCATTGGATATTTTTTAGGTTGTTTCTCCAGGAAATAGTGAACAGTCAGATTCAGATGCTAAATCTCAAGGAATGGAGGTAAAAAAGTCAACAGCAATGGCATCTGGCTTAACGACATCTACTGGCGGTATCACAGCCAATGAAGTATCCAGCACAAATTCATTGACCAACTTGACACCACCAGCGGCATCCTCACATTCTACTTCTAATTTGGTAACAGCAACTCCAACATCTGCCGCAGCATTGCTCTCATCCTTATGCTCACAATCAACAGCTTCATTAAAAACAGGGTCGGTTAATACAACTAGTTTATTATCCTCTAGTGCATCATCTCATAGCTCCACGCAACAAGCAGTCAAATCAACAACAAACGGATCCGTTCCCACAAACTCTAATGAGCAAATGAAACTACGGTCATCCTCATCTTCAGTCAAATTCAATTCAAGTCCTTTTACACAGCTAGAAACCAAAATCAGTTCTTCAGAAACTCATGTTCCCAAAATTGAAAAAGCAAGCACAAACATTTTACCAGGACAAGCTGGTGGCTCTGATGCTCCCAGGCAGGAGTGCAACATTGGTATTGTTGCAAGCAGCAGTGGGGAAGGAGAAGCTCACATCAAACAGGAAGTAATGGAGACTGATCATGTATGTAAGACAGCCATCAGAACTGAACCGAAGCCCACCACAGTGAAGACAGAGGGCCTCACCGCAGCTGAAGCAAAAATCACACTGCAGGTGACCCCAGTGACAGCAGCGGGAGGCGTGCGAGCAGACATAACCAAACCCCTTAGCATTGAAACTAAACTCAGCACCTCGCCTTGTGCTGCTAGCAATGAAAGTACTGACACTGCTTCGGAAATAGGCAGTGGATTTAGTTCACCGGGTACAAGTTCCTGTCAGAGCAGTCCACAGTTCTTGGAAAGCCACAGTGTTACTGGTGGGTTATCTTTACAGCAAAACTTGTCAAATATGTTTGTTTTGATTATAATTCCGTCATAAGATTTGAAAGAAGGGTGATGACCTAATTGTTTAAAATTGTATATTATTTGTTTGCAAGTGAGTAACCTCCAAAGGTCCATTTCATACTTGTCATTGATATACCCCTAAAAACCTCAAGTTATAGTCAATATCAAGTTTAACAATTACATTTGTGATTTATTTTTAGACATTAAATCTGAAAACTGTGATGACATGCACACACTTAAGCGTAAGAGGAAATCAAGTCATGTTTTTACACCCAAGGTAGGTGTTGAGATATCTATATGTACATTTTCAGACCTTAAAGCAGACTATGCAATTATCCATTTCAGTACATCTTGTTTGTGGGGAAAAACGTATGCTGTACATTATCTACTAACAACCATATAAATTGTAAACACTATGAAACAAGGCTGTTAACTAAACTGCTTTCTTTCGTCATAAATTGTGACTGGTAAAAAGAAAGATGTATTTTTATTTGACCTTTAGGACCTGGTAGATCTCCTTAAGAATGTAGATAAAGAAATTGAGATATGTGAGGCAAGTTTGAAAGAAGAAAATGAAAAACGCAAGAAATACAAGGTAGGGCCAGAGTTTTAATTTTCTGCGATTAAAAAAAAGTCTTTTAATTTCTTTGTAAACAAAAATATCAAACTTTAAAGATATAATTGACTCCTTGCAAAAGCGTTTTTTTTTTAAATGCCAATGGGTAAATGTTTTTAATTTTTATTTTTAAAAGTCAGTTAAATATTATTGTTTCCAGATTGACGCCTGTCGAAGGACACATAACTACGATACATTTATTGTCACCTTTCTGTCAATGTTGGCTGAACAAGGCCTGTTGGGAGACCTTATGGAAGAAAATATCGCCATTAAAAAGACAGGTGGAAATGCCACAGCTGGACCCAAAATGACCAAAAAGGCACTCCTGAAAGCATCTGAAAAGAAAAAGAAAGCAAAAATTAAGAAGAGAGGAAAAAAGTGATAATTTATCTGAACTTAATCTATGTATTTCCTGTATTGGGCTTTCAGAGGTGTGTGTGGTTTATCTCCCCTTTATTCCCTCCTGCCACTGTGTTTATTTAATGCTGTGTCCAATCGTGGAATTATTTGACATGTCCAATCAGAACAGAGAAGCTGTAGGTAAAACAGGACTCTTGCAATCAATGTATCATTCTTTTTTTAGAACCAACTGAAAAAAAAAACAATTTGTCCCAATTTATAATGATTTTTTTTTAAAAAATAAGAATGAATCATGGATACATCGTTTCATTTTGAGAACATGACTCTGGAATATCAACTACACATATCATTATAAGGTAAGAAAAGAATTTATTGGAAATACATCTAAATAAAGAAAATAGAAGGAATTAGTCAAAGCAGTTTTCACAGTTTGTTAATTGTAATTGTAAAGCACTTTCAATACTTTTAATCACATCTTTGCTGTAGCAAAAAGCAAACCAAAATGATGTCGGTATTGCCTCAATTGACCAAAAGTGAAGAGATTGATGATGTGGTTTTATTTGAACGATCGTGTTTTCTTGTCTGTAGAATCTCAAATCTTTTGGTTTGAATAGTTGAAATGTTTGCAATAAACAGTATTGTTCTTTTTCTGTCTTTGTTGTGTTTGATTGAGCACTTTTTTTTTACTAAGACTGCTAGATTACAACTCACTTAAATAAATGAAGCTTAAATAAGTTTTTATAATAAATTCCATTGGTACCCCCTACCCCCAAGGTGCAGTGTTAGCAATGGTAAGTTTGCCCTCATGAGCAATATAGATTTCTGGTTTGATTATCATCCAAGTCCCCAGCACCAGCTAGAGGTCAATGGTCAAGTGGAATGGACTTGAGGATGAGGCAAAGTCTGGTCAGATAACCTCAATACCACTGAAGTCAGAGGACAACAGATCACTTAACATGGGGTTAAAGATCTATAGCCCATGCAATAGTAACAGTGTAATCTTTCCAGTTCAGCTACAGTTGCCTGAATAAAAGTTTGTACATTATTTTATCCTCCAGAACTGAAACTGTCACCACTAACCACATAAAAAAGATACAAATCTAAACCCTATAGAAATAACATGAATTATTTATTTATAATTGAAAGAAAAACATCTTTATTTTAAAGGGATATCAGCAATATAATGGAATGTGTACAAAAGAATCATCATCTTTATTTTAAATTTAAAGGGATATCAGCAATATAATGGGATGTGTACAAAAGAATCATCTTTATTTTAAATTTAAAGGGATATCAGCATTATAATGGGATGTGTACAAAAGAATCATCTTTATTTTAAAGGGATATCAGCAATATAATGGGATGTGTACAAAAGAATCATCATCTTTATTTTAAAGGGATATCAGCAATATAATGGGATGTGTACAAAAGAATCATCATTACACTAACAAAAACAACAATACAGACACTTCCAGTACCAATTTAAATATTTTAAAATGATTTTATATGGTCGAGCTTCAGGATTGCTTTCAACATAACATTTTTCAACTGATAGAAATGAATAAATAATTCTCAGGACCAGTTTGCCTTCTGTGCTCCTTTTTCAAATTTTCCATAAAATGAATAGGGGGTGTAAGGGGAGATCATGCTCAGTTTTAGAATAAATGCACAAGACATCCTGGGAGTTTAAGAATTCAGCATCTACCTTTTATTCAGCTATCATATTTTAGGCCTAGCAATTATTACAATAAAATTATTCTTATTCTTCTATATCTTAAGGCAATGTACTGATCATTCTGGCTCATATTTATGTAGAGGGGTATTGCATAGTTTCTGTGCCTGATATTGAAGAGGATGCTTCACTGGTTGCAAGGGCTACTCAGTGAGGGTATCAGGAACTGGGGATTGGAACGCCTGAGGCAATAGACTCAAAAGTATCAAGTTTTGTCATTTCAACTGTTCCTTTTGGAAGCTTGTTCCCGTCCCTGATTGTCTGGCAGGAATGAGCAGTTCTATTACTGTGTTCTCTTATGCAAATTACAATGAACTCCACATATCAATTATTTTGTCTTTCCACACCCAATAGTAATTTAAACTCAGTAAATTGGTTCTGTTAATTATTATGATGCAATTACACTTCTAATCTAATTATTTCCATTACATTAACAAAAATCAGTTTAAAAACTGTTCACTTAATGATTCTATGCTCATCAATACTTCCATATCTGACTCCATTTTCACCAACTGGCCAAGTCAGGAGGTCGTTGATGTAACCCGGATAGACTCTTTTTGTCTTAGTGGTTTCGTAAAACACTGCATTTCCTCTACCATTGTATAGACCTTCACCTATTCCTTCATAACCACATGACTCCCGGTTAATGAGAGAAGACCCTTTGCCATGCCCTCGAGGGTGGTTGTAGTCCATGCAGAGTCGTATTTTATCCAGGAGATGTCCAGACCAAATGGCATTGGGATTGCTCTTACGGTTGATGTGCTGGAATTTGTTTTGTAAATTTCTGTAAGGTGATAAATAAATTTCATTTTTTTAATTGAATACACAATTCAATAATAATATTGACGAATCTCACTTATTCTTAGTTTTTTTAAAAGTCATATTTTGTGCCTCAATATTTCCAACTAAAATGTAATAATAGTAATTTAGTAATAGCTTTTTTAAATTTTTTGAATGTGCATAAGAAAAGCTTTCAATTTCAATGTTCATATATTTGAAAGTTTTTCATCTAAGTACACTCACAAGAGATAAAACAATTGCTTGGTTAGAACCTGACTCATTATTAAACAAAACCAACATTTGTTTTACTTGCTGTCAATTAGTTGTCAAAATTTATGATCATTTGATTACGAGTACATTTAGAAATATGTATGTTGACAAAAGCAAAGCAGCAAAGATAATCATTCAGTAAGTCTATGAGATAAAAGTTATTAATCCTTCATGTAGCATATTAACCTTATTGAAGTTCCATGTACCTGGTATATTTGCTGTACTCTTCAAATGTCATCCAGTTGTCCACTTTCCGCTTGATTAGAGCAACACCTGAACTGAGATCCTCTTCTGTGACTTTAGGCTGCACTTTTGATGCCATGGGGTAGACCTCTTCCACAGTAACATATCTGTGTTTTGACCTTGACCGTTTACTGTGCCCTGCATCCTCATCCTCATCTTTGCTTTCAGTGGCATCTTTGCCCACACCAGGTCCTCTACTCCTTTCGATACTACTAGCAACAGGTGCAGTAAGCGATCGACTGACCATATCTGAAGCAGGACTGTGTTGTTTTTCCCTGTCATTCTTTTTGATAATCTTCTTAGTTTTGCTCTGTTTGATTAGACTCCACTCGTTTCTAAGAGGCCCTGAAGGTATGCTGATTCTGTTTTTCATTGCATTTGTTGGTTGATCTCCAGGATAAAGTAGGACTGTAAAGATAAAAATGTATTTAAAGTTTTCATAAATTACAAATGGATTTAATGTTGCTCATAATCCTTAGTCTTGGGACATTCTTTTTTTTTGTTGTTGATTCTTTTAATTCTCTCATACACACAATGCTATTGTTTGCTTAAAAAAAAATTATATTCATTTATATTTTTTAATGGTGATACATCAATGAAACTTATCATTTTAATTCTCTCCCTCAAAACCCATAACCTAACACAAGTAATTCATAATTTGCATTTTTTGTTAATAAGTTGAGCAGTGTATTATTATTATTCTTGCCAATATTAATAACCTCTGTCCAAAGTTTTTTGTGTTAAAGGCAAGCCTATGTCTTCAAACATTTTAATGACTTCAAAATACTCCTTAAGTTTTTCTCGTCTGAACTGATTCACCATCGTGGAAACTGGACCACTAAGAGTGGATTCAGAACAGTGGTCATCGATTGGTTTATAGCCAACTTTTATCACTCCAGGTATCTCATCAAAAGCCATACGCTGATCTACAGACATCTGAGATAGGGAAAAAAAAATATCACTTACTTACCCTGTATCAATATATCATCAAAAATCATTTCTCAAATTTATGGTTCATAAAGACTTTGCTAAATACTTTATGTTATTTAATGTTCTGAATATCAATGACATTATTGATTAAAAATAATATAATATAACATTACTCCACAATAAATATTTCTTTTTTTTTAGAAAAACGCTGATTGGTGATTTTTACCTAAAATTTCCTCTGGGTGTTTAGAGAAACTTACATTCCTTTTCATACTATTCCTCCTGAGCACAACCTGGTCATGCTTGCGAATGTCTAGCATGGCCTCTGGAGATTCTGGTATTCTTGCTTCCTGCCGTAAGTCTAATTCAGGTGGCTCTAATGTGTTTGGTGTGCTACTATGGGTCCTTGAGCTTGCGATTGTTTTATGTGACATAGGTCTTGAGTTTTCAGAAAAGATGATAGTCTAAAAACATAAGGATTGTGATATTAAAAAAACATGATGAAAAATCATACTAAGATCAAAAAAAAATTGCTGACCCTAGTCACTTGATTATGTTTTATTATATGGAGTGTAAATCAGCCTTTTGTTATTGGGCATGTATGAAAACTCATACAAAAGTGATGTGAGACACTTATACTTCTCTGACCTTAAAATATGTATTTACCTTGACCTTGTGTCTCTGATCAGAAAATGTTTTGTCCTCTCCATTTATATTAGTATGAGATTCTTTTACCATGTAGATGTCAGACTCTTGGAGATGATCCTGTAAAGTTATATTCTCCACAAATGCCATTGGTTGGTTCTTGGAATCATATTTTGTCAAATATCTTGATTCATGATCTGATATCTGCATTTGCTGCTCACTCTCATGTTCATTTCCTTCAGTCTGGTTTCTACTTCCAGTAGTTTTATGTATAACTGTTGTATCAAACAAATCTCTACTTTGCATTGTATTGACTTCATATTGATTTTGTGAGCAGTCTGATTCTTTTCGTATTGTTATTTCATCTTCAGAAACGATATTTCCCGGCCTTTCTTGCTCTGGAATATTTGCCTCTCTGGACTTAATTTTCTCAAATGAAGCATCTGAGCTGTTTGTGCGAACTGTAAGTTATGAAGATAATATTATCAGGATTTTAAATGAAGAAATCATGATTTAGTTTTATCAAGTGGTATGGATAAATAAGGCCTTTCCTAGACTATAAAATCTCCTTTTGTATTGTGAAGCTAGTTTATCCAAACCCCTCGGAAATAACTTATTAGTTTTAACAAATATAATAATTTTCTTTAAGTCTATTTTTAAAACTGAATCTTGTAGGACTGCACATAAACAAACTTTACTGAGTTGTCATTTGATTACATATTATATTACACCTATATTTGTTTATGAACACTTTTCCTTATTTAGTGATTATTTTCAATGCTGTATAATAAATTATGTTAACAATCGTACCATAAGAACCAGCACTGGTACATGAAGAACACTCTTCCCCATTTTGTCTTTTGAGTGCTCTTCTTTGCCTTCTCCACTCTGTAAGGCCATGATTTAATTCTTGATAATTTAATTGATCATCCAAATCTGAGTCCAATGTGATAATTAGGTCATCTATTTCAGTTTCACTTAATGGTATATTTGACTATGGAAGGGAAAGGCAAAAACATAATTTTAAATTCATTTATGAAGAATAATATTAATATATGCATTAAAAATGGTCTTACATTTCATTGAGAAATATGCAGAAGTAAAAAAAACAGGAAGCACAAAATTAGAATATTATTAAAAGATGCTTCATCAACTGGCACAAAATGAAATAACGTTTAAAGAAATGATGTGTTAAAAAAAAATAATTTAATTTAAACAGCCCTCAGCTTCACATTAGTCATCAAATACTTAATCAGATATTTTTACATGTAATTCTCAGGAAGTAAATTTGAAATCTATCAAAAGAATTTTCAGAGATTCACATTTTTTTTATCACATTTACTTTACTATGCTTATTTTTTACAATTACCTGTTGTACAAGACTTATGAATTTCTGCCTTGAAATTGTCCAACTTTTATCTTTGTCAGCCAGCAAGAATAAATCTATTAGCCGCATATGATTAAGCGCTAGAAATTTATCAAGTATCTGAAGACCATCTGGTGGTGGGACAGACATTCTAGGAACATCAGGTAGGGGTTTAGGGGCTGGAACTTGGTCAGGTGGTGATGGCTCATCTGGTTTCCATAACCTGGCATAGCGAAACTTTGCTTGCACTCGTTTTTCCAGCTCTGATTTATTTGCTTTTCTTGACAAGAGTGCTTCACTAAGAGCCAAATTTTCAAGATCAAGACGGAGCCTTTTTCTTTTTTCTATCCAGCTTTTGTAATTTGAACGTTTTTCACTTTCTTGAAGACATTCTTTTTCTTTCTCTGATGGTTCTTTAATTATGACTGGAGGAGTTTTTAATGACCCATTTAGTATTAGGGATGGAGGTTGTGAAACTACATTATGATAGTGACCAAGTCTGTGCTTAAATGGAGTTTCCATAGGAGGAGCAATAATAGCTCTAGTACGCTTTTGAGGTCCCCCAAATATTTTGACGGCTGCTTTATAATGTTTAATATGTGCCAAATCCCTTTTTTTGAAAAGATCAAGTCTTTTCTCAATTGGAATATGATCAAAATTATATGGATCAAAAAGACGCTCCATATCAAAACTAATATCAACTTCTGAGAAATCCTGTCTACACCGAAGACTCATTTTTCTTAGGGTATAATTGTACTTTTTTTAACTCCCAAAAATGTTTTGAAGTAACAAAATTTTTTTGATAATAAAAATAAAGATCAAATCTCATAGAAGGTTACAACATCTGCCATCTGGAGGGAATACAAATGAAAAGGAATCCTTATTTGATGTAATTTTTAATGTAATTAACTGTTATATTTATATACACAATGATTTAAATAAGCTAATGAAATTATTATGTGACTGGTATAATAGACTAGTGATCAAGTAATTTCACTTATTTCAAGAATAATAATAATAAGCAATAATTGTATATGGACCAAGGGAGGGAGTACAAATTTAAATCATATAATTATATTGTCATAAGGTTAAATCCACACACAAAAAAGTATTTTATTTTACTAGGTGGGCATAAATTGACATCAAGATTTGTGTCTAATCAATTAGTAATCTATTTAATGGTAAATCTATAAATTAGATTAGCCCAGCAGTTTGCATTTAGCTTTTTATTAAGAAAGATGCCATAATCATACACACTGTCAGTGGTCAATACAGTGGTCCGAGAATATATAGTATAGCTACCTTATACTTATACGGCATAGGGTTATTAGCTATTACTAAAACTAAGCTCTAACAAGTTTTTAAACGAATTATGATAATTACAATTTGATGACAAGATGAACAATGTGAACAGTTGAGTCAGTTGGCAACAGCCCACGGATCCATTATTTCACGCTAGGTCCTATAATGGGTTTAATATTTTTACTAATTAATGTAACATATATAAATTGGGTCCATCAATTTTGTTAGTGTGTACTGGAGTTTATCGTTGAATAAATATTAACGTACTTAATTAATAAGAATAAGAATGTTTTCTTTACTTACCAAATTATACACTTTCAGCTTTTCCAGTAATCTCCCTTTATAGTTGCTAGGGATAATACTAAGGGAGAAATAATAAAATTTTCGTCTTTTTATATCTGTATTTTTTAAATTAATTTTTTTTTTTTGTTCTCAAAAATAATATTTAAATTATAAAAAAAAAAGATTTTTATTTAAGTATTGTGTGGAATCGGGGAACATTGAATCAGTGGTATTTTATCCAATCTAAATGTTAATTTTTTGGACCTCCCTGAACAAAATTTTCTATCGATAACATTTGGTATGCACCATCTTTTCTCCCTCGATGACTTACTGTGTCAAAGTTTGGTCTCACAAATTTACCAATGCCAATGTGGTCTAAGCTACACATGTACTTTTCTATGCATCAGGGATGCAGAAATAAACGAAAGATACATTTGAATTAGCATAATTTCCATATCATAAAAGCTGTCGCTTGGGCCCAGCAACCTCTGCGGGTGCAAGAGACCTCGAATATTGTGATGTGGGGGCGTGGGGGGGGGGGGACCAAAAAAAACGATCAAACTTGAATTGATGGCATCTTTCAGGTTTGGGGGGGGGGGGGGATCAAGTAGACTCTGCCCGCTCCCTCCCCCGCCCCGAAGAAAAAATTGTATTCAATAATAAAAGGAAGACACACTTTTTTAAAAGATAAACAAAACTGTCATTTTTAAATTTTTTTAAAAAAAGAGTAGTAAATGGAAGCCTGCCTATCGTGGTAGCTACTCGTAAGCCTGTCTGTCATGGTAGCTACTTGTAGAGCTACCGAGGGCGGGGCTCGATAATAAAATTAGTGGAACAATCAAATATCGCTACGATCGATAAAATATTTGACATATTTACCATCGAACACTAAATACCGCTAGATAAAAAAATTAAAACCAGGTCAATTAAAGACAACTAAATTTTTTATTAGCATCTCTTCTGTTACTATCGGATTAGGTATAGAATGATATAAAACTATATTGAAGTATACACCAAAATGAATCCCTGCATTTTGAATTTATCAAAAATTTTCTGCAAAGGCGCTCATCCCTTCACTTTTTACTCAGGAGCCTTCGGCGCCCTTGATTTCCGCTTCCTCCCTTACCCACACCGATCCATGTAACCGTACGAGATGAAGCTAAGCTGGGGCGAAAAGATTAACCCGGAGGCACCATAACCGCAGTGCAATCAGGTTAATGTACTGGGCTCCATAATGCCTAATTTGAGAGATGATAGATACTCCCCCCCCCCCCCCAACGCCTAAAATTGCCCCCTAAACGGATCAAATTGTCTGAAAATTTTTATTATTATTATTATTTTTTTAAAAATATTTTTTTGCCTTACATAGAAACGCCATTTTAGTTTCTGAACAAGTTCACAGGCTGTGGGGCGGGGAAAACGGTTTTAATAACACAAATTCCCATGATTCCCTCCGACTACCACTTTTAGTTTAATGGACTGAAGTTTCCTGTCAAAGTCTGCATTACCATGACAATAAACAAAACTCTATGGTGGTCTTTTACAGTGGTTAGAGTGTATTTAATGAACGGCCGAGTCTCTGAGAGTATCAGAAAAAATAATGAATGTTTTCAATAGACGTCCTTCGGAGCAAAGGCGTTGTACGGAGGAAAAGTGTGCCCAATTTTAAAGTTCAATTTCAATGGCAAGTTTATCACATAAAAGGAACTGTGTTGCCACCATCTCAACAAAATCCCTCATTTTTACAAATATATTCTTGGCAATGATGTAAAAGAGGCAGAAATTCGGTCTAACCTCTTTCATGTCATAAGTTACGATAAGACGGACATCTATTATAAAAAAACATTAATAAATTTCTTCATGATCACAACCCATACATAAATTATTATTTTTTAACCAGTGTTAAATGTTCCGGAAAGACAGACGTTTAACGTCGTGGTTGGGGTTTCTCTCCCGATATGCCGCACGATTTTTAGTAAAGAACCGACTTCCCGGAAATTTTGCACATCCTGGGTCCACACTGTTTGTTTACAGTTTTCTTGTTGTTTTTTTTTAAATTATTATTTTTTTTTAGTTTATCAGCAAGTCACAGATTGTTGCTATTTACCAGGACCTGTAAAATACAGTTAACAAAGTACAATATCCGCTCTCACCTGCTTATGTTCTATCACATCCCTCTTGCTACCCTCTCGGATACGACATTGCAGCCAAGTGTTTATTTTTTTATTTATCTTGTTTTTATTGTTGCTATATCAATATCCGTTATCCCGGGATAATGGAAAGAAGAAATCCTATTCGTGATTGAGGCGGGCAGAAGACATGCGAAGTGCCAACAACAAGCGGGGTGGCGTTAGCCATTTTGGAGCAGAAATGTGAAAATTAAGACATGATTCTTCACAGCAAAGACTCCAAGCTGAAATCGAAACTCATCGTGCTAACGACGCTCTCCGCTAGGCCCCTCTAACAACGCTCTCCTTTAGGCTACCCTCTAACGACGCTCTCCTCTAGGCTACCCTCTAACGACGCTCTCCTCTAGGCTACCCTCTAACGACGCTCTCCTCTAGGAAACCCTCTAACGACGCTCTCCATGGGCTACCTTCTTATGTTCTGCCATGGACAAGACGATTGCAGCATCAGTATCCATCACCCCCACCCCTGTTATCTAACTTCCAAAGCCATTCTTAAGAAAACTTTCTGCTTCCAACTTCTACTCTTACTGGAAATACTAGACCAGGAAAAATACAACCACTTTGTTTGTAATTTCTTCCAACGAAGTGGTATTTATTAAGATAGTTAAAATGAATTGCCTTCCAGCTTGTTAATAATCCGTTTTCAACGTTAATATTTTGTAAACATAGATTTTTAAAATTATTTATTGTTGTCTTTGTTAGTGCTGATTTCTCTAATTCGGTGCCGGTGATCAAGTACGCGCATTAATTTGTCAAGTAAAGTATTCAAGTAAGGCAAGATTAAACCATATCGGATAAACAGGGCGTGGAGATGGTAAGGGGAGAGGATGTGGGTAAGAGAGGAGCTGGGTGGGAATTAAGTTGTAAGTTGCCTGTTTAACCCAAGGAGGTTTGGGGTAGGAAGACGAGATTGTGGGAGTGGGTAGATTGTAGGGGATTAGAAGATGTTTTAGTGGGCAAGGATGTGGAGAGGACAACGCTTATGTGGGTTACGACTGGATTGGGTTGGGTGTGAGAAGATAAAGGGCTGAGGAAATTATAGGGGTTGTTGGGTGAATGACAGTGATGAGTGTGGATGACAGCGATGGATGTGGATGACATTGATGGATTTGGAGGGAATAGCCAAGGATGGCACTTACGGGCCATTTAGTTTTGTTCTCTTTGGATGTGGCGAAACTCTCATTGACAACGTAAATACTGGTCTCAGTCAAAGCGATGCTGGTTAGTGTCATGCTAATACTTGCTTTCTAATCTTGTCGTAGGCTGCCCCGCATTGAACCAGGTTGCCTATGTATGTAGGTCACCTGCCTCAATTTTTACAGCACTAGAGGCCGCCTTCACCATCACACGTTTGAGTCCTGCAGCGGTATAGTCCCGATTTTTTGGCATGAGGGTTTGAATTTGTTGAAAAGATGTGTAGTTTTGTTTTTGTTTTGGTGTTGTTTTATGACTGCATTTCGAAATAATTGACTAAGTGCAAGTGGTTTGATAGCATGTACGGGTGAAAGTGGGTGGAACGTGAAAAAGATCTGTGACAAATAATTATCTGTAGCTTATTATGTAAAATATTTATAACTCCGGAGATTTCTCTCTATATAATTTATTATTTAAGATTAATCTCAATCTAAAAACATTTCCACTTTACGAACAACGTAGTGACTTACAATTAGGATTTAAATGTCGAAGTTCTCAGTTTTATGTACCGGTAAGTGTTGAAATTATTTCCTAAAAGGGGTTGCAGCGAGTAGCTGTAAAACAGTGGCTCGCAACCTTCCTAATGCCGTGACCCTTAATAAAGTTTCTCATGTTGTGATGACCACCAACCATAAAATTATTTTCGTTGCTACTTCATAAATATGTGTTTTCCGACCCCCTAAGGGGTCGCGACCCACAGTTTGAGAACCTCTGCCCTAAAATATTAAGAGGATACTTCCACATCACGTGATTCCATCTTCACGTGAGCTCGTGAGTTCAAGTCCTGCCGCTGTTTTCTTTTTAAAATATGACAGTATCAGCATTCATCAGTATTAATTAAATTACGTTCATATCTTCAGTTCAGTAACAATAACATAACTAGAAGTTTTAGTCTGTGGTATGTTTGTGTGAAACTAACATTTTGTCTGAGGTCTTGAATCCTTCAAGTATCCAAATCCAACATCATTTTTAATTTCCGTGTTGTAGTCGACCAAAGATGTCTCCCCAAAATGTCTCCACTTCCACCCTTATGCCAATGCATTGGTTGCAGTGTTGCATAGCATATCAATCTTTGAAGGAATTCCCCATGCAAATGCCATCGAAGCAAGTTACAAAACATGGCCACTTCCTACTCGGCACATTAAAAAAACAAAAAAACACAAATTTATTTTTCTGTTTTAAAAAAAAAGAATTTATAAAAAAAATCTGTTTTAAGCAGAAGAGGGACTAATTATTATCACTATTGAAATAGGACCCACTATCAACATGCACCGCATGACATCCATTCGTCCACAGCCCTCTAATTGTCTATTGATAGAGTAATGTCCCGTGTTAACATTTCCCAACCATTTCCTTCTCAAATATTCATCGTTGTCGAGAGTTCGATCTACAGATTTGTTAACAGACCGCACGAGCGAAATCATCGGCCATGGGTCACATTTGCAAGTTTTGAGTACAGTTTGAAGGACATGTGATCTGAAAAACAGTTCAGATTATGTATCAATTCATATATGTTATATTTTGTGACTTCATTCCTTAACATTATATTTAAGCCTGCGATTCAAATTTTGAACTTACGGTGGACTTGAAAGTGCATTTGTTTTATCTGGCGAAGGTATAATCAATTATTATTATTATTTATTTTAGTGAATCATTCTATGTTGTTTTTATTTTTATTTTTAAATGATAATTTGATTAGGTTAAGATAAAGCAAAATACTTTGTTAGTTCCAGCACTTAACATTTAGCAAAGATTGGAATATTAATGTGAGAGTGAGAATTAAAACAAATTAATTCAGATTTTTGGCACCATATCACAATATGGAATCAATTAAATACTTTCTTATTACGGATCCTCAACTTCCCTCCATTTCTATCCTCAAATTTATTATTTAAAAATGTTACATTAATAATATTAATTTTTTTATCTTGAAAGTACGCACCACGGAATAATATGGGACGCACGTCTTGGATTCGAACAACTTAAATTCCGTTTCTTTTCTAACAATAACATAGTGAGCTTCCTTTTCATAACATTGAGCATTATTGATATTTAAAAAAAAACAAAAAACATCAGTTTTATGTCTATTTTCAATATAAATTATCTGTTTTATAATGTCTGCTGAAGACGGCCGCTAACCCACGCTTTCGTGCGGCCACAAAATCAGTTTGTAGGTTGGCCTCCGGGCCGGGTCACACACGGTAACGAATTGCAGGTTGGCCTCGGGGCCGGGTCACACACGGTAACGAAGGTATGGCCCTTGCCCGTGTACCAATTCCTCACACACGGTAACGAAGGTATGGCCCTTGCCCGAGTACCAATTCCTCACACACGGTAACGAAGGTATGGCCCTTGCACGAGTACCAATTCCTCACACACAGTAACGAATGTATGGCCCTTGCCCGAGTACCAATTCCTCACACACGGTAACGAAGGTATGGCCCTTGCCCGAGTACCAATTCCTCACACACGGTAACGAAGGTATGGCCCTTGCCCGAGTACCAATTCCTCGCACACGGTAACGAAGGTATGGCCCTTGCCCGAGTACCAATTCCTCGCACACGGTAACTATGGTATGGCCCTTGTCCGTGTACCAATTCCTCGAGAGTCGCCGTTCAAGAGCTAAGCTCGATGACGTTTCAAGAATTTCTATGTTCTAGGTCGAATAACCATATAGCCGAAATGTCCGTTTTATTGTCCCGTCATTTCTTTTCAAACCGTGTAAATCTCGTTCCATTATTTATTTACTTCACACGGCTTGGATGCATTACCTCATATATTGTCCTTTATTCTTAAGAGTTGTAACTTTGTAACACTTACAAAATTGTAATTTTTAGGTTTTAATAGTTTCCTGCACTTATTTAATTTGCAGGCCTTTATTTAATCGTTGCAGTGTCCTTCTCTTTATGTCTCACCGAAGCTCCCAGGTTCAGTTTTTCTTTCAGAGAGGCGAGAATCTGCGAGATCTCCTTGTGTGTAGTCAAATCCGTGCTATCCCCTCCTACTTTGGGACAAAGCAAAGGGCCACAGCCGTTGCAAAACTTGTCCATTTGTCATCCAGAGTCAAAACATTCCCTTCCCTAAGGGTAGCTTTCAGATAAGCGACGGTTTCATGTGAACTAGCCAAAGTGTTCTGTACGCCATTGTTTGTACTCGCTGCCAGATGGCGTATTTGGGCGAGATTGAAAGGCGCCCTCGGACAGACGTACCAAACACTTTCAAAATAGTGCGCAAGATAAACAGTGTCCTATTAAAAAAAACACTCACAATAGAAGCGACCACAAGGTCTCCAGTGACCCTGCTATCACCGCCATTGTGTCTTGTACCAACCGGTCCGCCGGCGTGAACACAGAGAACAAACTGATTCAGACTTATGGGACCTTGACACCATGTGGCATTAATGTCATATTCTCCTTCACTTGTTAAATCTTTTCTCCCCCCTCCTTGTTACAAACAATCACAGTTGACCTACTTTTCCCTCTCCTCCGTGTCCTGTGGCCTGCATTAACTCTCGTACTTTATAATGGCCTATTACAGTGGTTGGCAAACTCATTAGTCGAAAGAGTCAAAAATCAGCAGCAGGATGATTTAAAAAAAATTCAGAGCAAAATTTCTTTTTCAAGAACCTGTCAATAACCATGTTTTTCGGAGTCAAAACCGATTTGTGGCCGACTGGCCGAGCCGCACTCAGGTCGTTAGAGAGCCGAATGCGGCTCGCTAGCCGCGATTTGCTGACCACTGGTCTATTACATTCCTGTTGCTGTCCTTTCGGATACTACATTACAACTGAGTGTTTATTTTAGTTTTAATTTATTTTTTACTGTCGTTTGTTCGATGAAAAAGGCTTCTTGCCAACGCGTTTGTTGTTTTGTTGCGTCATTTTTTTACGTTGTTATGTGCAGCCGTTGCAACACCTGCCTTTTTGTCATCCAGACTCAACACATTCTCTTCCCTTAAGGGCAGTTTTCAGATAACTGATATTAAAAATAAAAATGCAGTTTTGAAATAAATATAGGCCTCTTCATGTATTTGTTTAAAATGTCATTTTACGTATCTGTTATTGAGCAAACCATGGCACAAAAGTTGCAAGTTTTAAGAAAATACAAACGATTTCGATTTATAATGATTGATGAAACGTGCGCACAATAAATCTTTTCAAAATTGTATTTCAATTTTAATGTATTGATTTTTTTAAAAAAAGTTTTTAATTTTCCCCCCTCTAGCTCTACACCCGGCTTCATTTAAAAACAAACTAAATTTGTAAAGAGAGGTGAGGTTATAATTTATACAGCCGATAGGGGGGGGGGGGGGGGAAGGTCCTCGTCAGGAAGTACATACATTTATTACAAAATTCTACAAAAAATCATCGTCAATTTCTGACAGTTAAAAAAAAAAAAAAAAATTCTGCGTCAGCTCACACGATCTAATTTCGCGTCAAATTGTTGCATGAACGCACTATTTTGTGCGTTGTTTCTTTTGGGGGGAATTTGATCAAATAGTAATTTGAAAGTTGCTGACAAGGCTTCATACACGAATTGCATCAAAATCAAATGCTTGAGGGAAAATTTGATCGTGTGAACCGACCCTTAGGTTGTAAACACAAAACGCTATGATTGGTAGAAATTATCGTCGTTTAGTTCGCATTGTGTTCTCACAAATGAACACGCAGTAGCAGGATGTTCAAAGTGTGGGTGGCGTATCCCCCCCCCCCACCCCATCCCCCTTTTTAAGGGCTATGCCAGTGGTTCTTAAAAATTTTCAATTCCCGGCACCCTTGCCTAATTTAGGTTTTTACCCGGCACCCTTGTTAAATTCTAATAAGTACAATTCGTTATAGTTATAGCGAATAAATAATATAAATAAAATAAAGTGTTGGGTAAAAATAGATAAAACAATTATGTATGTCATTAAGCGTCATTTTGTAACTGCAAACAGTAGTTCCTGAAGTATTTTCAACAAGATCGTTAAATATTACATTAGATCAGGGGTTGGCAAACTACGGCCAGCGGGCCGCATGCGGCCCGGCAGCTGATATTATGCGGCCCTCGAAGTCATTTAGAAATTTAAAAAAAAAACACTTTTTTTCCAAGTTATTTTGTTGAATTTTACAGAATTTCATGTACCGATTTGATTGTTGTAACATTTTTTTAAATCAATTTTCTTTCTAATTTCTTTTTTTTTTAAAACAGTCCTTGATTTTTTGTTATTTAATGCTGAAATGCGAATTTACTAATTTTAATATAGAAAAAAGTTGATTGACTTTAAAAATTGGACATAATATACATGCAGCCCCCAATAGCTTTACAGTTGTCAATGTGACCTTACGCACAAAAAGTTTGCCTACCCTTGCATTAGATTACAAGTAATACAAGCAGAGGCGTAACAACGGCTTGGCATTGGGGCAGTTGCCAAGGGTGCCGGCCTGCGCCAGTTCAAAAGGGCGCCGCTAAATTTCTAATTTTTACATTTTTATTATTTAAAAAATAAATAAGCCAAGGGCGCCGAAAACCCAGTTACGCCTCTGAATACAAGAAAATTATGAAAGTGTGTAATATTTCGCGGCGCCCCTGTGAGGAAGCCGAAACAACTCATGATAGTGCCATGCCTAGGAAAATGGTGCAACTTAATATATAGAAAATGTGTGCCCCCCCCCCCCCCGGCCTATGCAGACCAGTAAAAATACTTGCTTTTATGAAGTATATAGGATTTTATATTATAATTCTTTATTAAGGTCCTATCTAAAGACGATCATGGCACCCATTGTGTTGGTGCTCTATGCCTTCTATGCCCAGTTCTCATAGCTCTGCCCGAGGGCAACGTGGCACCCAGAGCGACGCGGTGTATATTATGGGAAGAACTGGGCTGGCCTTACAGTCGACGGTGTAAACCCGTGAAACATTGTTTTTCCAATTTCTGTCATAATTATATATAAATTATTTGCTATCGTTGGTGGTTTTTTTTTGGGGGGGGGGGGGGGTCGAATGCTTTTTGCACATAAGCACTGGGAGGGGGGTTGTCCGAAATAGTACGTGTGCAATAGGGGGAGGGGGGTCGAAAATTTAACTTTTTATGCGCGGGGCTACGTAATAAATGGATGGACCCAAATGTGTTTTGATTACATTTTACATAAGAACAGCACAAAAATAAGTATTTTTTTGCACGAACTATTTCAAAATATCATAATTATTGGCCTTTACCGCTTAGGTAGATTCAATCAAGACGATTTCAAATACCATATTTAATTTAAAATCGAATCTTGTGTTGCTCTGTAACTAGATTTGCCTTAAATATTTGCATCATCCAATATTATATATATATATATATATATATATATATATATATATATATATTCAACGCCACGATATTTGGTTGCAATAATTTCCTAATTTTAATTGATGACAGTTGGGCCTTCCATTGAATGCTCTTTTAAAAAATGGTATGACATTTTTTTTTCAGTCAATAGGCCTATTGTTTTTATATTATTCCTATGTTATACATATTTTACTCAAAAAGTGTGTGGGGGGCATTGACTTGAAAGGGGGCCAGTGCCCCACCGCCGAGAGATGCCAAAATGAAAGTTACAATATCCCATGCCAATTGTAGTCCACTTTTGACCATGTCCAATTGTTATGATATAAGAGATTACAAAATACCAGTACAATGATGATAAATAAAAGTGTGTGAACATTTAGGGTGATATGTTTAACGTCACAGAAGCTTGTGTTTTTAATACCGGTACATCCCAACTTACTTAAGCCCGACACTTATAATTCTAATTCCACCAGATTCGATGTTGAAAACAAAGCATAGACATAAACATTTGTTTGTCCACCACTTGTCTCCCCCTTTTTTATATTGACGTCAACGATGTAAATGTGTATGGGGTAAGATCACGAAGAAAAAAATATATTTTCGGAGAGAAAAGAGCATACTGGAAAGAAATTATTCATAATAAAAGTATACATTTTTATTTTTAAAAACTATATTATTTAGTATGTTTTAATTAACCCTACTTAACTTCTTGGATTCCAATTTATAAAACACAAACATGATTTTGGAACCAACCTAAAGTGGTAAAAATAGGCTGCAACCACGGGCAATTTCTACAATTTTTTGGAGGGTTCTAACTACCTTCCTATAGATATTAGCCGGCAGCTTTCCCAGCCGGAGGAGATATTTATGCTAGATTTCCTAGATGCGACTATGTAATATACTGATAGGAGCCTTACAAGATTTTACTCTTTGTGCGTGTGTGTTCATTAGTATTTGTATCTTTAGAGAATTATACTTTTTCCCTTGCGGTGTAACTGTATATTTGATTTTACATTTTTGTACCCTTATCAATTTAACAATAGAGTATTGAAATTAAATATTGTTAATCTAACAAGCTTTGGTATCGTTTTTCTTTGTACTATGGTTTTCAGTCCTTTGTTACCGGTACGTATTGCTCAACAAATGTGTCAAATCTTAAAACAGATTAAATCTGAGAAACCATATAACGTTATGTGACAATATTATCAAGAGCACTTCCCAAACTTGAATTCACTCAGATTCACTGAATATCAAAAACTGATATGTAGTACTAGTAGTGTGATAGTGGTGGTGGCTACCGGAGGGTGGAGTGTGTGTGTGAAACACTTTTAAAAACCCTGCTCGCAGCGCCAAAAACTGTAGCAAAGTGGGGCGTTGGTGGTATGATGATGAGGCCGTGGCTGAATTCACAGTCTGAGGAAGGGAGCTTTGGAAATATGTTTAAAATAAATAAATTAAAATAATAAGATTAAAAATAATAATTAAAAATAATATCAAATTTCTCCACCACTTTATCGTTGAAACCATAGATTTCATATTATGTGGTAAACTGGCCTTACTAAGTTTAAATAAGTTGAATTTCTGTTTCTCTGATCAGGGCATTAATTAAGAGAGAAAATGTTAAATCGAAGGCTGAGAAGCTATTCATGTCATGAGGATGAGCAGTACAAGCAGCTGATGTCACGTCTAAGACAACTTCATAACTACAGACCTAACAGGATAAGGCCATGGCCGCTGTGGACCTGGTCCTCTAATTCATTGCTACAAAAGGTTAATCTTTATATATATATATTATTTTTAGAATGTCCTAAGAAGTTGTTCTCAGCCTGTGCTACCACTTTTCAGGGGCTCCACTCCAGGAAACTCCAAAACACTATTAACTATAACTATAGTAAGACATGCGCTAAGGGTAAGCTCGGGGAATCTGAGGATAAATTGAAGCAACTAGTAGCAAGTAACCAATTTTTCAAATCACCTTAATTTAACATAGTTTTTCATTAATTAACAGTAGACAAAAAATTTAAGCGATTATTGTAATTACATAAAAGCCAACTGTAGTGTATATTTTATTTTAGTCTATAATAAATTTTAAATTAAATTAGTTGTATCCTTGGGGTAAGAGCAGGGCCGGCCTTAGGCCACTGCAACATATGCGGCCGCAGTGGGCCCCGCACTTTCATAGGCCCTGCCCCGAATTTATGTTCTAATACAAAATCCTAATTTTCACTTATTATCCTTATTCCTACCCAGACTGGGCCCCGCGCAATCCGTTTCGCATAGGACCCCGCAATTGTTAGCTTCGGCCCTGGGTAAGAGTGAATTTTGTCCCGTTTTCCCGGGATAAACAAATACCCTGGAAGAAATAAATGATAAATTCGCAAAGCCTAGTCTATTATTTTTATTATAATCGTGACGTTAGAGCGATAAAAATTTTTTTAACGACCTACGCCTACACTATACTATAATTATTGAATGGGCTAGATCACGACCAACTCAAAACTGGTAGCCTACTCTAGTGGGTCATGGTTAGGTGCACACAAACGGAAAGATAAAAAGAAAAATACTTTTTATTTTGTTTTTTATATTTAATATGTTGACAAAAGTAAGTTTAAAAGGCATTGTATTTAGTTCGTTTATTTTATTATTACAAAAATAAATGGCCCAATTATGTAAGGTATTTATTATTCGAAACAGGAAATGCATACAGCATGAAACTATTCTGCTGCAGATTTGATTCACACAAATTGTATAAATAGCAATAAAGTTATTAGTTTCACGCGCTAGTCAACTACTTTATAGGCGGAATTCTTTCATATTTCTCAAGTAATAGGCTTATGGATTTCAAACAGATCCTAGTGACAAGGCGATGAATGAAACGCCTAAAACCCAATAAGGTAAACATTTATGAAAAAGTACCTACATACAATACTGTAATCCGATTTGCATTAATTTTAACCAAAAACGCTTTTACTTTTAGTAGTAGTAGTAGTGTCTGTCTGTTAGTTGTTAGTAACTTACTTTCATTTAGTTTAGTGTTGTAATTATACTGCTGAACTGGCCGCCTAATCTAATTCTATGACCATATCAGTAGTACTCAGGGACTGACTTTATAGTAAATTTTAGAAGGCAAAATAAATTATAAGTCAAGTAATTCTCCATTCATTCTCAGGGATTACTGGAAAAAAATGTTCTTATCAGATAACGTATCATTACACAATTTGACTTGACAGTTGAGTAAAAGTTGTTGAGTTCTCACATTATTATTATTAATAATAATTATTAAAAGTCTGGTCTGGTAGGCCTGGAGTTTGTTAGAGTTAGAGTTTGATCAATTTCTAGAGACAAAGCTAGAAAAGTAGGACCATGTTAATTAGTAATGTTAGTTGTCATGCTGATGATGTCCACTCCATGAATATGATTATTATTTCTGATTAAAAATGAGTTTTCATAATGATTTCTCATCATGCTATTAATATATTTTTTACCCTTCTCAACCTAAATTTAGACAAGTAAATTTAAAATGATGAGAAATGTAATTTTATTATTCAGAAATCACAAGTTATATCATAATTTAGCCTTATTGAAATTGTCTTTAATTGTTAAACATTAGATTTAGAGTGTTATACTTTGTCAAACTTATGTTATTTAAAAACGGTGTTAGGCCTAAGTCTAAGTCAATAAGTATAAAGTGTGTGCATGTACACTAAGTTGTCTAAGTTAGTAAGATAATTGTATGATTCATATTTTGATTGATTAAATCATATTGATATATTGGTCCTAGTGACTGGCAATACAGAATTATTGTAAATGCACTCTCTATTCAGTTGAAATTAAAACATCCTGAAGTCTGAAAACACCACAAATATAAAGTACAAGACTCCTTTTCACTTGATACTACCTTTTAAGATTTCAGTAGTGGACAAGAGTGTGGAATAACATTTAATCCATAACCTGCCCCAAGATTTAAAATTTAAAGTTATACAATTTTTTAATACCCCAGTGAATCTCATTTTTCTATAAAGGAAGTTATGATGTAATCCATGTAGGCCTAATAATAGATGTCAGAGTAGACCTAAAATTGTGGACTAATGTATCAGAAAATGATATTTTTAATTCAAATAATTTTTCATGCATAATAAATGTTCCTAAACATATTTTATTTTGATGCATGTACCCTCTTTATTCTTTCTAACAATGCAAATTGTGCTGAAGTAAACATGAGCTTCACTCTCCCGTAAAGCGGGCCACCCCCCCTCCCACCACTCATTCCCCAGTATCAACCCAAATAAAGAACTGGCATAAAGCTTGATGGATATTTCTAAAAATTACACATGTAAATAATCCACTTGTAGGAAATAAAAGAAATGCATCATTTTTTTTATTTATGCAAATCATAAAACAAAGTAAATTATAATCATTTTGTGAATGAGCTTTTAAGCAATAACAGATGGGTTACGGTAGATTTAAACAGATGAGAAGATTTGTGGAATGATGTTCATAATGGGTAAAAATAAGAAAGGGAATGTTTAGGCACGATGGGTGAAAAGATATTAAGATATTAGTTGAGGTTATGTTTATAACTGATATGAACTCCTTTTACTATCTCTCCATCATCCTCTTCTCACTCCACCCTTCAACTCACACACAACATACTCCAATAGATTCTCCCCTCTCACCCAAATCCTGTTACCATATGAAAATTATAATTATAGTTAAATTATTGAATTAAGTTATTTATAAATCTTGTCAGTCATTTTTAGGGTAGCAGAAATAGGGCAATAACTCTGTAAACTATTTACAAACTTGTTATCATATATGTTTTCTCTCACTAAATGTTGTTTATAATTTATTCAATTTTTTTTTCAGATTGATTCCAGCAACAGTACAGATAGTAAAAAAACTTTTACAACAAAAACAAGGTCATTTACATTTAAAAGTAACACATCACAAACCACATCTTCCAGTGGAGTTAGTTCTTCCACTGATTCAAAATATCTGCATTCCAAAGTTGATGCATGTAGCATTGACAAGCAGTCCTCTTGCTCTGGTAAGACATCTACTATAACTATGCTACCCAATATAGAGGAGATAAAGCAAGAGGTACAGAAAATAATTGACACCCATTCTGTTGTTGTATTCAGCAAGACCACTTGTCCTTTCAGTGACAAAGTAAGTACATGAAATGTTTCTTGAAGCTCTTACTGTTAGATAGTGATGAAAGTTCAAATTACACTTTTAGCCTATGTTTATGTTTTTGCATGCAGTTTCTGTGAGCATTTCATTCCAATCAACTGGCACAGAATAGGAGAATTTGTCACCCATATTTTTACATTGTCTACCAGTGGATACCTATGAAACCTAAAAATAAATAACTAACTTATTATTTTTTTTCCACCCTCAAGATAAATCAGCTGCATGGTTATTTAAATTTAAATCTATACCAAAGTTCACATCTGTAACATAATCGGAATAGGAGATATTGATATTAAAATGACACCCACCTCCCCAATTTTCCCCACCTTTGAATTGCAAAAATAGAAAATCACAATTTTATTTTAAATGTTCTATATACCAATGTTCACATATATAATTTTGGGGGTTTTGAGTCATTGCTATGATGGAAGCAATGTCACCCAAGTACCTAAAAATTATTCAAAATGTAACACACCCCAATTTCCTCACCCTTGAAATGTAAAAATAGAAAATAGTAAGATACAAAGTTCACAATATTATTTTAAATTATCAAACTTTGTTGAGTTTTGAGGCATCTTATACTTATGTAAATGTGCCCACAATGTGTCAACGCCCTTTAACTGTAATTTCCGACATTGGTATAAAACATTTTTATTTTTTAGAAAGAAATTCTGAAACATCTTTTTCATGTCTGTGATGTCATCAGCTTACAGCTATTGTCATCCACATAAAAATGTACGCATCATATTTCCTCTCTGCGCCCCAAAGCCCCCTCCCCATTTATTATGTTTTTAGTAAACATTAATAACAGCATCCCCTGAAAGGTAACCCCCCCCCTTACCTACGCCACTGCACACTTTTTGCACACCCCTGAATCTTATTAATATTCTATTGTCCACACCCCCTTTTACTGCATCTTTTTTTTTTTTTAAACGCCTGACATTTAATTCAGCATATTTAAAGAATCTGTATATTTTATTTGAAGTCTCTAACATATTTGGCCTGGATATACTGATATTAAAATTTAACCCATTCCCAATTTTTCTTTCCTTTGCACGCCCCCGAACTATATTAATATTCTAATGTCCCACTCCTCATTCACCACACATTGGACCGCATTTTTTTTTTCCATTAAAACCTATATCAAAGTTCCAATCTGTAACATATTTTGGTTTGGAGATTTTGATATTACAATGAACCAATTGCAACTTCATAAGAGATTTTTGTTGATGAGATGAGGGATCACTGTAATCAATGTCAAATCTCATTTTATACAATACCTTAACTCTCACATTCAAATAACTTTTAAGAATAATTTTTCATTATTATATTTTTCAAATTTATTATTTGTAAAAATAACTGGCTGATGTTCTCAGCCCTTGTGTGTTAGTATTCAGAAAAAATCTCATGAAGCTAGCAAGCTAACACATAGTCAATAACACTTTTTTGCAGTAACTGTAAAATAAAAATTTTCTCCTATAAAAGGCCAGATTTATAATAACAAACGTAAACATTGAATTTGGGGCCCATCCCATGTCAGTTATGCCTTAAACAGGAGTGCCTGCCATTGTACGCTTGACCAGGTGTCTGAACCAATTATTTTGTTGTTGACCCATATACTGGCTGATTGGGATCTCACCGTCCATTTGTCTTATTTCCTGGTTCCGAATATGTGACCTTCTTGCTTTGCCAACATCTCATCTCGCAGGTGACAATTTTTCTCTCAAAACTTTTATTCAAGCCAAGGTTTGAAACTACAGCACTACTGTTTTATTATGGGATGTCAGTAATACAATTTAGACATAAACTTATTTTGTCTTGTATTTAAGAAGCTTATAATAAAGTTACACGTGAATAATGTAATTAACAAAGAGTAATCTAATATGGACTGAAATTATTGCGTGTGTTTCAAATGATACCTTTGAGGCATTGCTATCCTCATAAAATGTTTGGGGCTAAATCTCAAACTTTGTGATTCCCTCTTCCCAGCACACATATTTTATGAAGGTAGAAATATAAAACAGGACGCCTGGGTCGGTAAACAATAGGTATGCCAAAGCACTCTTTATACATGCAACTGAACTATGTCATACTTGTAATAATGTGCAATCTCCCATACACAACGCAACGAACTGTAGTTTATTAAAATTGTAAAAGTGTATTTTCGTTTTTTAAAAGAATAAGCTGGATTGAAAGACCAAATCTAGATAAAAAAAAGATGCCCTTTTAAAAAAAAGATATTTACCAATGCCACCACTATGGCGGTCTATCAATTCAAATGAAATAATATCTTCAATTTAGTTATCTCTAAGATAGAGGAACTATTCAAACAAATCATTCAGATAAATATACAAGTTAATGTTTTTAAAATTCCCCATAAAAATGGAAAGGGATATGCCTTGCTGTTGCCTTTAAAAACGGTTACTATTGGGGGCCAAAAGATCTTAATCTTGAATATTTGACTGCAGTGAGTAATTTGGTTGGGATGACGAACAAACTTTATTACAAAAATTGTACCATTAAAAGTGGTTTAAAAAGGCTAAGGATAAATTGTTTTTTGTAAAATGGACCCCCGCAAAGATGTGGATGTTATTATTTTGAAATCTGCATATTTTTTAAAGGGAATATGAAACCTAATTTTTAAATAAGTTTTTGCCTCAATGCAACAATTTTACTTAGATTCTAGTATTGTAGCCTGACTCTTCTTGTATAGCTTTGGCTGTCTCTTCTTGTATAGCTGTGGCTGTCTCTTCTTGTATAGCTTTGACTGTCTCTTCTTGTATAGCTGTGGCTGTCTCTTCTTGTATAGCTTTGGCTGTCTCTTCTTGTATAGCTTTGACTGTCTCTTCTTGTATAGCTTTGACTGTCTCTTCTTGTATAGCTTTGACTGTCTCTTCTTGTATAGCTTTGGCTGTCTCTTCTTGTATAGCTTTGACTGTCTCTTCTTGTATAGCTTTGACTGTTATAATGAAAATACATTTTAGAACCTCCTACACTCATTTGGAACTTTCTAGAAACTTCAAAAAAAATATTTAAATCTGATACATAACATTTGAGGAGAGTCAAATACGCTATAGAAACGTAAAAAAACAAGAAAAAGGACATTTGAAAATATAATCTCATTATCCAACGTTCTAGAAAAAGAAGCTTGAAGAAATTTTAAAAAGACATATTAACCGCTACCGGGGAAATTTCAGGGAAAGGTAAAGAAATCTATAAAACTTAACTAAAATTCCCATAAATATTTAGAACCCATTGACATTGTCATAATCTTTATACTACGTGGAACAATATAGAACTTGATGGAAAATTAAATAATTTTTTTGAAAAACTTTAAATAATTTGTAAAAAATGACTCTATTTATGGTGTTATTATAGTCATGACTTTGAGAATAAAACATTTTAAAAAATGTCATAACTCTAGTTTTCCATTAAAGATTTTAAAAAATTAATTTATTAACTGAAAGCCATACAAAGAAAATAAATCTCTATTTAATTGATTGAATAGGTTTGATCCACCAATCTGTCAGGCACACAGATTCCACTTTGTGGAATGCATGTTAAAATAGTTAGACAGGAAAATCTATATACTTGAGGTTGAAAAAGTCAATGCTCATATACCGCTACAGTTGTGCTAGGATTCGTCTGAAACACAATTTTCATAAAGTAAAAGTAAACATTGCAATTGTTTGTGTGTCAGTTTACTCTGTGTGTGTATATATATCATTCAATAGTGTTGGCTTACACAGGTCACCACTTGAGTAGGCAGAGTTGACCCATCAAAATATACATAATTCTCTATGTAACAATGTCAGTAAAGCTACCATAGTAACAACATATCAGAGTTGACCCGTCAAAATACATAATTCTCTCTGTAACAATGTCATTAACGCAACCATAGGACGCAGATTTCACTAAATGAAATTCCCGACAACTACGCTAATGAGATTCTGGAAAATACCCCAAGTGCGTTCAGGGTGTAATATTTTCTTTTGTTTTATGGTAATAGTTCGTGTAATAAATCTGCTGTGTAAATGGGGTGGGCCATTAGAATATTAATATAGTGCAGGGGCGGTGGGGTAACCGGAGGGGGATGGGGTACTATTAGGGAATCTAATAAAGAACGTTATGCTTCATTGCATGTGATGTCAAGGAACTTTAGTAGATGAAAAGGTCATGCAGTGCGGCCGCCATTGTTTGAAAAATATCGAAATAAACGTAAGTGATTAGATGGCTAGTCATAACCATAGTAACTTGTCATATCTGGTCATAATGGTAACTTGACATATTTTTGTCAAAATGGTAACTTGTCTTACCCGGTCATATTGGAGACTATTCATATAATATTTACTTGTATTATTTCGGTCATTTATAATAACTCTTAACTTAATCCAAAAGTCATCATATATATATATATCCCGAGTACCTTCCCATTGTCGTATGTGTTGGCTCTCAAAAGTACTCGTATGTAATGTTTAGTGCTGGCAACTCTTTATTTATGGATTTTTCTAAACAGAGATTTTTCTATAGCTAAACAAAAACACACATTTTTAAACAAGAAAAAAAAAACAACCTCACATTTTTAGCAATTAAAAAAGACGGCAATTACGTTAGAGTTGTCTGAAGTACGTGGAACGCATTATTGATTGCTGCCTTTGGTGTAAACTTGGAGTGATCGATGTAGATAGAAGCGCTGTGTCATTCCACGTATTGGCAGAGCGCCCACGGCTTATTGTGTAATAACCGCGATGATAGGCTGGCTCCAACAGTGCTCACCTAATCGTAGATTTACTCAACGTCTCTCGCGTGTCGCAGGCTGCTCATTAAAACTTCAGTTGTTCATCACTATTTGACCACTTAAAGACAGTGTGGTTTCAGAGGCCCCAATCAAGTCGCCCCCGCCCCTTTTTTCTTCTCCCGCCCCCAACCATTAAATGTATTGCTATTCTAGCACCATTTAACATTTTGAAATGCACGTACTGTGCTTGAGTGTTATTCTTGTTGTTATATTTTTTTAGTGTCTGGAGAAAGGGGGAAAACTCCCAACTCCCCAACCCAGTGACGAGTTGAAATCATTATACATATGGGCAAATGGCTACGGGGAAGTGTGGGTAGGTGTGGCAATGGGGACGTGTGGGTAGGTGTGGCTGTGGGGACGTGTGGGTAGGTGTGGCTGTGGGGACGTGTGGGTAGGTGTGGCTATGGGGACGTGTGGGTAGGTGTGGCTATGGGGACGTGTGGGTAGGTGTCACTGGTTGTAGGTAAAGACTGGTGCCGCTGGTTGCTGGTTACGACTATAAGGGTCTTTTTTGGTAAATCAAAGATTTCCCGATCAATCTTTTCCATCTGCGGGCGCAAACTTTTATAATAAGTTTTTTTTTTGGTCACAGATGTCAAAAATAGTGGCTATTGGCGAAAAACTGTATAATTTAGTTCACTGCGCTGAATTATTAAGCTCGGTAACTCTAGTACACAGGTTCTCAAGCGTTTTCAAATCCATACCATGCACATTTATATAGAAACAAAATTTATTTTTAAAAATGCTTATTTTAATCGGGTAAATTTTTGGAAAAGAAAGATTATTAAACGTTTTCAGTATATATTAAAACCACAGTTTTCAGTATATATTAAAACTACAGGTTTCAGTATATATTAAAACTACAGTTTTCAGTATATATTAAAACTGCAGTTTTCAGTATATATTAAAACTAGTTTTCAGTATATATTAAAACCACAGTTTTCAGTATATATTAAAACTACAGTTTCAGTATATATTAAAACCACAGTTTTCAGTATGTATTAAAATCACAGTTTTCAGTATGTATTAAAACTACAGTTTTCAGTATATATTAAAACTGCAGTTTTCAGTATATATTAAAACTAGTTTTCAGTATATATTAAAACTACAGTTTTCAGTATCTATTAAAACTACAGTTTTCAGTATATATTAAAACCACAGTTTTCAGTATCTATTAAAACTACAGTTTTCAGTATATATTAAAACTGCAGTTTTCAGTATATATTAAAACTAGTTTTCAGTATATATTAAAACTACAGTTTTCAGTATACTATAATTTTGATTCTCGACACATTTTTTGCCGTGATTCAAATTGTAACTCGAGCTTTAAGACACCAATTAAGTGGCCATTTCTCTAAGTAAGTTAGTATATTGCTTCAGCCGGGGGCCCCCACAGAAATCCCTTTGAGGGGCTGGGAATCTCGTCCTCGAGTATCTTCATTATGCCAGGCAACATCCTGTGCAAAACTACTTTTTTATTTTGTAGCATTTTTTAAACTTCCTAAATTAACATTGACATGTACATATGAAGAGCTGATTTTCAAAATGCTGTATATCCATTTTGGGGGTTTTGAGATTATTCAACTTTTTACAAAAAATTAATAAAGCGTTTAGAGGATTAAATCATTTTTAGACACGAATAAAATAGGAATATAATGTGTTTAGTATATAGAATTTACCATGTCCTAAACAAACTTGGTTTGCTCTACAAAATGGTTAGGTTTTTTCAATTTTTTAAAAATGGTGGATACCGCGTTTTGAAAATAAGCTCTTCATATATAGAGACATGTGTTGGCCTTTTTATAACTAATCCTTTGTTACAAGTTGTTAAAACATTCGCCAGTAAATATTTCTTGACGGATTCGAAACTAGAATTCCGTGAAGAATGCGAAGCTAACTAAAGTATGATTTAAAAATAACTACGACAAAGGCCAGACCAGGCCCGCCACCGGTCCTTAATCCAGCCCACCAAGGGTCCTCAAAGCGGCCCCACTGGCCGCCGTAAAGGTACCTGGCCGCCGTAAAGGTACCTGGCCGCCGAAAAGGTACCTGGCCGCCGAAAAGGTACCTGGCCGCCGTAAAGGTACCTGGCCAGCAGTGGCAAATATGAAACCGGACATGATCATTTCATACTTACCTTTGAAATACAAGTAAGTTTGTGTTGGTGAATTTTTCTTTATTTTGAAAAGTTATTGTTTGTTTTTTTCCAAGTTATTTTCTTCCTCAATTACAAATAAGATATGTGCAAGTATGCATAGAATTCGTTCTATAGTTTTTTTTCAAACTATGGTCCGGCCCTCGACAGTGTCTGAGGAATACTGATCCGGCTCCCAACGGTGTCTTCCCGGGATAAGCCAAACCCCGGTAGATGAGGAAACCCTCGCAAAGACTGACCAGGGTGACTGAACACAACATAGTACTTGTACTGACCAGGGTGACTGAACACAACATAGTACTTGTACTGGCCAGGGTGACTGAACACAACATAGTACTTGTACTGACCAGGGTGACTGAACACAACATAGTACTTGTACTGGCCAGGGTGACTGAACACAACATAGTACTTGTACTGACCAGGGTGACTGAACACAACATAGTACTTGTACTGACCAGGGTGACTGAACACAACATAGTACTTGTACTGACCAGGGTGACTGAACACAACATAGTACTTGTACTGACCAGGGTGACCGAACACAACATAGTACTTGTACTGACCAGGGTGACTGAACACAACATAGTACTTGTACTGACCAGGGTGACTGAACACAACATAGTACTTGTACTGACCAGGGTGACTGAACACAACATAGTACTTGTACTGGCCAGGGTGACTGAACACAACATAGTACTTGTACTGGCCAGGGTGACTGAACACAACATAATACTTGTACTGACCAGGGTGACTGAACACAACATAATATTTGTACTGACCAGGGTGACTGAACACAACATAATATTTGTACTGACCAGGGTGACTGAACACAACATAGTACTTGTACTGGCCAGGGTGACTGAACACAACATAGTACTTGTACTGACCAGGGTGACTGTACACAACAAAGTACTTGTACGCTATTTGTAACTGTCTGGTTCTAGAGTCCGTCGGTGTTAGGTTAAGGAAAGCTTGGACTGTGTAACTGTCTGGTTCTAGAGTCCGTCGGTGTTAGGTTAAGGAAAGCTTGGACGGATTTATAGTCATGATTTGAACATTTATCTGACACTAAATCAAGGTTTCTTAACCAAGGGGACCTTGGGGTGCAGGAAGAAGCAGATATTTTGTTAAGCAAAACACACAAACCCTTTCCAAAAAGTAAACAATCGGAAAAAAGTTAACAAAAATTAACATATAAAATAAGAACTGATTCGATTTATTATAAGCTAAATTGTTCTTTATAGTTGTTACATCTACTTATTTTTGAATAGATTAAAATAGCACATGAAAGTGCATACAATGAATACATTGGGAAAATGCTTTATTATTACTCTCATCTTTCATCTACGGTTTAGCTATCTTTTTTTTTTCTATTAAACATATTTTACAATTAACGATAGGCGAAACCTAGGTTTGCATGCATTTTAACTTAACTGGCAACTAATTTGTATCCCCGGGTGGGGGGAAGGCAGGTGCGGGAACCCTTTTTGATAGCGAGAGGTTTGGCTGTGCTGCCAAAGAGTTAAGAACCCCTGCTCTAGATATAACTCTCATGATAAGGAGTAGGGCCAAAGTTGACCGAACTAAACAAGGAATCTATACAGCTAAAGTGCAGTCACTTTTAAAGTGTACTAGTACGTGACGTCATTATTTGATGTTAGTCCGAGCTTAAGTGGCGAGGTGATGCGTCTTAGATTACAATGGTTGGTTTTATTTTATAAAAAAAAAAGGGTTGGGGGGTAATTATACAATACAACTTCACACTGGACGAAGTTTAAGAATGGATATGCTCTGAGCTTATGTGATACATGTCCGAGTTAGGCCCGGCTGATACATGTCACAGATAGGCCGGGCTGATATACGTCACAGTTAGGCCGGGCTGATACATGTCACAGATAGGCCGGGCTGATATACGTCACAGTTAGGCCCGGTCCGGGCTGATACACGTCACAGTTAGGCCGGGCTGATATACGTCACAGTTAGGCCGGGCTGATACACGTCACAGTTAGGCCCGGATGATACATGTCACAGTTAGGCCTGGCTGATACACGTCACAGTTAGGCCCGGCTGATACATGTCACAGTTAGGCCGGGCTGATATACGTCACAGTTAGGCCGGGCTGATACACGTCAGTTAGGCCGGGCTGATACACGTCACAGTTAGGCCGGGCTGATACACGTCACAGATAGGCCGGGGCTGATATACGTCACAGTTAGGCCGGGCTGATACACGTCATGGCAGTTAGGCCGGGCTGATACACGTCACAGTTAGGCCGGGGCTGAAACACGTCACAGTAGGCCGGGCTGATACACGTCACGGCAGTTAGGCCGGGCTGATACACGTCACGGCAGTTAGGCCGGGCTGATACACGTCACAGTTAGGCCAGGCTGAAGGTTTTTTGTTGATAAACCTTCTGGTCTATCCTTGTTCATGATCGCCTATCCCTTTCAAATATATGACGTATGAGTTGCACATATTAATGAGATGACTTGAGTCCTTGACAGTAGAAGTTCTTATACATGGACCTTGTCAGCTCATGTCCACGGACTATCCTCAATTAGTGCACAATCCTTGTCTGTAACGTCATGCCATGGTGTCATTTACGTCCAAGAATAGTATCCATAACGCTTTCCGACATCCCTATATCCCCAATGCTCAACTGGCAGTTTCTCCTTTACAGCTGAATCACTTGCGCGCTTTGCCCACAGCCGTAGCAGAAATGGGCTAACCGTATATTTTCCAACCGATCCATTTGTATCCCTTGTGTTTAGAGTGTGTACAATTTGCCTCGTCATGTCCCTGTCAGCCAGTAGCATTTTGTTTACTGATAGCCTAGATATTACGTGCTGACTTTGGCAACTGTGGACTGCTGTTTCATAATATGAACTGAGCCGGCTAGTGGCGGACATCCTTGAAAAACGACCGAGTCATTACATGATTGTACAGGACACTGGCATTATCCCCCTTTCCTGGAAATTCTGTACATTTTTATAAAAAGAACTCGCATTTCAAATGAGCTTTAAAAATAAAACACAAGCAAAGAAAAGGACCCAGTGTTCATGCATTTTTTATGGCAATTGTTCTATAACAATAATAATTGGTCTGGCACTGTACCATGGTTCAAAGACTCTGCCAGGGTTTCTCATTCCCCGGGATTTTGCTTATGCCAGGAAACTGGAATATAGTTTTCCTGATCCCTGACGCCCATTCAGACAAGTGTCCACTCTTACAAAAGGCATATGCCCCTGAATGTTGATTTTCAAAGACTGCTCTCATAGATTCTTATGTTGCCATCTTGTCGTCCCGCGAGAGTTAATATCGCTGAAAACGGTGCATCTGTTGGTTAATGAATAAAAACTAATGTCAAGATAAGTTGAGAGGTTGGTCACTTGCTACTAGTTCTCCACGACTTATCCCAAGCCATGGATAACCAGCTAATAACATGCTTAAAAGCAAAAGTTGGCTATAGCTGCCTGTAGAAACCATCTTCAACACTTGTGGGTTTTGCGTTCATTACGGGCCACTAATTCTAGTTTCAAATCCGAAGATTTGCAAACAAATGTTTCTTGCAAGTGGTTTGTTTCGAATTTGAAAAAAAAGACAATTTGGATTGTTAATAAATGTATCCTACTTTGTATATGACTTTGAAGAAAAACAAACAGAATATAACGTTTCATAAAGGTAGTTTATACATGGGGTCTTGGGATAATGAAGTTACTAGAGCGTAGGTTTTTTAGACGCAGCCAAACGGTTCATTGTTTTGAACAAAAAAACAATTAAATTCATTCTGCAATTGTTTAACGATGAACGCCAAATTGAATGGAAATGAGCAAATTTGGTCTTTGTGGTTAGTGCAATTTAATGAACATATTTTCAGCACAATTATTATTGGTCTTGACAGACTGATATAGTATTAGCCACGTCTACCAGACACCAAATACAATATTTGTTGGGCCGTGGTATGAGAACCTGATGTAGAACTTGGTGGTCCATGGTTTAAAAACTTGATGTAGGACGTGTGGGTCGTGGTATGTATGTCTGATGTGAGACTTGGTGGTCCATTGTTTATGAATCTGATTTAGGACATGTGTCCCATGGTATTAGCGCCCTGTGTAGGACTTGGTGGGCTATGATATGAGCGCCCTGAGTAGGTCTTGGTGGGCTATGGTATGAGCGCCCTGAGTAGGTCATAGTGGGCTATTGTATTAGCGCCCTGTGTAGGTCTTGGTGGGCTATGGTATGAGCGCCCTGTATAGGACTTGGTGGGCCATGGTATGATTGCCCTGTGTAGGACTTGGTGGGCCATGGTATGATTGCCCTGTGTAGGACTTGGTGGGCTGTGGCATGAGTGCCTTATGTAGGACTTGGTGGGCTATGGCATGAGTGCCTTATGTAGGACTTGGTGGGCTATGGCATGAGTGCCTTATGTAGGACTTGGTGGGCTATGGCATGAGTGGCTTATATAGAACTTGGTTTGTGTGCCTAATGTATAGCCAACAAATTACAGTATTTACAGTACCAAACCCTTTTAATCTCACTTTTCACTACGTGTTTCTCAATTTCATGATATAATTTTGGTTGTGGGGTCGCCATAGCTTTTCAAATGTCATAAAGTGATCGCGGCACTAAAAAGGTTGAGAACCACTGGGATAGGATTATATCATTCAGCTGTTACTATTATTGACTTGTTTTGAAGCCTTCAACTTTACTGGTTCTATACATGCATTCTTCACGTTTCACCATTGGTCGTATCACTTGTCGAAGATGAGACGATAACTAATAACTCGTTTTGTAACGCCCGGACTCGGAACCGCCGGGTATTGTCTTAGAATACCCAGACTGGCCAAGACATAGAAAATTGCACCCGGCTCAGCCGTAAGTTGATAACCTAATGGAGGACTTGGAGATAGGCGTTATGAGAGCCCTGTTATAGAACTTGTTTGTCTTTGTCAATGAGAATCCTATGCGTTTAGAAACCTCTGTATATACGGTCCTTAAGTCTTTCACTCCTTTTTTTCTAACGATTTCACCCCCCCCCCCACCCCCAAGCCACCGCCTGTTGTGTGTTGAGTGTTTAATGCTATGGGATTTATGGCTGCAAACGTTTAATTGATTAATACTCCCAGCCATCAATCAGCAGGCATTTACATGCGCGTAACTTTCAAGGGTAGCCATCAATCAGCAGGCATTTACATGCACGTAGCTTTCAAGGGTTACATCTTACAGTTGATCACTCGGGGGATGCAGTCTGCATTAGGCAACCGAGCCAATAGATTCATTTTCACTGTTATTTCTTGAAATAGCACTTCTTACAGATTGATTTAATATCTGTCTGTCACGGTGATTTAATATCTGCCTGTCACTGTCACGGTCAAACGTGGCTAAACATGGCTATAAAACCCCCCCCCACCCACCCCCCAACCCCCTTTAAAAATTATGTACCGGTATTATTCTTTTACTTTTATAGAATCTATTTTCGTGAATATTTGAACACATTAATATTTTCATAATGTTTTTAGTTTTTATTTTTGTAAGTTTTAGACTGGGGCCTGGTGGGATTTGTAGGCTACATCAATGTTAGCTACATTAGCGTTGTTAGGCCGGGGCCTAGCGGGATTAGTAGGATACCTCAAAGTTAGCTACATTAGCGTTGTTAGGCCGGGGCCTAGCGTGATAATTACCCCAAAGTTAGTTACAATCCCGTTATTTTATGTCGGGGCTTAGCGTCATTAGACACCCATAATAAAAATTGGTGTGATTAGTAAAAAAATCACGATTTCATGCTAGGGGTAGAAATTGGATATATTATTTGTAAAAAGTTTTATGACGATCACACATCACTACTATTAATATGCAGTCTTGTCCTTATCAGGCTAATAAAAATATTAGCAAGTACATATGTACCTTTTTTATATCATATGATACATGCCCAGTAAACACAATTTTCAATTGACATGTGATTCCTACTATTATTTGACGTCATAACATTATGGTCTTTCTATTGCAGCGATTCTCAACCTGTGTGTCGCGACCCCTTTGGGTACCCTTTCACGGGGGTCGCATAAGACCATCGGAAAATATATATAGTCTACAGTTATGAAGTAGCAACTAAAACAATTTTGTGGTTGGGGGTCGCCACAACATGAGGAACTGTATGTAAGGGTCGCGGCATTCGGAAGGTTGAGAACCACTGTTCTATTGGATAGCTTGCGAACGGTGATACAATGATCAAAGTTTAGCAAGCTTTTATTTAACTTGTATGAATAATGTCTTCGGAGAGGACTTTGTAATTGTACACTCGCCCACATCCCAGAGACAGGTGAAACGCGCTACACTGAAAGAAATAGCACGTTTGTTGATTTGTGAATTATTTGATACAGGATCTGATATTTGAGCTATAGAATTGGTTTAGTTAGGCCAAAAGAATTGTGAAATCACAATGATTCAGCATTAACAAATATTACAAGTTTATTCACTTTCAATCGCTGTATAAACAGTGATTGACCTCCCCATAAATTTCTTATTATCCTCGAAATGTGAGGATATACTTGAATCACTGTATTTTATGCACCAATGTATATTATTTAATGTTTATTTTCACTGAAGTCAGGCTGCACCTTTTATTTACTATACGGAGTCAGAAAGTCTATTTACACTCGAAATGTGTGAGCTACTTCCGGGTCATCCGTTGTTGTGAAGTGAAAGGTCGCCGGTATTCTGTCAAAGTTTAGTATGTCTCGATCGAAGGTGCAATGGTTGTATAAACATTTCACATCAACTTCATCATTTTCGAAGAACAAAGCTATTGGCACATATTTATCAAAACTATGCAGGGACAAGGTGATTCTAGATTCGATTATTATAAAATTCATTATTTAATTTACCAAATTTCATTATTATAAATAGGTACTTTGACAAAAATTTTCAATATTGTCCTATTGTCATAAATGATATATCATATTGAAGAGCTAGCTATAAGCTTTGCAAAAATACCAATTTCATCTTTCTATCTTTTATAGAATTGAAGTTATTAATTTTTTAGTGAATTTTTTTAACCCCCTTCTTTATCTTTGTATTTTACTACAAAAACGTGTGACCGACTTACCAAATTTCTGACTTATTTTCCCAAAACTTTTTTATTTTACAAGATAATGCTACCATATTTTCAGGAGACATTCTCAATGCAATATTAAACACAATGAACAACAAAGCTTTTAAATAACATCAAGACTTTGTATTTTGAAACAAATTATTTGAGGGTATGTTAAGCAAAATGTGAACAGAAAAATTGGAAAAACCATTGCTGATAAAAAAATAATTACCGGTACTTGTTTGTTGAATTTGAACGAATTATATGCTTGTGTTCAATTTTAAATCAATTCTTATATTTATAAAAAGGTAAGTAGTCTTTTTTCTCTAAAATCGAATGTAATTATAAATAAAAATTAATCAAAATAATTTTTTCTCTACATTCAAACGGGCCTCCTTGGAAGAAATTCCACCGAGTTCTACAATAGAAAATTTTCTCTTGTATCTGAAATTAGCCTAGAAAAACATCTTATCATATTAAATCATAATCCTGAATTTACACTACACAATTTCTTATTTCTTTTAAATAATTTAAATTTTCTGTTAATTAAAACTTGTTTCTTTTTTATTATTATTATTAATTATAATTAGACATTTTTTTTTCTAATTCTGTCATGTCATTACAAGTACTTAAGAATAATTTAAAATTTATGATTAAATACCTTATTTAATTTTAAAATATTACTTAAATTTGTCCTTTAAGTGCAATTGTAGTAACAGACTAGTATTGGTTCATTAAGTGTAATAATAATTAAGCTTAATTTAGCAAGTAGACTTAGACCACGACACCGACACCGGTAGTTCTCGCATTTCTATTATTTTAATTAAAAAGCAAGTTCCCATCAGTTTAATATTCATAATTTCAATTTATTTGTATTATCTTATCCAATTCTATGATTTTTTAAAGTATGTTTTATATATTTACTTAGATTTATTCAGATGTTTAAAGATTACAAAAGGATTTAACTATTATTAAATGTTATTTAGAGCCGCGTCTATCAGCCCGGTGAATACAAAAAATCGGTCGCCATTTTTTTTTCTCCCGGTGATGAAGGTTGACCCTTTTTTGTGGAGTGCTGTAACATTCAATTGAGCTAGGATAATTGACTATTTCAAAGTTATTAGCAATCCAAATTAGATGATACACATGAGTCTTTGGGTTTCAATCATGTATGAATGCTCCAAAGAAGTATTTAAGACATTTATAGCTTACCGAGAGTCAAAAAGTAACTCAGAAAAAAAAACGGGGGTTCCCCTCAGTGGTTAAATTGTATGAGCGTCACCGGAAGACAAACAGTAAACGTAATCGATGACAAAATTAAGTTATAATTAGTAAACTGTGACGTAAAACACATAAATCCGAGGTCACCGTAGAGGCGATTATTAAATGTCCACAAAAGTTTTTCCGTAATTTTTCGAGTGCGCAGAAGCGATGCGCGAGTGACTTTCAAAATACCTATTATAAAAAAATGCTCACACTACACCGTGACTACACTTCAGTTTCACTACACAGTACTCACAGTGTTGGGTCTGAGTGGAGTGGTGAGAGTTAGAACATGAAACCTCGGTAATCTTACTGTCTTACTCTTTTTTTAAATTTAAGCTTTGATTTTTGAGTACCTGATTACATAATCAATATCATTGTGCAGGCCTAATATTGTTTTGCGCCTAGAATTCCGTGCTTGGACTTGGAGGTTTTGTGTGTGTGATAAAATAATTTGGTGGTAAATTTTTAGAAAGATAGCCGCGTCTTTTACCTTGGCCGCCATCTTGGTTGCCCCGACCCGCGAACTTTTACGTGTTCACGGGTCGGGACAACCAAGATGACGGCCGTGGAAAAATAAAATAACTCATGTTTTTTGCTAAAATTACGAATAAAAAGTTTTTAAAAATGAAAAAATGATCTAAATCTATCCCTCACCCTAACCTGAACCCTAAATTCCTCCCTCACAGGGTTTTGACCCTCTCCCTAACAGGGTTTTGACCCTCTCCCTAACAGGGTTTTGACCCTCTCCCTAACAGAGTTTTGACCCTCTCCCTAACAGGGTTTTGACCCTCTCCCTAACAGGGTTTTGACCCTCTCCCTAACAGGGTTTTGACCCTATCGGAACCAGCATTTTGACACTCTCGCCTTAGCCTAACGAGGTTTTGACCCTGAAAAGTAGGAAATTTAAAAAAAAACAAAGAAAAGTGGCCAAAATTAATTATAAAATAAAGAAGTAATGAAAACCCAACTTACATTTTCATGGAATACACTTTTACACACTTTATTTCAGGTTCCAACGAAAAGAATATCCAAAAATTAATGAAACAGGAATAAAACACGTGTGGTCATCATGGCAGACGACATAAAATACTAAATCAGCCAACCAATCAAATTTTATCATTATATTTAATCAACCAATAAAAATTTAATTAAAAAACATGCCATCGTAATTTAAGTAAAATATAACTCTAATAAAAAAAATAAGGGGAGTGAATACACGCAAATGACGTCACGGCTACGCTTGTAAAAATCAGCCAATTTGGTTATTGCACGCTACTGGTCCCTCTGTCGCTCACCCTAACCCGAACCCTAAATCTATCATAAACAAAGGGAAGTGACTCCCAATAAGGGGACCACAACAGCACATTAGCCAATAATTTTATTGATCAAAATAAATGTAATTTTTTTTTAAACTGAGGAAACCATAATTGACTAATTTAGACTATTTGTGCCATTAGGGATACACATAGGGTTCAGGTTAGGTTTAGGGATACATTTAGGGTTCAGGTTAGGTTTAGTGACAGTTCACGGTCGTGGCAACCAAAATGGCAGCCGTGTGATATGTCATGGCTCCAATTGTCTGAATTTACCCAGTAATTTTCTACTCACCTACTACCCATTCGGATAATGCAAAGAGATGGCACATGACATGTTTTTGTTTTGGAGTCACCCCCCTTGTTTTTGTTACTGGAGTTAAATTTTCCTTAATATGTCGATGGAATGTTTTGAATTAAATTTTTATTGTTTGATAAATTATAATTTTAAAATTTCATTATATTTTATTTTTCCACCATATTTGAAAATGGATTTGGCGTTGATGGCATTGTATTTTATTCATTTTCTGGACATTCTTTTTGACGGAACCTGAAATAAAGTGTCTAGAAGTGTATTCTACGAAACTGTAAGTTTAGTTTTCATGATTTTACAATTTTATGTGTGCACCGGCTGAAATTACGCAATGTAAGGGAGCGACTGCAGGTTGTTGCCTCTTCTTGTCAAATATCTATTATTTTATTTTTACACTGACGCCACCTTGGTTGCCACGACCCACGGGTTCATGGGTCACGGCAACCAAGATGGCGGCCGTGTGATACGTCGTGGCACCAACTCTTTGCATTTACCAAAATCTGCTGTCATATGCTATGGAATCGGATGGAACTTAACTCTTTTAGTGGAAGTATTGTATTTAGAATTTGTAACAGCAGGGAAAGCATGCTGGTTTTCTGGTAAATTCTATTAGATTTGGATCAAATGAATTTTTATATCCTTCGATCCTAACTTTGAGGGAAAGAATTCACTCTGATCTTAGGTATCTGTAATAAAGATCTACATCAGTACTTTCTAAATCTGTTGCTTCCAGTCCAACAAATACGATGGGACAAATGCTAAGACGGTTAGCCCGACCCTACTAGAAAAATCTAAGTGCAGCGTAATTTTCAGAGCGTCATTTAGAATACCTATTCAAATTTTTTGTCTAATGGCTTCATAGTTGCTGCCCTAACAGACATAGTACTAGTTATTTTTATTAACAGACTTTTATAAGTATCATCAGATGTACTGTCAGTTCAGTAAAAGAATCATAATTAACTGACAGATTCTTAAAACCATTTATGGCTATATCTAAAAGACATGCTATAAATTTTACGTGCATACCTTGCTTCTTAATTTTTTATGAATAAAAAAAAAAGAATATGAAATTCCTTCGTTTTTATGAACATGACTTACTGAGATAATCCTTTTGTTCTTGTAAATTGATTTTCATTATTACTAATGTATGGTTGATGATTCCTGCAGATTTTATACTTATATAAATGTTCTTAAGAAGTAGGAAATTTTAAATTTTCGGAGTGAAAGTGACCATTTTTATAATTATTATTGAGCAGAATTTTGTTTCCTAAACCTTAGTATGTAGCTTTATTAAAAAGATTAGCATGTTCTACAATGCTGTGTAAAATTTGTTAGGATATCTTACTTGGTTAATTTATTACGAAATTTTTAAAATCTATGAATTTCTTAGTTTTTGTGAACATGCCTTGCTGAAATAATTTCTGTAAAATAGTTGGTTGTTTTCACCTTTGCCTGATGATTTCACATTGATGTGCTTTAAATTAACTTTTACGTGACTCCTGGATATTAAGAATAGCTTAATTAGTTAATTTTTTATGATTTTTTGAATGTGAAGTAAAATTGACTTTTTGTCTCCCTTTTAATATTTTGACAAATTGAGCTTCGGCTCGTTTTTAAACGAATAAAAATTGTATTTACAATTTAGTGACAACCCTGAAAAAAATTTGTTTGTTTGTTATATGTATAACTTGTTGTGTGTGCAAGAGATTTGAAAGTTCCAACATAGTTATTTTAGAAGATAGCGGGTGCCAAAACGACACTTTCCTGGCGTCTAAAAATTGACGCTGTTCCATCCGAAAACACAGATACACCACCGTTATGAAGTAGCAACGAAAATAATTTTTGTAGTTGGGGGTCGACACAACATGAAGAACTGTATGAAAGGGTCGCAGCATTAGGAAGGTTGAGAACCACTGCTGTAGGCTAAAGGGAATTTTTTACTTTGCAGAGGTACGATGGTATTGGGTTGTGTTGAAAGGTTCAGTAGTTATTTTAGTTGTAGATGTCATAGCCTAATGATACTAGTTAGAAATATTGTCTAATTAGTGCTCTTCATAGAAAAGTAATTTCATTTAAATCACAATTTAAAAAAAAATTATTTTGCTTGTTTTTAAAAAAGAAATTAAAGATGAATAGAGGAGTAAAATATTTCCAATAGGGAGAGGGAAAAAAATGGATTTTTGTTGTTGTTGGGTATGAATGTCACCTGGGTAGATTATTTTTCCTAACTTCTGTTGTGTTCTTCACTTCTAAAATGAATTTCATGTCAAATAATGTTATATTATTTAATATTTTCAGGCAAAAGATCTCTTAAAAAGTCTGAGTGTTAAATATGAAACAATTGAGCTTGATAGGCTTGGTATGTATACCTTTCAGCTTAATTTTGAGTTCATATTAAGATAAATGTTGTTAACAAAATATATATATTTTTTTTTACAAATTATTATCAAAATTAAAAATGAACCAAAAGGTTTATTTGCTTGTGCAATATATTCAATAAATATTATTTGAAATGTCAAAGAAACTAGGATACAATTTGATTTGGCTCTTGCAGGCTGACAAATAAAAAATCATTATTAGGCTGGCTATGGGTTAATAATTAAAATAATAGTTGAAAACAGGCCTGCACAACATATTATGGCCCTAGGGCCACATCACCAACTTGCTGCCCCCAAAGTAACAAAATAATCTTTTTATATTATTTTCTTAATAGCTTTCCACCTCTCCTATTTTCTTTTGGCCAGCACAAGTTTTTTATAAGGTATTACGGCCTGCCTTAAATTTTGAGTTGTGCAGACCTGGTTTAAAAGATGCTAGGCAGATTCTGAGCAGGAATTGGAGTTAAGGATATAAATATAAAGACTAAAAGTTGGCATTGCAAGTAAGAGTGAGATAGTTGGCAGTCTAGGTAGCATGCAGAGATCTTGTGAGGGATAGACTAGCAGCTGTTTCTTTTTATCATCCATTAATTATTTTTAAATTTTTTTGGGAATTTGTAAACTTAGTCACAATGTCCTTTCTTTTCTTGTACCATTATATCCTCTGAGGACTTGTTCATTAAATTTGAGACATACATCAGCATTTAGTAATAGCCCCTTGTTTTTGATAAGCTACAAGCTATATCACGTTAGACTAGACAACACTGTCCACTTAGGAACATTTCTAATTAAAAACTGTCTATATTGGTTTATAGAACACCGTCCACCTTGAAGCAATAAAATTTGTTTTCTTTTCTACAGATAATAGTTCTAAGTATCAAGCTGTTTTGAAAGAATTGACCGGGCAGTCGACAGTACCAAATATATTTATAAATGGCAGACATGTAGGAACCTGTGACAACTTATTACAAGCGCACTGTGACAATTCCCTACGAGATATGTTAAATAAAATGTCAACTTCAGCAGTATTCGATTATGATCTTATTGTTATTGGAGGTGGTTCTGGAGGACTTGCTGCAGCTAAGGTATGTACAACCTAGGTTTTGCAACATTAATAGCTTAGATATAAATGCTCCAAAGTACATGAAGAGTACAAATACAAAACTGCCTGCTCATCCTTGACCTATTTTAGAAAGTGTTACCTTCACGAAAAAGCAAACATAAATTTTTAATAAAGCTAAAACCTGATTATGACAAAGCTGTGTCTAAAAAAAAGTCCTTGTTGATCATAGGGCATGGTCTATATTTTACATATATCTTGGCTTTGCTCATTATTATTTATATAAAATTTAAAATGTTCCTTTTTTCCTTATAAAGGAGGCAGCACATTTAGGCAAGAATGTAGCATTGTTTGATTATGTGGAGCCATCACCTTTGGGTTCAACATGGGGTTGGTACTCTTGAATATATATTATCTTAAAATGAAAGCATTGATAGACATGCTTTATAATTCAATGGTATATATAAATTTAAAATAACATGCAATTATAATTATAAAGTACATTTTGGAATGTTTGGTCAGAATAAATTTGTACTGCAAGGATTGAAATATAAAGTGTGTATTTCATTTTAAAACACGCAAAAACAATGAAATGAAAATTTATCTATTTAAAAAACAGGCCTTGGAGGAACTTGTGTAAATGTTGGATGTATTCCAAAGAAACTGATGCATAGGGCATCAATTTTGGGTGAGGAGAAATCCATTTTGATTGTTTATCGATACATTACTTATATTTTATTTGGAATACGCCATGTAATGATGTATAGTGAAATTTGTACTGCATGAAGTAGCAAGGTAAAAAAAATTTTGCAAAGAATAATTTGAAACATTTTATGGCACAATAAAAAATTTTAGACATAGATTGTGTCATGTTTTTTATATGTGTTGTACATTTTCTCCCCAGCTAATACTTACATTACATTAATTTTTCTCATGCAGGTGAAGATTTACATGACGCAAAAGCATTTGGATGGGAATTGCCAGAAAAAGGTAGTTGATGGTTCCTGGTATAAACATATTATTCTGTGAGCCAGATGCTCTTTTCTTAAAATAGTTAGAAAAAAGGATTTATTAATGTTGAGATTCATTGTATAGAGGATAAAAAAAAAGGCTATATTGAAATTGAAATCAAGCTGCTTCTTCATTTAACTTTTTAATCTAATCTTACAGTGCACCATAACTGGGAAGTTATGAAAAACGCCATACAAGTAAGTATTTTATGTTCACCTTTAATTAAAGAAAACTTACTATTAGACAGGGGTTCTTAACCTTCTTTTTGCCATAGACCCCATTTGTCATGCCACTCAGATGAAGCTCACTGACCCTTATAATAAAGTTTATAAATATTATACAATTACAATGCAGCCCACTAACCCCCCTGACACCTTTTCATTTTCTCCAATGGGTTCATAAACCGCAGGTTAAGAACCCCTTTATTAGAGTAATTAATTACATTTAAATAAAACATTTTTCTTATTTCAAAAAGACTTGGTGTGTGCTAAATATTTATGAAATAAACCATTTAAACATTTTTGAAAATGTATATTTCTTTCTCTTTGTTACAGGATCATATAGGTTCTTTGAATTGGGGATATAGGGTACAACTTAGAGACAAGAAGGTCAATTACATCAATGCCTATGCTGTTATTCTTGATAAAAACACAATTAAGGTAAGTGTGATGTTTATTTATGTGGTTCCTTTCAAGTGTAACTGAAAAAATGTTAGTTCTATTTATAGGTGATATAAATGCAAAAAAATGATGATGCTAAGAGTTTAATTTTTTTTTTAATGTTTCAATGTGTACCATTGATACTCATTATTAGGGAAAATTGGAAATGGCCTCAGTCATTAGCTCTGACTGAATATTCTCTCTCTCCACCCTCCCCACTTTTTTTTCTTTTAAAATATAGTCTAAATCGTGTCAATTTCAAACTTGTGGATTGGAGTTTAATCCTCACCAAAACCCAGAGAGAAAGAAAAATACTTATTATTATTAACACTAACTTTATATCCACACGATATAACATTAGCTGCGCACACATTCTAACATGTTTACATCCCTCCCAAATGGAAAAATCACAACTTTTAGATAAAAATAGTTTGTTTAAAGCCAGATTTTTGTCAAATTTTAATCAATGGTGTAAAAAACAATTATTTTTCACTATACCGTCATGTGGATAGAATTAATATTTTTTACTCTATGGGCTATGTGGATACAAAGTGTTAAAAGTAGGGGTTCATAATATACGCACATGTAAAAAAAAGAAATTATCTGTTAAACTATATATTATTATACTAATGTCTATGCAACAATTTGGCGACAGAGCGCACATATCTGCACCAGTAAAGTTAGTATCACCACTTGAAGGCATATAAATTAGCAAGTTTGTATCTATAGGACCACAGTTCCTTTTAAATATAAGAATTTAAATGATTTTGACATTTTTATCTAAAAATAAATATTTATTTCATTATATTATTAGATTAACAGATCACATTATTCCTAGACATGGCATTATACATGGATCGAGTTATAGGCTGTAATTTAGATTCATCATGAATAATGTACACATAGTACTCAGAATCGTACCCCGTATTTGGCAAATAGTAATAAAAAAACAAACTCTGATTCGGTACCTGGTGAAAATGGAGCCAGAATGATAAAATCTTTGATCGTGGGCCCTCAAAATGTAGAAGAAGAAAATGTCTACCCGATTAATCCCCACTTCTTATAGACTCAAGTCAGACATGTATGAAGAGAACTTCTATTTTTCAACAGGCTATTAAAAAAAATAAAACAGAAACTAAAATGACAGCTGCTAATATTATCATAGCTACTGGAGAAAGACCTCGCTACCCAGACATACCTGGTGCTAAAGAATTCGGTATTACCAGGTAAGGCTTCTCAGAATGTTCTTATCTATTCAAACGACTTGATTCTAAATTTCTTTTGTGGACATTTCTATAAAAGTGTATGATTTGGCAGCTTCTATGTATTTTACTTTTAAAACCTAAATAAGACCAAAAACTGTAGTCTTTGGGATCCTCTGACCAATTAAGACTGATTATTAGGTTTAAATAGGTATTATCATATAAATTGATGTTTTTTTTGTTTTTTTGTTTAAATGGAATATATTAATGAAACTTTGTTTTGTCTTTTTTTTCCCTCTAAATTTCACGTACCCTATGTTCATTATTTGATCACAGTATGTTCATTATTTGATCACAGTGTCCTGTATTTGATCCCTAGATTAGCTAAAGCATGGTGATAGTGTAGTAAAAAAAATGGTGCAGGAGAAAGTACCATTCACTACTCTCAATCATTTGATTTCTTTACTTTCTAATGAATTAATGAAAAATGGAATGTAAGCCATCCTCTGACATTTCACCAATATTCGATATTTTGATAATTATTTTCACCCACACATTAAATACAACAATTAGCAAGCTGTCTTATTCTATTTAATGCTTTGTTTCTCAGTGATGATTTGTTTTCACTATCATACTGTCCTGGGAAAACTCTTTGCATCGGTGCCTCATATGTTTCACTTGAATGTGCTGGTTTTCTGGCTGGCATTGGACTAGACACAACTGTCATGGTCAGATCCATATTGCTCAGAGGTTTCGACCAGCAGTGTAGTGAAATGATCGGAAAATATATGAGCAAACACGGTGTTAGGTTTTTGAGGGGCTGCATTCCAACCAAGGTAAGCTTGTCATTTAAACAATGAGTTTTCATGTAAGTTTAATTTAAGGTAAGTAAGGAGATGATATATTTGGTTCAATTTTGTTTGAGAGGAGCTTATAATGTGGAATCTATCACAATTTATGTTATGAATTAAAAATATTAACTTTAGGGTTCATTTAATTATTATTATAGACCAGGCCTGCACAACATATGGCCCACCAGCACCCATTTTGCGGCCCATGAAGTAACAAAATATTCTTTATTATTATTTTCTTATAGCTTTCCCCTGTCCTATTTTTTTTTCGGCCTGCACAAGTTTTTCATAAAGTATTATGGGCCGCCTTGCATTTTGAGTTGTGCAGGCCTGTTTTAGACCATTATTTATGTTGGGAACTTTAGTGATGGGGAAATTTAAAAAAAGGAAGTATTGATAGAGAAATATGATTAATAAATATACCTGATTGAGAATTCTATATATATTTTATTTACAGATTTTTATACATAAACTTTAAAAAAATAAGATTTTATAAAATGGAATTGTTTTATACCAATTTTATTAAATTTTGTAAAGGTCTCGTTCATTGCCAAATTTGTGTTAACTTTTTTCTAGAAATAAACTTGTGATTTGGAAAAAAAAGTTAGATGTGTTTGAATATTTATGATTTGAAGTTGATCAATATGATTTTAAAATAGTGTAATAGTGTGTGTGGAAATCAACTTTTCATGGATTTTTAGACTTAGAAGTTTTGTATCTTTAAGAAAACATTTTTTAAAGTCGTGTTTAAAATATTTCTTTAAAAGTGATCTTAAAACTAGAGCAGCACTCCTAAAATACTTGTGGTAAAAAAAAAATATTTCAGATTTCAGCAGTGCCCAAGCAATCATTATGTGGCTTGATAAATCGTAGAAGTCGTCCCATAGTGAGATTTCTGTTTACCATTTTCAAAAGCTGATATTTGCCACACACTTGTCTACTTAGCTATGAACAAAGAATGTTTAGATGAGCTTGAAGAAGAAATTTTTGTTTCTAAAAGATAATAGTTGTAAAATATCAAAATACAATTTTTTGTGTACCAAATTATCTATTTACAATAAAAATTCTAATGGCTTGATTTGATTAAATTTAAGTTATAATACCTATTGCTGATGCAGCCATATGCCATCATGAAGTCTGTTATAAAAATTATTGATTGAAAGGTTCAATTTTGGCTTCATTTTGTTTGGGTTTTTTTTATTACTGACCTTTCTATTTTTAGATACTTGTGAAATTGGTATTGCTATTGTTCTCAATTGATTCTATAATTGTGAATACTGTACTGCCAATTCTGTAGTTTGACAAGTGTAATGCATTTCTTTTTTGGTTCAGAGATTTTTGAATTATTTTCAAACTATTACCTGCATTTTGTATAATTTTGAATTATACAAGTTAAGGCATTTATTTGATTGCTCATTCGATGCATCAGATTGAATTTCCTAAATTTTGACCTTTTTTTTAAGTCTGTTCATTCAGAAAGTAATTGCATTACATGAATCAAATTATATTTAGTCAATCATATATCAAAATTCTTATTCTAGTTTAAAATAAATTATTTCTTAGTTCTAGGATAGATAGTGAATCAAATAAAAAAAAAACCTTTTTTTTTATTCTTAATAAAGATCATTTTTCTACTTTTTGTTTGTAAGATATTTGGGAATTGGTTTGGCTAAAGTTTAAAATAGTGTGTAATTTATTTTAAAATATTTGTTCTTAGGGGAATTTTTCATTCTTTACCCCAGATTGAACAGATCGAAAAAGGCCAACCAGGCAGGTACAGAGTTACAGCAGTAAATGCTGATGGTGTAGAAGTTGTAGATGAATACAATACAGTAAGTTATACAATTTGTGTACCTTATTATTACAATGAAGTAAGAATATAGTTACCTGCAATTAAACAAAGTTTGTTTTTTGGTTCTAATATTCATAGTAACAAATTAAGTGCTATGAAGTATCACTGCATAAATTCATAACCTTATGGAATCATTCAGTAGATGTCTAATTTCACCTCTACCTGCAAAAGATATATTTTTTATTCGGAGTTTAGCGAAATAAGGTGAATAATCATTGAAGAAAATAATGTCATGCACTATAACATGAAGTCTTTGTATCTGACTAGAGAGAATTTTGATTTTCATGGATGTCAATAATTTTTATGTGCAGATTCTCTTTGCCATTGGAAGAGATCCTTGTACAAGAGGAATAGGTCTTGACAATGTTGGAATCAATCTCAATCCCCAGTAAGGAAAACTGACATTTTAGTTCAATTAAATAGCCAGCAGTTGCAGAAAAATAAGGAAATGGTCACAATATTTTTAAATTATTTTTTTTGAGGTGTGGCACAATCTTTTGTCATTTCTTATTGTTAATTCTTTCCCTAACTGATTGTTAAATTTATCTATAGCACTCAGCGAGTTTTAGTCGATGCAGGAGAAAAGACAAACATAGCCAACATCTATGCCATTGGTGACATTGGGGATACCAGACCTCAGCTGACACCCGTTGCAATCCATGCTGGGAAGCTTTTGGCAAAGAGACTGTTTGAGCCATCCTTTACAACAAAGGTATAGTATATAAAACCATTTCATTTTGACTGTGATGCATGATATTTAAAATGTCTGCACTAAGAAGGAATAGAGCATCAATTTGTGTGTTTGCAAATTATTTTGTAACTTTTTTGTTTGAAACAATTGATAATAACGTATAGAGAATTATCTGTTCAAAAATAGATAAGGTGTTAAAAATACTAATGTGTTTTGTTCGAACTTTTCATTGGCAATAGCACATTAAGGGATTGTGTGGTCAGCACAGTGTCCAGCCGCTTTTACTTAAATCGATGTACGTTGACACTAGTCTAAAACCCGTAGGTGTAAATTTTGAGCTATAACAGGCCATTTTCCTTCAATAATTTCTCCCCCTCTTCCTCATCAGCATGAGAATCATCTAATCCCAATTAAAGCTCAATAATAGTTTCAGAACAAAAGGTTTCTTCAAGTGAGCGTAAGTCGTCATCAACAATAGTGCTAGGTAGCGACATGGAAACAACAAATACAGATCAGCACAAAAAACTATATAATTGGTTGATTTTCAGAATTTAAATGGCAAAATAAAAATTCCACTATTCCCCTAATGAATTAAAATTCTGCCAGAGACTGTGGTGAAAGGTTATATCCTCGTTTTTGTATTTGATACCCCTCTATGTGGCCGTAAGTCGGCATCAATAGTGCTATGGAAACAACAAATACAGATCTGCACAAAAAACTCAGCAATTGGTTGATTTTCATAATTTAAAAGGCAAAATAAAATTTGACTATTCCCCTAACATTTAAACATTCTGCCCGAGACTATGGTGAAAGGTTATATCCTCGTTTTTGTGTTTATATTAGATACCCCTCTATGTGGCAAATAGACGCGCTTGGGCCACAGGAAAAAAAATCGGCTGTTGAAAAAAGACCCGCTTGGGTCACAGGGAAAAAGAAGGTCACTGCAAAAAGACGTACCGGGTGCTGTAAGGGTTAAACTATTTACTGGGGTTCATTGTTTTGAGACATTGATTTTACTTGAGGACCCTCCACTTTTGGCTCATTGTGGGAGAGGGCTAAGATATTAACATATTTTTACTTTGTATCTCTATGAATAATGGTAAATTTCAATTTGAAAAACTTGGCAGTAAAAGTTTTGTAATGGTCAAAGAAATATTAAAAACCACAGCAAAATAAAAAAAAAACATACATTTTTAAATTAAATTTCTATAGAAAGGTAAATATTTGTTTCTTTTTTACAAATAAATAAAAATTCTGCTGTATTATTATATTTAAATTCTTTCCTGTTTTACCAGGGTTAACCTACCATGCTTTACTTTGTGAAATATTTTATAAAATAAATTTAATCTTTTTTTTAAATCCCAGTTTTATTGTAGTAAACAACTAAAGCTCATCTATTCAGCTAAGACTAATTAAATTTTTTTTTATTTGATCGTACTACAAATAATCTTTATTTTATCGTACTACAAATAATCTTTATTTTCAGAATATTCTAAGTTTTTGTTGGTTTTTTTCCCTACATTTACAGGTTGACTACACCAATATTGCAACAACTGTTTTTACACCTCTAGAATATGGCTGTATAGGTTACTCTGAAGAAGCTGCAATTGACAAGTTTGGGGAGGAGAACATTGAGGTTAATAACCTTTCAAAATAATTTGTGCATTTTCCATGTTCATTTTAATATGGTAGGATTATCCCTGAAAACAGATAAAATGGCATGGCATTGCTCCTGAAAATTTTGTCTTTATTCATTGGCACATGAATATTTAGTTCTAAGTATGTGAGAAAAGTTTTCAAAAAATATAATCTCGTGCAAAACAATCGGAAAAACATTAAAATTAGTCCATTAACCAGAATGGGAAAAAAAGAATTGATTTTCTTAAAACAAACTATCTTTCTTCATACTTTAAACGAATCCCAACTCTATTAGTTCTGAATATTGTAAAACTTTGCATTAAAGTGACCCCGCTATCAACGTGATCCAATTTTATAGACACCAATTGTCACATTACTGAGTTTTCACTGTAGTTAAAATTTGAAAAAGTTGAATTTTATATCCCATGATTACTTTATCTGAACAGGATGGTTGTTTTGAAATTTAAGTGGATCCTAGCTGTATTAATTAGGTCAAAATGTGTAGTGAAATCTCCAATCAACAGTTAAAAACTCTTTGAGGCATCATTTAAGCTTTATAACACTTTATAACAGTGCGTCCAAACAAATTATCCTCTTTTCACCTCAATTAATACAGCAAGATGGTATATTAAAAACTATTTTAAACAGTATATACAGACCTGCCAACCCTTCCGATTTTGTCGGAATTATACAGATTTTTTACCCCTCATTCCGACCTTCCGACAAACCTCTTAAAATTCCGATTTTCCGAACATTATTATTTTTCACCCGTCATAAAAATCCAAAAGCGACCAAAACAAATTTTAAAAAAAATATTAAAATATACAAAATCGGATACGACTACGACAGGCAATGGTGCATTCCTTTATTTTTTTATGTAGTGTCTACAAGCCCGGCTACCAGATGAATATGAATAAGTTCTTGCGATATTCGCCCGGCTATTACTACTATATACTTGATCAAGTCACATGACCGCCGTAGCAAAGTTGCGCGAGATATTTGTCCGTTAGCCTTGTCACGTGACTGCTTATAGTCGATCAGTCCGGTCGCCGGACGTGTAGACACTCTCGACACTGCCTTGTTTTTATCGAAGTGATCCACGATCTTCAAATCATTCTTCAATTATCAATTAATCCGATCGCGATTCATCCTTTTACTAGGTTAAAAAATAATTCAGTTTTGTTGTGACTTTTTGTTTGTTAAAGTTTTTCTTAATTAAATTTAAATGGATAAATCTATTGAAAGTGGTGGGTACAGTGATATTAATAAATATATTTTAACACACACAAAAAACATAAACATAAAGTTATACAACTGCAGCTAAATCTAAAAGTGCAGTGAATCTACGACATCCAAGTCTAATTGCTTTGCTAAGTGTTATTGACCACCTATCTTTTTGACCGAAATATTTCTCCAACCAACTCCGATCGTTTTAATGCAAGAGTCAAAGAAATGTTTCCTTACTCGCAGATTGCTAGAAGATTGTAAAGAAAAATTAAAAATAAACAAGGGCAAACATGAAAGTTTATCTTTTTAGCTTGCTTGTATCAAAAATCAGTTGAAATGGTAATTTCCAGTTGTCCAAAGAGCTGTTGTACAAAAGCCAAAAGGGATAGGCAGGAAAACTGAACTCTTAGTCTTAGCAGCCTGTGTGTGTACACATATGTAAATAAAATGGATCTTCTGTCTTGTACCGGTACTGTATAAATCTGTATTTTTTCTCATATTCTTTGGACTCTTCAAAGACAATTGAAGTAACTTTATATTTCTTTATTTGTTTAAAAAGGCGTGTGCATTAGTTTACAGATCTTAAACAAACGCCCGCCCCGCCCCCCCCCCCCCCCCAACCGGTAGGCGCCTCCTGGGAGCAGCGGCCCCACTTTCCCCCCGCATGCACCACCCCTACAGATTTTTTTTCTTGGCAGGTTGGCAGGTCTGTATATATTCTTGATCTAAGCCAGTGGTTCTCAACCTTCCTAACGCCGCGACCCTTTCATACAGTTCCTCATGTTGTGGCGACCCCCAAGCCACAAAATAATTTTTGTTGCTACTTCATAACTGTAGATATAGTGTATGTATTTTCAGATAGTCTTAGGCGACCCCTATAAAAGGGTTGCGTGACCCCCAAAGGGCTCGCGACCCACTGGTTGAGAATCGCTGATCTAAGCAATTGTTTTTAATGTGCCTGGTAGCTGTGTAAGCTTTTTCAATTTTAATTAGATAACCTTGAATAATTCTATCTGAAAGAAAAGTTACATGTGTTTTGATCTCATTCCATCATAACCTTTTGAAACTATTTTAATCTGACCTATTAGGTGTATCACAGCTTTTTTATGCCTTTGGAGTGGACAGTACCCCACAGAGAAGAAAACACATGCTACGCCAAACTGATATGCAACAAAGCTGATCATGTAAGCTTTTTAAAAATAAGTCTTAAATTACATCATAAGTATATAATTAGAAAGAAGTGCACTTTCCTAAGGCATATTTTCCCAATAGGTTACTTTTAGGTTACAATCATATTGGAACCATATTTCAGTGATATTTTAGACCAGTGGTTTTCTAACTTTTTTCGGCCCCCGGCACCATAAAGCCATCCCGCTGTGGTACCCCCCAAAAATTATTCAGGACTGAAGTAAGGGCCATTCTGTAAGGAAGATAAGAACACAATAAAATGTAATTAAATCAACAATTTCAGAAATATGGATTTGTCTATTTTTTGCAAGACTGGGCTTCTTGACCACTCTCCACAGTGCCCAATAATGATATAAAATTTTCTTCCGAAGCCATAACTTTAGGTATGATTTCCTATGCTTTGGCATGACAACACCGAATGGAAAATTGCAAATTTGATAATGTTTGCAAAAGTCCATATTGAAACAGAATTCTGCTATTTATATGGGCAGGATGCCACCAGGTAAGGATACCACAAAAATCAGTTTGCTAACATAGCACCATAGAGAACATGGTGCCATCAGAGCAGATTGCTATGAGAGATGTTTTCATCAGATCTGGTTGCAAACAGAACGGGTTTTTACCAGAGCAGGCGAACTCTGAGATACATGGAACAGTGGAGTACAGTGATGGCACTTTCTTTATTATCTTTTAACACCCCCACCCCTCCCTCGGCCCTTCTTTTTTAGGTCCAACAGGCTTGATAATTGGTCAATATTCCTAATGAGCAGAGTTAATTTAGACATTAAAGTGGAGATTATTCACATGGATTAAATAAGATTAACATAATCTCGCAGCCCATGTAAAGTGATTTCATTGAAATCTGCAAATATTTCTGACAATACCTGAGCCATATCTGATGACTTTTGGGGTCAGCACTGAGAGAAGCATTTGTCTTTGTCAGAAATTGATTGATTGATTGGAGTACTTATATAGCGCTCATTCCATGCTATGATAGCATGCTCACGGCGCTCCAATGTTCGAGAGGTCTCACTGCTGCCTGTTAGGCGTACGTGAACTCCATCTCCTCATCTCCGGGTTTGAATTCAGAGTTGCCTTCTCTTAGATGAGTTGCCGTCCAAGGTTAACGAGTCCCATCCACCCTGGGTGCTGGTGGTGTTTTTTTGCTTGACTGGGCTTTGGCGGGGATTGAACTCCTGACCATTAATTTGAGATTTGCTCAGTTTCGGCCACCCAGCTAAATTCCACATATAGCTTCTAAAAGAGACTTACGTACTCGCATTGCAAAAGTCAATTAACTTACAGTTTTTATCCACTGGCTGTTGGTGATGGATGAAGCAAAGTAAAGATGTTAGGTATTTAAAATAGACAAAATTGCTGTCACAACCTTTCCTTTTTTGAAAGTTTTTGTTAATTATAAGTCAAACGTATGCACAGTTGCACCAAGTGCTCTCAGTCTCCCTTATAAAAAGGAATTTATTTGACTTCTGAATAAGCAAGACAAAAAAAACGTTCATGAACAAAAAGACATAAAATGAAATAATACTAGTTAGATTTGACCTGTCAGTATGTCCATGACTATCTTTTACAAGGCATTGCTTTCTATACATTAAAAATATATGTTTTTGTTTGAAAAACTGATACTGATAACAATCAGTAATATTGACTGGTATCACCATAATAAATAAGCGTTATCATTAAACTTCATATATCTGACTTCACTACTTTTGTACAGTATATTGATAATGCCTTACTAAGAAAATAGTTCTTGTTGTTAAAGCCCCTTGTACTGTTTGAATGATATCTCTTCATGATTCTTTTTTTAATGCTGGAAATGATCCGCGACTTAAAAATTATTTTGTCTCAGTTTATAAAATTTTAATTTAAAAAAAAAAAGTTTTCTGATATAATCCACCAGCCCTAAATCTACTGACCATTTTACTTCCCCATTGGTATGTCCTTCCGCCAAGCGGTATTGCCTACTTTGAGAACCACTTTTTTAGACATTGATGACCGAGACTTAGAAATCCATCTGATATTGTGCTCAAATTGCTGCCAATCGCATCCGATTTTAATCTGCCATCTTTATTGTTTTTCATGGCAATAGCCTTGAGCTTTTATGCCGAGAGTTTAGGGATGCTGATTGTCCAAATGATTTATGATTGCAAAGTAAACAAATTTACTTTGTGAAAGCTACCAATTATTTCTCCTCAAATTAAAAATCATAGCTGTAAAATCAACATTGAAAATTTCTATGATAAAATGATGGCATTGACTGACAAGTCTGCTGGAGAATAATAAAATTTTGACAAAAATTAGTTAGTAGCTATCCTCAAAGTTCAGAATTTGACTTAGGCTACTGTAAGCATCTGCCATGAACTCCAGACCATCAACTTGAGGTTTTGCTCAGTTTAGACCACTTGGCCACCCAGCACCCACATAATTAATAAAGCAATGTATATTGTAGTCAGCTACTAAAATTGATTTTCTACCAACAATTATAATATTGCAGCATTTCCCTAATGACAGGTCAAAAGCAAAAATACAGGGTTGCAGAATATTTCTTGTAAACCTTCCTGGCCTTTTTCCCCTTACGGATCTCTACAATAAAATCACACTTCTCATTAATGAATTACAATTTTCTGTTGATTTCTTCACATTTTTCTTAAAAAGAGTATATATGTTTGCTTTTAAAGATCTAATAATTGTATGGACATTCAGATCTGTTTTTTCCTTAATGGCCAGAATAATTTATACAATTTCTTTTAGTAAAGTTAGTGGGTCACATTATTATTTAAAAATGACCAGGCCACACAAAATAAAGTTTGGGAAATGCTGATATATTGGTTTATAGAAAACATGTCATGCATGTGTTTTTAATGACTTAAAAGAAGCCAGCACCTGAATCTCAAAATATTGTACCTTGAAAATATTTACTCCTTTAATTTACATAAGTCTTAGTGTCTTAATACTTATATACCATAAACCAATGATATAGATTTAGTAATTTGAATGAACCTCATTGTTCCGAATTGGAAGCAGTGTTGTAACAAACATAGGTTACAACCCACTTTTCTTTTTCTCTTCTCTAGTGATTTTATTTAAGAACTCGGTCGTGCTAGTGACTTAGAGATTTTGTTCTGGTTTTAAAATTTACAATATGCAATAGTGTTTTTAAGGCATTAAAAACATGAACATTAATTTAAGAAAGGTTAATCCAGAGTTATTACAAATGAAACCTTTTTAATGTACTTAAGCGTTCATTTATTTTGAAAATTGATTAGTTGGATTTGTTAATTTATTAAAATGCCCAAATTTTTTGTGTGGGTGATGTGTGTTAGTTTTTGTTTTTTAGCATAGTTTTTAGAAAAAACAATATTATAATTCAAAGAGAACTGGCGTCACGACACACAACCCACCTATGAATAAACACAATCAGAAAAAACTTATTTATTACAGCACTCAGCCAATTATAAGTAGTACAAACATTTATTGATCAATGGATCTAAAACCACTTGACCAGGTTCTAACTGAATATTCCTAATGGTTATGATTTATTTAGATAATGGGCAGTCAAAATGATAAAGTTCCAGTTATTTTAGAAATGCAGCTGATTCTAAAAATAGAGCACTGACTGGGGGCTTAATTTTTTTTTCATATTTTGCATTAAATAATATTGTCTTATTTGTGTTATTTATATTTTAAAACAGGAGCGTGTCATAGGCTTCCATGTCTTGGGACCAAATGCTGGGGAGATAACTCAAGGTTATGCAGTAGCTTTAAAGAAAGGAGCAACAAAGGAAGATTTTGATTCTACAATTGGGATCCATCCTACTTGTAGTGAGGTAATCTATTGAACTTTATATAACTCGATAAAAACCTTTAAATAGGAATATAATACAATCTTTTCTTTGAATTTTTGAAAGGGAATTCTGAAATATCGACAATTAAATCGCATGACTGTTTAATTTAAAAAACAGTAAATCAACTTTAGTGCATTTAAGTAACTATTTAGTACTCATTAAAATATGCCACTATAGGAGAAATGATTTTTATGGATCCTGAACTTGTTATGGATAAATTCTTTAGAAAATCTCTCACTCCCACACATAACCAATTTTTCTTGTTGAAAGATATTTTAATAATGATAATAATGATTATATAATCTTGTTCATTTTAATGCTAATTATATAATAGTGCCTCAGTAATAAAGATAGCAAGGTGTGCACTGCATGCTCAGAGATGTTTAAATTGATTTGTAAATGATTTATTGCCATTCATTCTTGATGTTCCACAGACATTCACCTCGATGCATGTGACCAAGCGGAGTGGGGAGAGCGCGGAAGTTACAGGATGCTGAGGTTAAATCCCTACTGCTTCTACCTCTAGCACTCTTCTCAACTCACTGGCGTTAGCAGGCTCTTCTGGGATTCAAGATAAAACACTGACTTTACAAGCAGAAGCCATGTTTTGGTGTTTGCTCCGAGTCCGAGAGTTCAACTAGAAAGTAGCAGTGTGTTTTTGAGTGCTGGATAAAGCAGTAGGGATGTCAACATGAAAATCTGTCATGTCAACTGCTCAAGTTGAGCATTGTATGACGGTCATGTCCAGAAGCTCTGTTACAGGGTGGCCATGACCCGACTCTGACATGATACACTTTCTATTGAATTTGGTTTCATGAGATAGATCAAATTAATTCTAAAAAATTGATTTAAACAAATTTAATATAAATTTTGTTTATGATTTTTTTTATTCATCATCCCCCCCCCCCCTTTTTTTTTTTCCTGTTCAAAACTTTTAATGTAGAGAATAAAGGCTAACTATTACAGCTATCATTCAGAAATGTATTTCCCTTAGCTATTGTTAAGTTTCTTGTTTTAATAACATTTTAGGCATATTAATTTATCATTTGGATCTACTGCATGGAACCAATTTTATTTTAATGCTTTTTGTTATGACAAATACCAAAGATGGTCCAGTTTAGAACGGTGATCGCTTCAGTATTTGTTTATTCATTGGTTTTTTGTGTGTTTATGCCGTAATTTAAAATACTGGAGGTTAAGATTCAAGTAAAAACAAATGTCGCCCTAATAGGTCTGTGCTTTGGATCTGCTAACCTCTCAATTACAAAATTCATTTTTTAAATTATTTTTTTTTAAGTATAAAAATTCCTATCTGATATATCTTGTAAGCTGAAGACATAATAATACATATAGTTTAAATAAAGACACAATACATGTAGTTTGTCTGGCAAGGTTCAAGTGGCAATATTCCTTAGATGTTTATAAACTCATACTTTGTATTCAAACATGTGACCTGTTTATGTGGACCATCTCTTATATACATCTTTGATTCATTACTAATGACAGCTTGCGCCACATTGGCTGCTACTTCATTAGAGCAGTGGTCAGAAACATGAACAAATAGATACACCTCTTTTTTTTATATATATTTTTACACTTATCTATAACGACATGCGGCTCCCAAAATGTATTCTTAACTGAAATAGTTATTAAAAATAGCTCCCTTTTTAAACTCCAAAAATTAATTTTGTTCCGAAAGTCTTGAAACAGATATTTTGATTTCATTCCCCATAAATGGGTCAAATCATTACTGTAAAATGCATACATCAATTCCAGCTTGAGAATAAAAAAACAAAAATACATTTTAAGAAAATTTCATGTCATTTTAAGAAATTGAAAAAGAAAAGTATATTAAACAACACAAAGGAACTAAAAATGACAATAGTGTGGGACTCATGATATTATTATTATTATTATTATGGGTAGTTTTCTATAGCGTGGTACCCCACTAGGCTGGGCTCACCACGCTGTACATACAAATTAAAATGAACTTAAAAAATATAAATTAAAAACCAACAATTCCATATCAATTTACATGTGAAGCCATGGACGGCACTCCGCAGCATCGTTTAACTTTCAGAAGGGGAATCAGTCAGGATAGTAAAGTTTAAAGAGGTGTGTTTTGAGTGCAGTTTTGAAGGCTGTGATGGTTGATATATTTCTGATGTGTAGTGGAAGAGAATTCCATTGTTTGGGGGCACAGTAAGAGAAAGATCTTTCACCGTATGTTTTTGTGCGAGTCTTAGGGACAGAAAGAATACGATCGTCTGCGGAGGAGCGAAGCTGTCAAAGGGGTGAATAGACAAAGAATTTCGGATAGATAGTAAGGGCAGGAATTCGAGAAAAAGTTGTGGCACAGAACAGAGAGTTTATAATCAATCCATGCTTGTACAGGGAGCCAATGAAGTGAATGAAGTAGTGGTGTGACGTGATCACGTTTTTTTGCCTTTAAAACTAGCCTAGCAGCTGAGTTTTGAACCTTTTGTAATCTTTCTAAGAAGTGTTTTGGTGAGCCTGACAGAAGAGAGTTGCAGTAGTCAAGACGAGAGAGAACAAGAGCACAGACTAAGGTTTTTGTTGCACTAACTGTGAGGTAGTGGCGGATGGAGCTTATACATATACTATAAGTGAATATGTTATCTGGCAGATTGGCCAGATTATTAGGTGGTTTTTGTGTTGAAATTATGACAGATAAGTCAAGATTTTATGGCTATTATACTTTTATGTAGGTATGCTTCTCAGAATCCCTGGCCAATATGCAATATTTCCTACAGATAACCCCCCCACTGCCACCTTAGTAAATACTTAATACAGGGAAGGTCCCATCAAATATCTGTCCAAATTTGGAGGTAACTAAATATTTCTTCTAATTGCATTAGAATTCACTGTCCATTACCTCAGCCTCATTATAAATTAAAAACATACCTGTTTAATTGTACTTTGCATTTCTATATAACCATGTTTCTCTTTTTAAAATGTTAATTATAATGTGTTACATTATGAACACTTGTGTTTATCATAGTAAGCTTCTTCTAAGCTTCTATAGAACTGAACACTCGTGCAGACATGTTTACCCGTAAACTGTTAAAATCGTACAATATCATCACAAAAGCGTTCAATACGTTATCTTAATAGTAAAAGAATAAACATACAGTATAAATAATGTCCACACCTCAAAATCGTACACTGTACGCCAAAATCGTAAGATTAAACAGGTCTGGTTGTGTTTATCATAGTAAGCTTCTTCTAAGCTTCCACAGAACTGACATTATGAACACTTGTGTTTATCATTGTAAGCTTCTTCTAAGCTTCCATAGAACTGTACACTTGTGTTTATCATAGTAAGCTTCTTCTAAGCTTCCACAGAACTGACATTATGAACACTTGTGTTTATCATAGTAAGCTTCTTCCAAGCTTCCATAGAACTGAACACTTCAATTTTTCTTTTCATGTGCCAGTTTTTAGATGTTTAGTTGTAAAAATGGGTAAAATAAATCCATTTAGGTGACAACCAGTAATACGACAAGTCAGTTTTCAATTAGACAGCAAACCACTAGAGCAGGGGTCAGCAAACTTATTTAGCCATTACTTTAAAATAAGCCATCATTGCCCCCAAGATTTGAAAAGAAGAAAATCTTCATCGAACATTTTAATTCAGAAATGTAAAAGTATAAAAATAATTTAATTAATGAAAATCCTCATGAAACTAAAGGAGTTTTTTATTGAATTTTCTTTACTTCAGATTGGAGAAATGCTATTGTTTTGTGTTTAATAAAATAATAACAAAATTGGTGTTTTTAGAGGTCAGAGCAATTGTACGCTGTCTTCAGTGTTCTCTGTTTTGTTGTAAAATTCATCCCAGTGGAATATCCTTGTTCACAAAGATAGCTTGTTGCAAAGACAGCATCTTTTTTATTGCCTCCTCATGTGCAAAATGGGATAGATCTGCTTTATTTTCAAATTCAATATGTGCCTCATTGTTGGAACAAGGTTCAAGAAGTGCCTCTGCCAACCCTTGAGTTTCTCCTGGTACTCAGCAATGGCACAAGTAAATCAATCTACAACCATCTGACACTATGTGAATCAAGATCTGGAAAGTATCAGAGAATCTCTAAGTTGGTAAAATGCCTTATAATTGTTTACTTGATGTCATCTAACTTTGAAAAGGCAGCTACCTTGTTTTGTTCAGGTTTTTTTTCCCCAATAATTTTGAAGCTTTGATCCAAAGGCTGAAATATTTTCTGCGGCTGAAATGGTATTGATATTTTTCCCTAACGTTTCTTTCTTCAATACATTCACATAGCCAAAAACGTAAGCTAGAACTAGATGTGCAAGATTGTGCAACCCACGAGGAGTTTGTTAAGTTATCTGGGAGAACATGCTTTTGATCAACCATTAAGATGTGAAGTTAAGTTTTGTGAGCCCAAACTCAATTTGGAGCTCTTCCACGTGTGAAAGCCACTTAACTACCGTATGATAAAGTAGGTCTGAATATTCAGCATCACCAGCTTGACATCATTCACAAGATAGTTGTGTGTTCAGTGCATGTCCTTTAACAGTATTGACATCATGCATGACGTTTAATGTGCAGGTTCCAAATGTAACATTAGCAGTGCCTGGAGATGGCTTTTTGGATATTCTCTCTTACCAAAACTGAAAAACCACTATAATGGCTTTTTGGATATTCTCTCTTACCAAAACTGAAAAAACCACTATAATGGCTTTTTGGATATTCTCTCTTACCAAAACTGAAAAAAACACTATAATGAGCCAACAAAGCTGGAGCTCTTCTATCAAGAGACTCTGCAAAGTGGACTTCCCACTTTAAACTAACATTGGTAGTAACAATGCCACAAGATCACAGCCTGAGAAGAGAACAAAACAATTCCTCTTCAATAGCATGTAAATCTTTGTAGCGAACTTACACCATTAGTTTTGAATTACTACTGACAATTTGTTGCTGAATAGCAAAACATTTTCTCTCTCTTGTTCCCTCAGATTTTCTGCTCAAATAGAAATTCTTCTTTTTTTTTTCTAACAACCTTTATAGACAAGGGCACTGAATATAGTTTGATGGCTTCATTATGACCACACACAATCTCTGACATTTTCAAAGCAACTGTTTTAACAGATTCCTTACCAATAGTAAATAGTTTCTAGCTTCAGGCAATCAACCGGGCCACTTCAAAGCTGGCCTCTGATGCTGAACTCTGATAGTATGTACCTCTGGAGTATGATAGAATGTGCCTCTCAAGTCGCTGTACGTTCTTTGTCTGGGGTCTCAATATTTCTTGGTCTCTATTTTTTTAAACCCATCATTGAGGATCTCTTCCTGGTAGATTTGTAAAATGAACATGCTATTTATGTAATTTTATTTATATCTATTGAGCCTCTGTACTGTTGCCCCCAATTTTCAATTTTACTTTAATTGGAATAATTGACCCAGTTTGCTGACCACTGCACTAGAACGAGAACATCGTCTGATGAGACTATTTTCATCAAGTTATTCTTTCTAAATCTTTTTAGTGATACCTAGTTAACATTTAAACCTCAAAATTTGAAAAGAAATTCCGGATTTCATTGCGTGTCATGTAGATAATTGCTGTTAAATAGCTTCTTTACTGTTACATAATGTCTTTATGTTGATCTGATAAAAGACTATGTTAAGTTTATTAAGATCCATGTTATACTTATAGATAGACATTTAAGAAATCATGTATCTTAGTTGTGACAAAATTGCAGATTACTATTTTTTTGTTTTAAATTCATAACATTTGAGATAGAAATTTTATATTATCTTTTATGGTTACCTATGTAGGTGGGATGGTTGACTAATGCGATAAATGTGTGTGTGGAATGGAACGTTGAGTGAACATTTAGGCACCAGATGAGCATTTGAGGATTTACAAAATTGCAGTGATTTTTAAAATGCCTTTTCTAGCTTAAGTTTTGTGTATTTGTACTGTACATTAATGCTACTGGCATTGTATCATGTTTAATTTGTTGTGTTCAATAGTGCTAATGGAATGAATGTGAATATTTCTAAAGATATGGAGTTACTTGTCTTATGAATATATAAATTGACCAGTTTGCTTCCTGCCATACACTTGTCTGTACAACACAGGTTCCCAACCTTTTTCAAATAATGACCCCCATATTGTAGAAGCAAAGTGGTTGAGAACCTTTGATATAAAAGATTTATTGTTAAAATAAATATTTTCTACTTGTGAATCCCTTGTGGTGATTTGCAAACTGTCCACACACCTACCAGAGGTTTGAATGCTGTTGTGAAACTTTTCTTGGGGAATATTTGATTGCGTGCATTTTTAGATGATGTTCAGAATGATGTAAGGATTTCAATGTGACTATTTCTAATACAATCATTTTTGTCAAGACAAATCAAATCTTTTCACTTTTCTCATGTTTGTTTAAACAAAAATAATTTTGAAAATAGATGGGTTGAGTTTTATATTTATTCTGATTATGTTCGTATTTGTCTATCTTGTTTAAAAAAAATAAAATATTCAGCTTTATTTGTGTATAACCAGTTTTAAGAAACTCTTTTGGTCAACATTTTTTTTTTTTAACTTGTGACTCAACAAAGCAATTGAATAAATAGTTTTTAAACAGCAAAAAACTCTGACAATATTGGCGCGAAATTATAGCAGCTCCAAGCAAATCATTTGTGCTGGATTATATTAGCAGGTCCAAGCTAATTATTTGTGCTGGATTATATTATAGCAGGTCCAAGCTTATTATTTGTCCTGGATTATATTATAGCAGGTCCAAGCTTATTATTTGTCCTGGATTATATTATAGCAGGTCCAAGCTAATTATTTGTCCTGGATTATATTATAGTAGGTCCAAGCTAATTATTTGTCCTGGATTATATTATAGTAGGTCCAAGCTAATTATTTGTCCTGGATTATATTATAGTAGGTCCAAGCTAATTATTTGTCCTGGATTATATTATAGTATTGTAGCTGCCATCTCACCTCAGTTGGCCATAGATCGCTTTACGATATAATACTTAGCTGTCATATTAACGTCATAATACTTAGCAGTCATATTAACGCCATAATACTAAGCTGTCATATTAACGCCATAATACTAAGCTGTCATATTAACGCCATAATACTAAGCTGTCATATTAACGCCATAATACTTAGCTGTCATATTAACGTCATAATACTTAGCTGTCATATTAACGTCATAATACTAAGCTGTCATATTAACGTCATAATACTAAGCTGTCATATTAACGCCACAATACTAAGCTGTCATATTAACGCCATAATACTAAGCTGTCATATTAACGTCATAATACTAAGCGTCATGTTAACGCCATAATACTAAGCGTCATGTTAACGCCATTGTTCAAGCCTAAAGACAAATGTAAAATAACATCACACAGTACAGAAGACAGAGACATTGGTTCATATAATGTATCAAACAAGGTTTATTGACCAAATGTAACAAGATGGGCAATAATTACAGTCAACGTCCCTTCTTTGGGGCAAACTTTGACTAGCTATGTACACAAATATTCACAAAATTGCACTGGGTTTATTTAAATATAGAAAAATATAAGTTTATACATCATGAGATGTTGATTTGAAACAAAACTATGAACATCATCATTAATCACCCTACAAAGGTCATGATAAAACTGTACAGAGCCAAATGTATAGTATAGTATAACCAGGTCATTCTTAACAAAAGTCATGATACATTAGTAGTCATACGTATACTCAGAATAATCTCTGGTAGCAAGTTCTCATATCCTATGTCTAAGAACAATTTTAAAAGTGTGAAAATCTGTTATAAGAAGTCACTGCTGTCAATCACTGTTATGGCAACTTCTGAGTTTTGTATCAGTAATTAATCCATACCTTCCAATTTTTCTGTTCTCGTTTGATTTAATCTAGTCCAAGTTTTCATATTTAAACAAAATGAACACACCCAAGTAGTCACCAAATATTAAAAAACTAGACCGTGTCTATTTATGAAACAATGTGTCATTGGTAGGAAGTCCAAACTATCATTTAATCTGTTTTAAAATGGTATTCCACAGAGGGTAATACTGTGTTTGAAACTTGATCAGCTAACGCAAAATATCAATCCTCTTGTGACCGTGAGTCATTGATAGTTTTGACTGTATTAAAACAAAATGGGCAGTTCCATGAACACGGTCATCTTAACCGTATGATCAGCCATCATGGAGGAAACACAAAATTACAAATAATATCTAAGCGAGTTAATTTTTTTTTTTTTTAAATACAAAGTTCCACATTAGTAAGTAGGCAACTAATTTAGACCAGCGATCTTAATGGTTACGTTGTTGCTTGAGGCGGTTCATGGATGTGTGCACTATTTAGACATTAATTATAACTGCACTGCACATATTGATGTTCTTGCATAAGAGTAGGGTCCATAGTGCATGCAACATTTTGTGTCCAATACTGGCAATTATAATAATTTTAAGGCCGAAATCCTCACAGCAACGCTGAACAGTTTGTTTATGTTGCCATGTGAAATTGACCATAGTATTTTGCAACTGTTATAACAACATGTCAAGTAATAAATACTAGCTACAAGGCGGAAACACCAAATAAAAAACATTAGTTATGCTGTACATTAGTTATTCTGTGTGTACCAGTCAGACCTACATCCTAATCTATCCATCATGGCGGACACATTTACAGGTTTGTAACAAAATTAGATTTCAACAATAGGCTACTTATAGACCACGTACGTTAAAATAATTCAAACTTGTTACGGTAACAACATTTCGATATTAAAATAATGCAAGTTCTCAAATTATATTCAAAAGCTTTTCGTGTTTAAAAATAATCACCTTTAATAATCAAGTCTAATTAGTATATAGTAAACTTTAAAAGTGCAAGCCGAGGACTCAATGAAAACTGTTCTAAATTCAGGCCGAAATCAATCAATATTTCCCTGTCAGTCCACCAATCGTTTGGTTGTTAGTATGGTGGGAAAAAAAAGTTGGGAGGGGGAGGGCTGGTCCAATATTACAGGACAAATCGCCTATTAAAGGACGGTATGCTAGGAATGCTAGGAGTGGCAAGGACTTGTTGCGTCTGATCGCCACCAAGATTAGACAACCCGTCGTCACACGTGGTCTGAAACTCAGTTCACCGTTCTCTGATCTAGAGGTCGTTGTCATGGGCTGTTTGTGCATAGACCTCAATAAGGTTGCTAAAAATAACATAGGGCCTAATCACAGTTAATACATTTTCAATTTAACACACCAATCAATTTGCAATTACTCGCCCTTCAGTCGCGTATCAACTTTTCAATTATTCGCCCTTCATTCGCGTATCAACTTTTCAATTATTCGCCCTTCAGTCGCGTATCAACTTTTCAATTATTCGCCCTTCAGTCGCGTATCAACTTTTCAATTATTCGCCCTTCAGTCGCGTATCAACTTTTCAATTATTCGCCCTTCAGTCGCGTATCAACTTTTCAATTATTCGCCCTTCAGTCGCGTATCAACTTTTCAATTATTCGCCCTTCAGTCGCGTATCAACTTTTCTTTATTTTTAGTTTCAGATGTACATTTTTCTTCTTTTTTTTTAAAAAAAATCAATATTCCTAAGAATGTTATTTTTTACTTTATCATTAAATGTTGAATTCATTTTATATGCACTATAAATCATTCTCTGTCAACGAATAATTTCCACTGCTAGACTTCCAACAATTGTTACACAACCAGATCTATTTTAAGATTTAAAAAAACAAAAAGGTGGAAGACAAGCAGATAAAGTGGTAAAATTGCAACGTAATTGCCACGTGACTTGATCAATTCCATCACGTATTGAAGAAACAAGCAACAAGAAGAATGTGCTACTTAAACTTGTAATCCATATCTAAGGCCAATCATATTATTATAAAAAAACAACATTTTTTGGAAAATGTTTGTGTTCGTAAAATCATTCGTTGAGTAAATATCCCATTTGGCAAATGCTTGAAAATGTCAGTTTGGTCTGAGCTCGCTACTGTCACGTTTTTGTTGTTGACATATGTCTTTAATGAAGACTACCGTGAAGATTCCAAGAAATACACTCCACTTTGTTTCTCAAACTTGAAGACGTAAACAGCGAATAATATCCTGGAATTAATTGTAATGTCTGGTTTACTTTTGTCAAAAGGCCGTTGTCTTAGTGTACAGCGTCGAGACAGTCTTCACAGAGCCATGCCTTAGTGCACAACGTCGAGACAGTCTTCACAGAGCCATGTCTTATTGCACAGCGTCGAGACAGTCTTCACAGAGCCATGCCTTAGTGCACAACGTCGAGACAGTCTTCACAGAGCCAGCCTCCTACCAATGGGAGCCTGAAACTTGGCTTCTCGGTAGAACCGCATATGTGACAAACCTTATTGCCAAGACTCGACCCCACGCTGCCGTCGTTTCCCGTGAGATCGCGCACAGTACCGTCGACGGTGCGGCCTTCAAATGTCACAGCATCGGGCACCGCAGATCTGAAGTCACATTTTTCGAAATTCTGAAAATCGATCTCAGGGAGGTAGCCGTCGTAGTTGTGCACGAGTCTCGGCCTGACCTGTCTTAAGACACCAGATGTCTGAGAATGCCCGACCCCCAAAAGTTGATAAAATTCACCGGACTGTTGGGTACTGTTTCCAGCACTGTGAGCATCCAGCACAGGCTCCCGATGGTCCATCTGCGTGGTCGAATCCTCATCATTGTCTTTTTGAGATGTTCTCTCCCAAACTAAATCGTCCCTGACCTTCCTGACCCCCGCTGTTGACTTGACGGTGTTCACTGGACTGTTGAAGGCCGAATAGGCCGACGCCAGGGTGGAGCACGAGGTAGCCGTGTCGTACCCAGAGTCGGTGTTTTGTGTCCGGGGTTGGGGCTCTGATCTTTCTTGGCGCCCTTGTGTCGGAGCCGCCGAGATGGAGTCTGAAGGTGGGGGGGTCGAGGTCGTCTTGCGGTCGTGCTGCTTGAAAAGAGTCCTGACAGCTTGTGTCTGCTCGCGACACGACGCGCACGTGTAGTGCTTCTCCGCGTGAGTAAAAGTTTTATTTGGAAGGCACGTGCGGCTTCGCTTTTTGCAGCGAGAGCACATGTGTTTTTTATGGAAGAGAGCCCGTGTGAGTTTGTCCACCAGGCGCATCTTACCTTTGGGGGTGTTCTCGTTTCCGCTATGCGAGCTGGACAATGAGCTCACGCCAGAGGAGGTCGTCGAGCGCTGGCTACGATTGGATGAGGTCATCTGGGACTTGTGGGCACAGCTCGTCATGGCTGACGTGCCTGCACGACTGCTCCGTACACGGTTCCAGCTGCGGGTGTCAAGGGTGAGCATACAAAAGTCATCAGGAAGCGTTTTATTGGCATCAGATGTGGTCATAAACACGCCGGATAACCGGCTGCCTACGTCATTGTAGTAACGCTCCATTGCGCTGTCAATGGGGGAACTGTTGGTACCAGCTCTGCGACCCATTGCGGTCTATTTGAGAGTAGGTATCTATTTTGACAAAGTTTCAGAACGAGTTAACCGCACTGCAAGTGTAAGTGGATTTTCGGGCAATCAAAAAAAAAGTTAATTACTCTTTAGAGTAGGCACACAGGGTGGAACTTCCTCAATGACAAAGTCTCTCAGGCACAATGTGTCCTCACAAACAGAGCCGGCAACGAACTCATTCATTCCGAGCTGTCTAGCTCGGCTTAGTGAAACAAAGGTCCGTTTGACAGCTATGTGAACAATGTTTGCACAGGCAGCTGCGAAGGTGGAAGGCGATTTGTTTAATCCTCTCTAAAACACGATTGGAATGCGAAGGTTTTGTCCTTGGTGAAAGCTGATTGCACACAGACTTTACGACTGTTTGGTGGACGGTAGTCAGTAGCAATATGACACCGATGTTGTTCAACTAAGCTTTCTCACAGAGCTCTCCAATTTTGAAATCTTGAAAAAAAATATGTGATCGTTTTTTAAAAAGTTTCTCTCAGATTTTTATTCAGAAATATTTTTGGAACAATTTCACGTTATTATCCTTTATTCGCTCGGTATGTGAGCACAAATTACTCATAAAGGTTTCAATGGGTCCAATGAAACAAATGTTTATTAATCGTATCCAGGTGAAATGTAAACATCAAAAACTCATCAATTGAAATAAAATCCAATAACTCACGGATAGCGACGGGCTCAGATATTGTTGGTGAATGTTGTGGTTTCAATTTGAAACTACTTTTTATACCAGGACACGCCTGCTCGATTCAGGCCAAGGTACGCAACTCTTCATGTGTTTAAGTTCATTGGTTTGTATATTTAGCGCTTCGTCACGGGAATCCCTGCTCCGCTACGTGGACCCAACACCGCATGGCAACACCGGCTGTGTTACTAAGCTTTTTTTCTTCTTCTTCTCCCTCTCTCTCTCTCTCTTATGTATCTGAGCACGAGGGACTTGTCCTTCAATTTGTGTTGCATCAGAAATAGAAATCGCCTTCTCATGGGGACATTTAAACAATTCAACAACTGAGTTCATCTAAGGCTAGCCTAAGGGTTTATATCAATTAAAAATAAATATGAATTCAATTGTTGTGAACTGGGCCGTGGCAAGACTTGATTTAGGCACCAGGGGCGTCATTTCAGGTTATTGCAAGGGAGAGGGGCAAACCAAACAGCCGGCTTGCTGAGTTGTTCATTACTATAATATTACTGGAGGCGTCACAGTACATAGCAATGTAAATAAAACCTGCACATTCAGGGGTGGGGGGCAAATGCCTCCCACTGCCCTGCCCAATGACGTCCCTGTTAGGAGCTCCACGCCACTAAAAAAAAGTAAAAAGTTAATACTCATATTTTGTAAGAAACGTAACGATTATGGCTCTCTCTGAAGATGGCACACAGGCCACAGGGCGGGTGCCCCCCCACCTTTCCTTCCTTGGAATGTTCTTGGTTTTATATTTCAATGTAATGTTGATAGCTTCATAGTAAAGTTTGATCGATACATTTATCATTGTTTATGATTTCATTGGCACAATATAGGCATATATGTCAATGCATAAATATAAACAAATCAAAAACTGTGATCAACCCTGTAAACGGGAGGGAATGAATTGCAGTCTAAGGATACTGCTTACATTATACAGATGAAGCTTGCGCTGCCTTTTAAACATCAAAATCTTGGTTCGCCTGGCTTATAATTTCGTCATTGCTATAAATAGAAGGGGATTTCCCCCGTCGACCTAAACGTAAAGTCTAGACATGAATGGACTTGTCGAGCGGCTTCTTGCTTCGCGGAGAGGTTCAGCATTCTTGTGTGGGCAGCAGATGTCAGAACGGCAAAGCCAGGAAACCATTGAGTCCATTGCCAAGTTGGGTGGGGGTGCTATTTAGCGGGAGATATTCCAAAAATGTGTGCAAGGTTAGCAAACTTGAAGAAACCCTTTATCACGATTTTACGAACTATGGCTCCTTTAACATATCTACACTGAAATAATCACCTTTAACTTTTGGGAAGTAAACTAAAGGGAAGAATAGAGAGCGAGTGAATGGTCTCTGTAGCATGAGTAACAATGCAGATGAGGCGAAAAGAGAAGTAAGAATGCTTTTTTAAATTATTTATTGTTATTGTTGTAATGAAACTGAACCGACTCGTTTTGAACAAACTGAAAGGGAATGTCCAAAGCCCACAAATCTGCTGACAAAAGTAGCTTTCTTAAGTTCATAGTTCTAATAATTTCTGTTTGTTGCAATTTCAGCAAATGCGGATCCACCTTGAATAACATATTAGCGCCATTTTTTTTTTGGCCATTGACAAACTTAAGCGATTTGACTATCAGGGAAAGCCATTTTATAAACTTCAAAATCAGGGAAAGCCATTTTATAAACTTCAAGAAAATGGTCAGCTTGAATGAAAGCTGGACAGCTGATGCCATGTTCAGGGAAATATTCAGCAAAAACAACTCACTATTTGTTATTTGTTTGTCTACGTTTTTTAATTAAAGAAATTGACTTATGTTACGTGTAGACTTGTCATGCGACATGTCATGTGTAGACTTGTCTTGTGAAATGTCATGTGTAGACGTCGCACTTTCAAACTTATTTCATGTTTTATTAATGAGTACTAATTTGCATTTTTCAGTGTAAATTTGCAATATTTTCAGAAGGTAATCTTCATAGTCTTTGTCCCGCTGTTGCTAATCTTTCAATCAGGATATGTGAGCCATTAAAAGTTAAAACCTTGATTATACCATTTTAATTTTTTTTTTATATTTCGCCAGTTTTTGTGAATCCACATCCGGCCCTTCACTCATCAGATTGTAGTGATTATTGTTAAACAAGGAATACGAGTCTGTCCGCGCCTATCGTTTTTCTTCCCGCACAAATTATGTAATATTAATAGTCTATATTTATGTAATATTAATAGTCTATATTTATGTAATATTAATAGTCTATATTTATGTAATATTAATAGTCTATATTTATTTAATATTAATAGTCTATATTTATGTAATATTAATAGTCTATATTTATGTAATATTAATAGTCTATATTTATGTAATATTAATAGTCTATATTTATGTAATATTAATAGTCTATATTTGACATATAAAGAATTATGATGAGTTTTTAAATCCTTTATAATTTATATTAACTTCTCTTTTGCTCGTGGCTGGCTGTCAAAATCTTCGGACGTCTCTTTGACCAACTTCCCGTCAACCTATCGAGCTGAAACTTGGCACATAGCCTCGTGACCGATGACAACACATTCTATCTATCTTTCAGCCCCCACCTCCCAACCCCCAGAAATCAGTTCTTCCCGTTTTTTTCAAGGGGACGTTCAATGAAATATGATGACACGGCTTTCACGAAATGAAATTACCGATTACTGCGCTAAATAGGATTCTTTAAAGAAAGACAAAACAAACAAGTGCCTTTAGTGAGTAATATTTTCGTGTTTTGTCTAAAATAGTTGGTGACATAAATCGGCGGTGTAAAGCAAGTGTGTCGTTAGAATATTATTAGGCTTGTAGCTAAGGGGCGTGAAAAACATTCGCGGTTTGCAAGCCCTAAGGCAGCGGTTCTCAACCTGTGGGTCGCGACCCCTTTGGGGGTCGAACGACACTTTCCCAGGGGTCGCCCAAGACCATCGGAAAACCCATATACTCTACTTTTATTAAGTAGCAATGAACATAATTTTGTGGTTGGGGGTCGACACGACACGAGTAACTGTATTAAAGGGTCGCGGCATTAGGAAGGTTGAGAGCCGCTGCCCTAAGGGGCGGGGAACACTAATTTGGGATTCTTATAAAGCGCGTGACTTGCATTTGTATGCATGTTTTGTCCAATTGTCAGCCCCACCCCATTGCTCGATATTACATTATATATTTATACGGAAAAAAAAATGTTTTTATTAAGGGTTGTTTCTTTGGTTGTTGAGAATGCACGTTAATGCTGGACGCGGTCAGTTTGATCAGCATTCAAGACGTCGATGTCAATTGGAAATATTCAGCGTAAAATTTTTTTTCTTGAATTTTAACTTTGCAAAAAACAATATTAACTTTAATTTAAGAAGATTTCATTTATTTTATTTCTATACTCGTCGGTGGTGTTAAAAACTACACCCGACCTCTTCATGCAGAAACTTGTGAAATAAATATTTGTTCTGTTTAAAAAAAAAAAAAAAAATGAAAAAAAAAAGCGGGCTATTAATTTTCACATTTTATCGATTTTCAAATTTAAATCAATAAAATTTTCGCCTAATTATCACAGTTATTCCCCAGATCCCAAGGGGGTCGGGAATTCTCAAGTTTTTGGGAATTGCCACCATGGTCTGATAGCACTGGAGTACACTAGACATGTGCAACCGGTGAGCCACGGGAACATTTCTCAAGGGGATGAAAAACACAAAGACCATATAAATTTTAGGAAAGAAGAATGGAAAAAGGATTTGCTTAATTAACAAGCAGTTAAACGTTTGATGTCAAATAGCCCATCACATACAAGTCAAATAGGCCATCACATATAGGTCAAATAACCCATCACATACAAGTCAAATAACCCATCACATACAAGTCAAATAACCCTTCACATACAAGTCAAATAGCCCATCCCATACAAGTCAAATAGCCCATCCCATACAAGTCAAATAGGCCATCACATACAAGTCAAATAACCCTTCACATACAAGTCAAATAGCCCATCACATACAAGTCAAATAGCCCATCACATACAAGTCAAATAGCCCATCACATACAAGTCAAATAGCCCATCCCATACAAGTCAAATAGCCCATCCCATACAAGTCAAATAGGCCATCACATACAAGTCAAATAGCCCATCACATACAAGTCAAATAGCTCATCACATACAAGTCAAATAACCCATCACATACAAGTCAAATAACCCATCACATACAAGTCAAATAGGCCATCACATATAGGTCAAATAACCCATCACATACAAGTCAAATAGCCCATCACATACAAGTCAAATAGCCCATCACATACAAGTCAAATAGCCCATCACATACAAGTCAAATAGCCCATCACATACAAGTCAAATAGCCCATCACATACAAGTCAAATAACCCATCACATACAAGTCAAATAGGCCATCACATACAAGTCAAATAGCCCATCACATACAAGTCAAATAGCCCATCACATACAAGTCAAATAGCCCATCACATACAAGTCAAATAGCCCATCACATACAAGTCAAATAGGCCATCACATACAAGTCAAATAGCCCATCACATACAAGTCAAATAGCCCATCCCATACAAGTCAAATAGCCCATCCCATACAAGTCAAATAGGCCATCACATACAAGTCAAATAGCCCATCACATACAAGTCAAATAGCCCATCACATACAAGTCAAATAGCTCATCACATACAAGTCAAATAACCCATCACATACAAGTCAAATAACCCATCACATACAAGTCAAATAACCCTTCACATACAAGTCAAATAACCCATCACATACAAGTCAAATAACTCATCACATACAAGTCAAATAGCCCATCACATACAAGTCAAATAGCCCATCACATACAAGTCAAATAGGCCATCACATACAAGTCAAATAGCCCATCACATACAAGTCAAATAACCCATCACATACAAGTCAAATAACCCATCACATACAAGTCAAATAGCCCATCACATACAAGTCAAATAGCCCATCACATACAAGTCAAATAGTTCATCACATACAAGTCAAATAGCCCATCACATACAAGTCAAATAGCCCATCACATACAAGTCAAATAGCTCATCACATACAAGTCAAATAGCCCATCACATACAAGTCAAATAGCCCATCACATACAAGTCAAATAGCCCATCACATACAAGTCAAATAGCCCATCACATACAAGTCAAATAGCCCATCACATACAAGTCAAATAGGCCATCACATACAAGTTAAATAGCCCATCACATACAAGTCAAATAGCCCATCCCATACAAGTCAAATAGGCCATCACATACAAGTCAAATAGCCCATCACATACAAGTCAAATAGCCCATCACATACAAGTCAAATAGCCCATCACATACAAGTCAAATAGCCCATCACATACAAGTCAAATAGCCCATCCCATACAAGTCAAATAGCCCATCCCATACAAGTCAAATAGGCCATCACATACAAGTCAAATAGCCCATCACATACAAGTCAAATAACTCATCACATACAAGTCAAATAGCCCATCACATACAAGTCAAATAGCCCATCACATACAAGTCAAATAGGCCATCACATACAAGTCAAATAGCCCATCACATACAAGTCAAATAACCCATCACATACAAGTCAAATAACCCATCACATACAAGTCAAATAGCCCATCACATACAAGTCAAATAGCCCATCACATACAAGTCAAATAGCTCATAACATACAAGTCAAATAGCCCATCACATACAAGTCAAATAGCCCATCACATACAAGTCAAATAGCTCATCACATACAAGTCAAATAGCCCATCACATACAAGTCAAATAGCCCATCACATACAAGTCAAATAGCCCATCACATACAAGTCAAATAGCCCATCACATACAAGTCAAATAGCCCATCACATACAAGTCAAATAGCCCATCACATACAAGTCAAATAGGCCATCACATACAAGTTAAATAGCCCATCACATACAAGTCAAATAGCCCATCCCATACAAGTCAAATAGCCCATCCCATACAAGTCAAATAGGCCATCACATACAAGTTAAATAGCCCATCACATACAAGTCAAATAGCCCATCCCATACAAGTCAAATAGGCCATCACATACAAGTCAAATAGCCCATCACATACAAGTCAAATAGCCCATCACATACAAGTCAAATAGCCCATCCCATACAAGTCAAATAGCCCATCACATACAAGTCAAATAGCCCATCCCATACAAGTCAAATAGCCCATCCCATACAAGTCAAATAGGCCATCACATACAAGTCAAATAGCCCATCACATACAAGTCAAATAGCCCATCCCATACAAGTCAAATAGCCCATCCCATACAAGTCAAATAGGCCATCACATACAAGTCAAATAGCCCATCACATACAAGTCAAATAGCCCATCCCATACAAGTCAAATAGGCCATCACATACAAGTCAAATAACCCATCACATACAAGTCAAATAGGCCATCACATACAAGTCAAATAGGCCATCACATACAAGTCAAATAGGCCATCACATACAAGTCAAATAGCCCATCACATACAAGTCAAATAGCCCATCCCATACAAGTCAAATAGGCCATCACATACAAGTCAAATAACCCATCACATACAAGTCAAATAGGCCATCACATACAAGTCAAATAACCCATCACATACAAGTCAAATAGGCCATCACATACAAGTCAAATAGGCCATCACATACAAGTCAAATAGCCCATCACATACAAGTCAAATAGCCCATCACATACAAGTCAAATAACCCATCACATACAAGTCAAATAACTCATCACATACAAGTCAAATAACCCATCACATACAAGTCAAATAGCCCATCACATACAAGTCAAATAACCCATCACATACAAGTCAAATAGCCCATCACATACAAGTCAAATAACCCATCACATACAAGTCAAATAGCCCATCACATACAAGTCAAATAACTCATCACATACAAGTCAAATAACCCATCACATACAAGTCAAATAGGCCATCACATACAAGTCAAATAGGCCATCCCATACAAGTCAAATAGCCCATCACATACAAGTTTGCGGGTCACGTGAAAAAGTCGCCATCACAATTTCTCTGCTGCGACTAGGAGGCGTCTATCCCCCTTTCAGTGGTGGAAGGGGATATGCCCCCTCTACCCCCTCTCCCTCCCCCCTCTCGCCCCCCGATCTTGGACGGTAAATTCTGTGTGAGTGACATGCCAGCAGTGACGTCATTTGGGCAGGGCAAAGGGGGGATAGCCCCCCCCCCCCGGTCCTCCGGAATTTTCATGTTTAATAAACTTACTCTATACTATGGCGTCTCCAGTACTAAACTATGACACGACGTTCCTGCATGCCAGTCATGGTATGGTGTTCAATTGGGGAGTTCAATATTACTATGACTAAATAATGTCAGCCATCTTGACCTTTGATCTCGCACTGTTCACACCTGTACTGTGAAATACTTGGACTAGGAGTTGACTGTTGTTGACAATGCTTAACACTAACCAGGTAACAATTGCTCACCGACACATTGTGTGTTCCATTACTCGGTCTAACAAAGCTACCGGCTCACGTTAACTTCTCGCCCATAAGAAATAAACAAAAAGCAAAACACATTTCAAATGGTTCGTGCAGACAGCAGTCAACCAATTTTTTTTACAAATTTTAAATTGTGGCGTGCCGCCGAAATCTGGGAAGGGTCTAGGTGTGCCGTGAGGGACAAAATGGTTCCAGAACACTGCGACATCTATAATTAACTTTTTCCATCCTCCCATTACACCGTCTTCCATTAACTCATCCTCTCATTACAACATCCTCCATTAAACCATCCTCCCACTAACCCAACCTCCATTACACCATCCTCCCAAAAACCCAGTCTCCCATTACACCATCCTCCCATAACCATCTTCCCATTACACCATCCTCCCATTAACCCATCCTCCCATTACATCATCATCCCATTACATCATCATCCCATTACCTATCCTCCAATTACAACATCCTCTCGTAACACCATCCTCCTATTACCCCATTGGCCATTTTTAATAAAAAAAAGTTGATTTCTATTTTTAAATCCAAAAATGGCGCTTCCTTACAGCCAGGCACACTCTCTAACCAATTGAATTGAAATCTAAATTGCTGTTCATGTAACGAACAATACGCCAATTCAGTAGGTTGAGCTATAAATAGTTTTCTCACGGCTCTAGAAAACGCCAGCCATTCAAGAGGATCACGTAGTTAGGGACCCGCTAGCTGTGTGGGGATCTCTGGGAGGTTCTAAACCTAGGACATTGGTACCCATTATTATAATGATGCTGCCACAACTTCTGGTAGATAAATCGATTTATAAAAAGACCTTTTCTTTCTTTCCAGAGGCGTAGCTAGAGTGTGTGGAGCCCGGTGACAAGATTCAATTTTACGGCCCACCACCCCCCTACTCCTCTTTTTTTCAACTCTGAAATCCATTTTTTTCAACTCTGAAATCCATTATTTTCATCAATGAAATACCACCAAAGCCCATGTTGATAACATTAAAATGTCGGACACCCGAGGACATCTGTCCCCACCTGCATTTCTTTTTTTCTTTCTTCTGTATTTCGTTTTCTTTCTTTCTTTCGTTTTCTTACTTTCTTTCTTATTTCGTTTTCTTTCTTTCTTTTGATCGTTCTTTCTTTCATTCTTTTTCTTTCTTTCTTTCTTTCTTTCTTCCTTTCTTTCTTTCGTTCGTTCATTCTTTCTTTCTTCCTTTCGTTCGTTCATTCTTTCTTTCTTTCTTTCTTTCTTTCGTTCATTCTTTCTTTCT